>CM076575.1:137307061-137612580 GCA_034641835.2 Pinus albicaulis
GTAATAACCAAAAGGCTTATTTTTTTATCCCAAGTCACTAATGTGACTTATTATGTTGGGTGTGTGTTATATTCTTTCCATGACTAAGCACGCGCGGGGGGGTAAGAGGGGGGGCGATAGCCCCCCTTTTGCACTGGGCGTAATGGGGGGGTCACAGGGGTGGTGGTAGCCCCCCCTGTCAAGGTCTAGGGCAGCGCCCCGGCGAAAATTTTTGGTCCTTATTTTCCGGTGGGTAGCAGGGATAATTTTAAGGATGGAAAATTAGCTTGAAGTTTAAAAAATTGGCGAATCTCACTAGTCCCTAATATGAAAACTTTAAAATGTTTATTGATGTATTTGTAAGATTATTAAAATTTATAATGATATTATATATTTTTTCTATATAATTTTGGCGATTTTTAATGTAAAATAATTTTATATTGTAAAATTTGGGCGAATCATTTTTATAAAAAATGGAAATTGGCGAATATATTTTTTAGAAAAAACATGGAAAATTAGCCCACCTGCGAATATTAGCCCCTAAAATTTTCCATGGTGGGTAGTCCATGCCCATGGTTTTGGGGTACAATGGTTTTCAGCCCCTGGTATTTTGTAGATCCAGTCAAGGGAACTACAGTTATGTTCTAATCCAGGGTTTATGGATTGGGGTTTATGTATGCTTTGGCATGTATATATATGTGTTGTAACACTAAAAGGAATATAATGAAATATCAAGCTGGTCATCCCGATTTGGGATCCAGGGTAAAATATATGTGTTTATCTTTTTTATGTTTTATGCTCTCGCTATTGTTTATTTTCTATTATAAGATTTGTGTGTAGATAATTTCTATTAAGGGTTAAAACCTACATATTACACATGTAAGCATTATATTCTAACACCTTCCTCAATGATATTTTGAAGGTAAACATTTATATGTGTCAACCTCAAGGTTTCCAAGTTCCTGGAAAGGAAAATATGGTATGAAGATTGGTTAAGTATATTCATGGTCCCCAATAAGAACCAAGAGCTTGGTACATCAAATTGACAAACATTTGTAGGATAAAAAATTGAGAATAATATTTTTTTATTAAAATATCTACATTAAAAGTGAGGATAGTACATATATATATTAATTATATATGTAGATGGCATCGTCATCATAGGTAGTGAGGCCAGACCAATTATCAATACAAAATTGAATCACATTCGAATTTTGAAATTACAAATTTAGACCTTCTCTAACATTGCTTAGATGTTGAAGTTTGGCATAGTAAAAAATGTGTTTTTACTTTACATACTAAGCATGAAAAAGGTCTACTAGAAAAATACAAAATTTTTTATTTTAAAAATACATACATATATGGAGAAGTTGAAACTTTAAGCTAAAGTAGACTCAAAATAAGAAAATGAGTCAATTTACAGGCAGCTTGTGGGAAGTTTGATTTATCTTACAATCATTGGGATAGGCCTGAGTTTTGCAGCCAACTACATATCCAGGTTTCTCATAGACCCTGAAGTAGAACATTGAATACCAATAAAAAGTTATTTGAAATATGATAAAAGTACAACAAGTTTTGGATTACTATATGGTGAAAGTGATGCATTTAATTTAACTAGTTATAGAAACACACAAAGGAGTTGTGTGATTCTTGCATGTTCAAATGAATTTTGTAGGTTTGTGCACTGGTTTAACTCTTAAATAAGGGATATTTTATATTTCTGCATACTTCTTTTTTCCTATTCGATTCAATCTTCACATTTGTTCATATGAGAAATCACAAATAGTTTGAGTGGGCCTATGGTTAATAACCTATGCTTCCTCACATGATGTTACAGGTTCAGGAGGGAGGTAGAGCATGAACACCTCCTTAGACTTCAGTAATCAAATCAAAGAATATGGTTTCTTCTCTTATGTCAGTAATATTACAATGATATTCCCAAAGGCAACATCAACAATGTTAGTAACATTACACTGCTCTGCCCAAAGTAGACCTCAAAAATGTTATACATGGGAGGAACATGATCTATTTTCAATAATTCCCACATGTATTTATGTGCACATGCTTCTCAAATCATTAAAGTTGCTTTTTTTTTAAATCGTTGTTTCGAAAACTGAACCCATTTCTCCGTTTGTCAATGACTTAAGGTTGAATATAGTGGTAGGGTCAGATGGGTCAAGTTGTCGATAACGAGTGTTGCAGGAGAATAATATGATGCTAGTGTAGGAGCAGGTGCAAATAAGGGCACAAGCCTTTTAAATAGTGTGGCTTTGATAAATTTTTATTTAAAAGAGGCAATTCCTAGGATAGAAGAACACATGCTACTTCAAATTAGAATTAACCATCCTTGAATATCACTAGATACAAAAAAACACAAGCATTCCAACTAAGGTGGGCCATTAAAACTGGTATTTTAGGGATAAAAAGCGTAGAATTATTTGCTAGGGTTATAGAGAGGGTAGGAATTTTTTGTTGAAACTAGATTATAAATCGTGAATGTCAATAGTTTTAACCAGATAATTTTCTCCACTACAAAGTTTTGTTGAACAACCCTCTGCTTGAACCGAAGTAGTTGTGGAATCAATTTATCAGACATGTCATTAATTTTAAAACAAAAAAATCTAAATAATGATACACAATCATACATACATACATTCCAAGAAGATATGGTGTCCTAAGATTGAAATTGGGTTGTTTCCACTCCAAAACTAGTGCATTGATTATTTTGTGGTATATCCTCCAAATCATCCACCTTGGCCTTAGCCTCGGCATCCATCATATTTCCATTTGAAGAAAGACTATCTAGGCTAATGCAACATCTTTGTACATTGCCTCTATTTCACTCTTACTCTCCAAATCCTCCTTTTTAGGATAAATGGAGATATTGAAGCTTACAAGCATAGGAAAATACTTTTACTCTAGGGGTTTAAGTAGGAGGGTTTCTTTAATTTAAAATTTTTCATGGAGCATTTCCATCTAAAGCATCTTCCAATTGAAAACCCTAGCAGACATACATGAAATAAACCCTAGTAGACAAACCCATGATATATATATATATATATATATATATATATATATATATATATATATATATATATATATATATATATATATATATATATATATATCCTTACTAGACATCCATGGCCAGAATAAACATTTCAATTCAATGCTTGGAGACCAGATGAATGTTTATGCAAAAAATATCAACATTGACCTCATCAACTTTATCCATCTACTCCCGCAAAATTGAATTTTGGGCATCCTTCTTAGCCTCGCATTTTCATCTCGCACTAGAAATCATTGCCATAAATGTAATAAAGGTGAAAATCCTTTTCCTCATTGTAAAGCATCATATGGTTGTGCCATTTCCATACATGGTAGCTAGATTTTGTCTTCTTCGTAGTGGCAACACAGGTGTGATGTCCCCCAACCTTAATCACATTGCAAGAATTGGGCTTCAATTCATCCCATTTGCCACTTAAAATCATGAAAATGATCTTTTGTCTGATTTTTATGGTCTCCTTGCCAATCTTGAACAACTTGCACTCATTTTCGATGACTTTATCACATATATCTACCATGAGAGCGTCAATGTTGAAATATGGAGGTCGAATCCCCAATATCTCCATCATGTTTCTTAGCCTGGATACATCGATGGCAAATCCCCAATATTTCCATAACACTACTTAGGCCAGATACATCGAGAGGAGATTTAGGGCTCAATTTCCACATATCTCCTCCTATAAATGCAAAAGCTATACAAAAATCCAAGCCACAAATTACATCGAGGTTTACTTACATGCAAATGATATTTTACTTTAAAATAATTAAAATTTTCAAAATAGAATAAGTAAATAGGAATAAATAGTTAAGACAAAATGATCATTTTAAAACAAAATAATTATTTTTTCTCAAACAAGTGTCTTAAATACTCTCTTTGTGTAGTAGTGACATGTGTTTTCTCGTAGGGAAATATGACACCTACACTAGAGGATGTAGAGTAGATCATGGGTATCCCTATAGATGGTGCCATCATCTACGCTAAGGTGTTTGACCGAGAATAATAGCTTTCATGTGAGTTGGAGGTAGTCTATTGGCTCTCTCCACCCGCAAAAAATGATAGTGCTTATCATTTTATAGCTTGCCTTGAAACCTTGTGGTGACTAGGTCAAGAATTTAACAAGCCTTGAGTGGACCATATATATGGAATTTGTGAAGTCCTAGCTTATCTAAGATAAAATACAAGCATGTCTTGTGATGAAGTCTCATCCCATTCCTGTACGAATTTATAGGGTAAGTTCAGTAGATCAAGAAACAAAGGTCACTGCTCACAAACAGATCACAAATCAGTACACCAGTATAATCACGTGGTTAAAACCCTCAAAGAGGGAAACAATCCATGGCCTAAGCCAACGTGGCCACTTCAAGAAATTTATTAATATAAAAAGAAAATTTACATATGTTTCATATGTTTCTCTCATAAAAAGTTACAAGACAAATTACCCTCCATTCTCTTTAAATAGAGAACATGGACCAATTGGCTGTTAAGCCACAAATCAAGTGTCGTTAATATAGAGGAGAGAGATAACCGTTGGATCATTACAAATCGTGACCATCGGATTATACGTTACAAATGTACATGGTAAAGAAACACACTTTACCTAACTCTACACTATAATAAGTTATTCTTGACTATTTCCTATGTGTCAGAATTGTAGTAATTTTCTGAATAATGAAGATTTATCCACCGATATTATCCTTGTCACACACTAATTCGAATTTATGCATAACACATAACCTCTTCTACAATTGATCATCAATATGCGGAAATAGAAACAATCGCATGCGCACATAAACACAATATGTAATGGGGAAATATTATAGCTGAAAACCCCCAGCTATTTTATATATTATAATAGAAGAGAACATGTAACAATACATAGCACAATACTCCTCACAAGTACTCAGTACTATCTCCAAAGGTTACACACAAACTAGCTCAGTTTTGAACAAGTCATGGGTTCAAAACTCCTCCATTGTTTGCCTGCCTCTACTGCGCAATCCAAGTTGGTGTAATGAGAGATCCAAGTTTGAATCCCATTGGCTTAATCTACGCAATCCTCATTGGAAATCTCCTCAAATGCTTGTGCAAATATCATGCACAACTAATGTCACAACTAATAGCAAACTCACCCTTTCATCTACCTCTTCCACTGGTCTTCACTAAACTGTTCATGCACTGCAATCAATTGATGTGTTATTTAATTGAATAATGAGTTAATATTTAGTGAATTAAATAATATTTAATTCACCCCACTCATCTCTAGTGTATTAGCCAGTTAAACTAAATACAACTAGTTCAACTAAGTTAACCCGAACACAAGTCCACCAACTATCTCATCAACTCCACCAAACTCTGCCACTTGAGTTCTAACCGAAGTCAACCATGCATGAGCTCACCAAACCCCTAGGAATAGTGTAATTCCTTTTTCATATGCATGGGCCACATCTGTAGCTCCAACTGAAGTGCTGCAAGAGGATAAACTGAAGTTTATAGTCCAAATATTATTAAGGGTTAATAATATTTGACTATTCTATTTTTAGACAGGTAGTCTAAAAATAGACTTCGACCTGTATGTCTAAAAATAGAGGTCCATATATTTTTACCAACTCAACCAATCATCCAAGAATAGCATACTGCAACTCCTAGACCATGCTCCATATGTCTAAAAATAGACTTTGCGCCAAAAATAGCCTGCGGGCCCACTTAGTGAAGGTAACTTCATTTCACTAAGCTCCATCATCTTGTTGCATTTTCAACACTCCCTCTCAACAAGATATGGATTATCTGCAGCCCCTATCCTGCCTCTGTGGAATTTGAATTTTCTCCTGGTGAGCACCTTCGTCAAGATGTCAGCATCCTGATCCTCCGTGGGAATATATGAAAGTAACATGATTCTCTGCTACACACAATCTCTGATATGATGGTACCTGATGTCGATGTGTTTGGATCTATCATGAAATATTGGATTAGCCGAGAGTTTAATGCAAGTCTATTTATCACAATAAATCACAGTAGGCTCCAAGTGCGACCCGAACAATCCGACGAGGATCTTCCTCATCCAAATAGCCTCGCATGCAGCCAAGCTAGCTACCATGTACTTAGCCTTTGCTGAACTGAGTGCCACGGATCACTACTTCCTGCTGTACCAGGAAACTGCTGTCGACCCGATACTGAAGATTCCTCCAGATGTGCTCTTTCGGTTCGTTGGGCTCCCTGCCCAATCTGCATCAGTGAAGCCGCAAAGCTTCACTCCATCCTCCTGTTTGTACCACAGACCATATCCCAATGTGCCACTAAGATAATGAAATACATGCTTTCCTACCTTCCAGAAGAGCTTGGTAGGCTTAAACATAGCTTGTGAAAGCTGGTTAATAGCATAGCATATATCAGGTCATGTATTGACCAGATACATAAGCGACCCCGCCAGCTATCGATAGACAGCGGCATCCACTACCTCCGCTGAAGTAGAATCCTCCTTCCTACAACCACCAAGAAGAGGAGTATCAACAGGCTTGCAGCCATGCATGTTGAACCTCTCCAGTATCTCCCAGGCATACTTGCCCTAAGAAACAAACAGTCCACCACTGCGCTGCCAAATCTCCAATCCCAGGAAATAATGAAGGAGGCCCAAGTCCTTCATCTCAAACTCTCTAGCAAGATCCTCCTTGCATGAAAGTATCAACAGCTTATCACCCATAAAAGTCAGATCATCTACATACGATACAATGATCAGCAACTTCCCCTCCACCACAATTTGGTACAGGTTAGGATCCGCCTCACTCTTGGAGAATCTAAGTCCGGTGACATAACTGTCTATCCGTGTGTACCAAGCACGAGGTGCTTGCTTCAACCCGTACATTGCTCTCTTGAGTCGGCAAACATGCGACTCACTACTAAAGATCTCGAAACCTTCAGGCTGCTCTATGTACACCTCCTCCTCAATGAATCCGTTGAGGAACGCAGTCTTCACATCCATCTGATGGATGTGCCACCCCATCTGCGCTAAGAGATCTACGATCGTCCGTATGGAAGAGTACCTTGCGACAGGTGCAAAGATCTCCTCATAATCGATCCCCTCGATCTGTGAGAAGCCACGGGCAACAAATCTTGCCTTGTACTTCTCCACACTCTCGTTAGCCGCCTGCTTCACTTTGTAGATCCATCGCGAACCCACCACTGATTTCCCCTCCGGTCGCGGGACAATCTCCCATGCACTGTTTATGACAGTCGAATCATACTCTTCCACCATTGCATCTACCCATGCGGGGTCCTCCACAGCTTCCTCGAAAGAGGATGGCTCTGTCACGACACACTTGTTCACAAGAGCCATGTATCCAGTGTACCGGTCTAGTGACTTTCTCTATCTGCACTATGCTGTAGGTGGTCCTACAACCTTCTCTGCAACTCGAGCCAGTCGCTCAGCTTTTGTAGTGCACTTGTGCCCTCTAATGGTTGGCTCTACATGAGTGGTTTCTTCCACTCCATGAACTTCCTCTTGTGGATGATCCACATCTAGAAGCTCCTCCTTAGGAACTAATAGCTCCTCTTCTGCATGCAAGTGTGGCTCCCTCTCAAGCGAACACTGCATGGCTTTCTCCTCCTGAAATTTGATATCCCGTCGCACAACAGTATTGCGACTGTCAGGAAAATACACACGATAGTTGTGAGGCGTATCAGTGTACCCCACAAATATCCCAACCTCTGCGGTCAGATCCAGCGTCTTTCTGGCATCCTTCGCCACATGCATGTAGACAGGTGAGCCAAAAATCCTCAAATGAGAAATGTCAGGCCTCTTGCCATAAAACGCCTCCTCCGGTGTAATCATGCCAAGTATCTTGTGAGGACAATGGTTCTACACATACACTGCAGTATTGCATGCCTCAGCCCACAAGTGAATGGGTAGGCCCTGATCATGCAACATCGCCCATGCAGCACCCACGATCGTTTTGTTCTTTCGCTCAGCAACCCCGTTCTGCTGTGGGTTATGGGGTGCGATGAGCTCTCTCCGAATCCCTTCTGCGCTGCAAAAGTCTTTGAATTCAGCATAGATGAATTCACCACCATTTTTGCTCCTAAGAGCCTTCACATGCTTCCCCGATTCCTTCTCAACCAGCACCTTGAATTCACAGAACTTTGAATATGTCTCGCTCTTCTTCTGCATGAAGAAGATCCAGCACTTTCGAGAGAAATCATCAGCAAAGATCACGTAGTACTTGTGCTTTGCTGTTGAAGCTACTGAGAAAGGACCACACACGTCTGTGTGAACTCTCTCAAGGATCATCGTGGCGCGACTATCCTTCTTGTGAAAAGTGGCTTTCACATATTTTCCCAAGGTACACCCCTTGCACTGATCTGACTGCGCAAAAGTGCCCTTAGGAAGCCCAGTAGAAATATGTTGCAGTATCTTCAAAGCTCCATGGTGAAGGTGGCCCAATCTCCGGTGCCACAGCTCACCATCATCTCGGCTCACCACTTCTCCTGCCTTGCATGCCATTGCTTCGCAGCCATCTACTTGCAACTGATAAAGGTTCTTGACTCGAACCCCTATCTTCCGGGTCTCTCCAGTTTTCTTACTGCGCAAGAAATATTTTCCTTCGCTGAAGACCACATCATACCCCTTGTCTTCCAACATCACCACAGAGATCAAATTCTTCATCAATCCTAGAACATGCAAAACTTCCTTCAATACGAAGGGTTTACCAGACTCCCTCTCAAAGGAAATGGTACTGATACCGGTCGCACTGTATCTACCATCATCGCCCATCTCGATGTGCACTCCAAGATCTTTTTCCTCCAGATCTGAAAACAGATCTCGATCTTCGGTCATGTGAAATGACCACCATCGTCCAAGAACCATACTGATCCCATCACACTTGAGAATTGCCATGTAATCGTGAAAACTAGCTTCAAACCGGGAGGCCAATGCTCTCCCGTCAAAAAAAGCAGAGATCCAAAGAACCTTTCTTATTTTTCTTCTTCGCGACAATTGTGGCATAGTGTCCGTGCCGCATGTGAGCACTTCACCTTGACATGTCTTGCTTTACTACCCGACCGAGAAGCTTTGTTCTCTCTTTCGTTTTTAAGGGGCCAGAGCACAATGTTTCTTCTGCATCGGGGACACAGCATCTCCCTGGTAGTCCGCCTTATCTCCTCTTGCATGAGATCCGACCAAAGTCGCTCCCATCCCGGCAACTTCTTCCGTCCATTGACAGAGTCCTGATAGGAATGCCAACTCTTCGGAAAACCAAGGAGAGCCAGGTCCACCAATTCCTCATCATCGACAATCACCCCCACACTTCCCAGCTCATCTCTGCATTGAGTGAACTTCGTGAGGTACTTGGCGATACTGTCGCCTTTCTCCATCTTAATGTTTCTGAGTTTATCCTTGAGCGCCAACTTCCTCTGGTCGCTCTTTCTCTGGAATAGATCTGTCAACGCTTTCCACATCAAATATGGAGAATATTTTCCATGCAGGCTGGATACAATGTGATCCTTCACGCCCTCCAACAGAATCCTTCGACATTTCGCCATCTTCTTTTGCCAAGCCTCAACTTCAGCAGGATCAGTAGGCTTTTGGACATCCATATCTACGATCTCCTTCAGCCCGTTATCATCTAATACCGCCTCCATCCGGTCTTTCCATGCAACATAATTCGAACTGCCTTCAAGGGCATACTCGAGTCGCAAACCGTTGAAAGACATTTCAACTCCGGCACCAAGAAAACAATCTGCTGCAAAATTCGAATTCCAAGCTCAAAACTCAACTACTTCTGGATCTGTGAGAACAAATTATTTCTAGCATAGAGATCAACTGTAAGGGCATTTACTGGATATATCACCTTTCAGAGAAAGGATGGATCCAGAGGCTACCTGGCCCGTTACAGACTCTGTCTACCGAAATAATTATAATCACTGTAATAGATCCCGATGATCAATTCGCTTTGATACCATGTATTAATTTTCTGAATAATGAATATTTATCCACCGATATTATCCTGGTCACACACTAATTCGAATTTATGCATAGCACATAACCTCTTCTACAATTGATCATCAATATGCATAAATAGAAACAGTCGCATGCGCACATAAACACAATATGTAATGGGGAAATCTTATAGCTGAAACCCCCCAGCTATTTTGTATATTATAATAGAAGAGAACATGTAACAATACATAGCACAATACTCCTCACAATTACTCAGTACTATCTCCAAAGGTTACACACAAACTAGCTCAGTTTTGAACAAGTCACAGGTTCAAAACTCCTCCACTATTTGCCTGCCTCTACTGCGCAATCCAAGTTGGTGTAATGAGAGATCCAAGTTCGAATCCCACTGGCTTGATCTACGCAATCCTCATTGGAAATCTCCTCCAATGCTTGTGCAAATCTCATGCACAACTAATGTCACAACTAATAGCAAACTCACCCTTTCATCTACCTCTTCCACTGGTCTTCACTGAACTGTTCATGCACTTCAGTCAACTGATGTGTTCTTTAGTTGAATAATGAGTTAATATTTAGTGAATTAAATAATGTTTAATTCACCCCACTCATCTCTAGTGTATTATCCAGTTAAACTAAATACAACTAGTTCAACTAAGTTAACCTGAACACAACTCCACCAACTGTCTCATCAACTCCACCAAACTCCGCCACTTGAGTTCTAACTGAAGTCAACCATGCATGAGCTCACCAAACCCCTAGGAATAGCGTAATTCCTTTTTCAGATGCATGGGCCACATCCGTAGCTCCAACTGAAGTGTTGCAAGAGGATAAACTGAAGTTTATATTCCAAATATTATTAAGGGTTAATAATATTTGACTGTTCTATTTTTAGACAGACAGTCTAGAAATAGACTTCGACCTGTATGTCTAAAAATAGAGGTCCATGTATTTTTACCAACTCTACCAATCATCCAAGAATAGCATACTGCAACTCCTAGACCATGCTCCATATGTCTAAAAATAGACTTTGCGCCAAAAATAGCCTGCGGGCCCACTTAGAGAAGGCGACTTCATTTCACTAAGCTCCATCATCTTGTTGAATTTTCAACAAGAATATCCTAACATCCCCCCTTAAGAACAACTTGGGATAGGATTGAAGGATTTACAAAGGTGACACAAAAGGAGCCTATTTCCTATGTGTCAGAATATCCTAACATCCCCCCTTAAGAACAGATTGGGATAGGATTGAAGGATTTACAAAAGTGACACGATAGGAGAAGGAAGGAAGCATTAGAGCCTATCCCCCCTTAATGACAACTTTCTTGAACTCCAAGCATGGATCAAAGTTTGGTAAAATTCGCTTCTGTGAGAGCCTTCGTAAAGATATCAACTACTTGATCATTGGTTGGAAAGTATTGCACTTCAAGAACATGATCATGAATGAGCTTTTTGATGAATTGTATGTGGATTTAAATTTGTTTCATACACTATTGTTGAATTGGATCTTTACATAGCTAAATGGCACTCTGATTATCACATCACAGTCTAGTTGGATGTTGCTGATGAAGACCAAATTCAGACAAGATCTGACGAAGCCACATGGCTTCCTTTTTGGCTTCAACTGCACCACGATACTCTACTTCTACTGAAGAAAGAGAGATGGCAATTTTTTTCTTACAAGACCAAGTAATAGTTCCTAAACCAAGAGTGAATAAATATCCTACAATAGACTTTTGATCATCAGGGTCACCAGCCCAATTAGAATCAATGAAAGGAATCAACATTGGAGATGCTCCTGCACTATAATGAATCCCAAACTGAATTGTACCATGAATATATCAAAGTATTCTTTTAGTTTCTTTCCAGTGACTTTCATGAGGTTGGTGCATAAACCGAGCGACAATACCAATGGCAATGGAAAGGTGAGGATGGGTATGGGGTAGATACAGAATTTTACCAACAAGTTGACGGTATAAGGTAGCATCAACTTTAGGGGTAGTACAAGTGACTGAAAGCTTGACTACATAATGAAAGGGATAAGGGGTAGGCTTACAGTCTTCCATGTGAAAGTGGTGTAGAATATCATAGGAATACTTGGATTGAGAGAGGGTAATGCCTTGGATTGCAAGACTTGAAGACCAAGGAAATAATGCAAGTTTCCTATGTCTATTATTTCAAACTTCATTTTGAGGCTAGACATCACATGGTTTATATGGTTTGGATCACTACCAGTGAGGATAATATCATCAACATAAATAACAAGGATGGTGAAGGACATACCCACTTTCTTGGTGTAGACAGTGTTGACAGAATGACACCTAGAAAAGCCATTATCTAATAGAAATTTATCCATTTTGGTATGCCAAGCCCGAGGAGCTTGTTTGAGACCATAGAGAGACTTCCTAAGGTGACAAACAAGGCTATAGTCGTTTTGGATAAAGCCAGGTGATTGTTCCATGTAGATTTCTTCATGCAAATATCCATGTAAGAAGGCGGATTTAACATCCATCTGATGGACTTCCCATTTAAAGGAGGCAGCAAGGGAAAGAACAAGGCAGATAGAATTCATTTTGGAAACAGGGGAGAAGGTTTTAGTATAGTCAATACCTTCAACTTGTGAAAATCCTTTAGCGACAAGACGAGATTTATGTCTATCCACTTTTCCATCTGGTCCAAACTTTGTTTTGTCAACCCATCTACATCTGACAAGTTTCTTCCTTTTGGAAGAGGAACAAGATCCCAAGTATCATTCACCAATAAGGAACGATATTCTTCATTCATAGCTTCATCCCAATCTGGATGATCGAATGCTTCTTTAAAGGTTTCTGGATTAGGATTTTCTGGAACTTGAGCCAATAAGGAAGAGGCTCTTTCGAATTGAGAACATGTACGTCGTCAATCGGTAGGGTCACCTGCAAGAGAACCTGGTCCATCCCAAGTAGAGATGACCCATCTTGGAAGCGGTGGAGTAAAAGGAACAATTTCAAGAGGTGGAGGAGGATTATCATCCTTTCTGTCATCATCTGGACTATAAGGAATGCTATTAAAAATAGAAGAGAGAGAGAGGTGGCACATATGCCAAATCAGGCTCGTAGGCCAAAGGTGGCACACCCGCCAAACTAGGCTCATAGGCAAATATATTTTCATCAAATTTTACATCTCTTCTAATGATTATATTTTTTGATTTTGGTTGAAGAATTCTATGTCCTTTGACATCTTCAGAATATCCAACAAAAATGCACTTTTCACTCTAAAGTTTGAAGGCTTTATGTTACGCATCTAGAATATGGGCCCAAGCATCACTTTCAAAAACATGAAAGTGACTTACATCTGGTTTGATTGAGCTCCAAGCTTCTTCTGGAGTTATATTCTTTAAACCCTTAGTAGGAGTGTGATTTACTGTGTAATTTGCACAGTTAATGGCTTCTGCCCAAAGATTGAGACCAGGTCCTTTATATTGAAGCATACAATTAGCCATTTCTTTTAAGGTGTGATTATTCCTTTCAGCTAAATCATTTTGTTGTGGATTATATGAAATGGTATGTCACAATTGAATTCCATGCTCAGTGCAGAATTTGATAAATTTGTTGTTAACACATTCTCCTCCATTGTCTGATCTTAACTTAATAATTTGATGTCCAGATTGTTTCTCAACAAAGGCCTTAAAGGCCAAGAACATGTTAAAAAATTCACTCTTGAGTTTTAAGAAGTATACCGAAGTGCGTCTAGAAAAATCATCAATGAATGTTAATAAGTACTTGCAACCAGAGAAACAAACAATAAGAAGTGGACCACATAAATCACTGTGCACAAGCTACAAAGGGGCTGAAGCATGCCAAGAGGCACGTTTGTCAAAAATATCTCGATGATGTTTTTGAGTACACATCTGGAGCAAACACCATCTCGACAAGATACCATAGGAAGGTCTGTCACCATATTCTCCTTACATAGAGTTTGAAGAGAGTGATAGTTTAAGTGACCAAATCAATCATGCCAAAGTTTGCTCATATCATCATTATGAGCAACAAAAATGGAGCGAAGACATGATGACCCAAAGTTGTCAAACTTATACAACCTTGTGGAATCATCAGCAATGAAAGTAGCTAAAATATGTTTAGGATCTTTGAGGTCCTTGATTACAACATCATGAGGTTAGAATTCTACTATTTTCCCTTCACCTGAATGAGTTATCTGATAAAAAGATAGAAGGTTGCATGACAAGGTAGGAACACATAGTACATCATTAAACTGACCATTATCGAGATGAATGGTTACAAATCCTACAACACTAAGAGATCTATCATCACCAACATAAATATGTTTGGTGTTACAATCATTTAAAGAAGAAAACATCGTTTTATTTTTCGCCATGTGATAAGAAGCTCCAGAATCAATGAGCCACTCATGAGAATGAGAAGAGGAAGATACATTTAATGCATAACCATATTTTGATGCTTGAAAACCACAAGAAAAAAGTGTTATTCATAAAGATGAAGGTGAAGAGTGCTCTAAATTGATGTTGTGTTTCTTCATTGCTGCTTCTAAGGCTTCCATCTTCTTAAAACATTTGGAATATATATGGCCATCACGATTGCAAAAGTTGCAATGTCTGTCTGTCTTCTTCCCTTTTTTTTATTCGCCTTATCATTTTGGTAAGTTGCTTTTTTAGTTTGTGGAAGAAATTACTTAGGACCCTTGTTTTGTTTCGGACCATACTTTTTAGGATATTGCTTCTTAGGATTCTTTTAATATGATTTTTGTTGGGTTACTAAGGCTTTCTTAGAAGCATTTCCATAATTGATAAGACCAATGTGTAAGAGTTTTCCTTGTTCTCTTATCAAAGAATCGCAAAAGGCAGCAAAAGATGCATTCTTGTAGGTGGTTCCTAAAGAAATGATGGCTTCTCTAGTGGAATGGAAGGCAGAAACAAATATAGAGTATCTAGTACCAAGCTTAGTAAGAATTCAATAGATGAGGCCACCATCTTCCTTTTTAACCTTACAACCTTCTAAAAGGACTCTAAGGGTCTTTAATTTGGTCAAAAGATCTTCAATAGAGGAGAAATTATTGGGATCCAAAGTAAGCAACTCATTGTCAAGCTCATGGGCCATGATTTTATTTTGAATGCCAAAGACAATATTTAGCTTGTCCAGGGCTTCATGAGGGGTGTCAATGTCAAGGCTATAAAATCGAAGATCTTGAGCAATGGACATTCCTATCAACCCTCGTACTTGATCTTGTTTATTTTCCCATTTAGCGACTTTATCATCATCATAACATTTAGTTTCTAACCCTGTGGCTATTCTATAAAGCCCTTTACTTCTAAGTATATCTACCATGTGAGGTAGCCATTAGAAATAGTTGGTGTTGGTAAGAATAATCGGGCATGCACTTTCCATTTAAAAAAAAAACTGAAGCTGAGAAAAGTTGAAACTAACTGCTCCAATGGAAAGATCTCAAAAAATTAGGCCATTTAAAACAAAAGGCTTGAGAAACGTTTTTCGGATGAAGATGTTATGCCTTTTGAAAAAAATTGAGTTGTATATGCCAAATAATTACGGGAACAGTTTGAAATTTGGTGATGAAGTTCAGCTTTAAAAAAAATCTCGTCCCTTTAACAAAAAATTTTTACAAAAAGAAGCTTGAGAAAGAGATTTGAACCCAAGACCTCTATTCTCATAAACTAACTCCTCACCAAGTGACATAGTAAAAGGATTATGTTATTGTTTGAAAGGAGAAAGAGGGGGTTTTGTTTTTTTTTCAACTCTTCGGTGTGCGTGCCTTTTCCTGCACAAAAAAACAAAAAATCGAGCAAAAAAAAAATGAAATGCAAGCCTGATGGAAAAATGTTAGATTTTTGGTTAGCCTTACCAACAATTATCAAATTTTTCACTATTTCTGGTTTCCCGAGATCGCACAAAGACGCAGGGAAAGAGCATACGTAGCAAAAAAATCCATTTTCCTATTTCTGATTTTCCGATATCGCACGCACCGTAGAGCAAAGAGCATACACAAAGAAGAGGGTATATATCCGGCACATAAATAAAACCTAAAAACCAAAAATAAACAGAGGGAACCGAAATAAGCAGAACTATTAACAAATATAACTACAAAAGCATATGCTTTATACCTCCAGATCTAAACTATCATAACTTGGGTAGCAGTAAACCTTTTCATATGAAACAAAAGGAATTCCTCGATGTAACATATGCTTCAGACACAACAAAGTAGTTCTCCAAGCCAAAAAATGTTCATAAATAGTAGATCTACAAAACGACATTCGCATGCAGTCAAACTGGCTTCAGAATTTGTTCAAGAACAGATGTGGCCCTCAAAATACCTCTGATACCATGTAGGAATTTACAGGGTAAGTTCGGCAGATCAAGAACCAAAGGTCACTGCTCACAAACAAATCACAAATCATTACACCAATATAATCACATGGTTAAAACCCTCAAAGAGGGAAACATTCCACGGCCTGAGCCAACGCAACCACTTCAGGCAATTTATTAATATAAAAAGAAAAGTTACATATGTTTCTCTCATAAACGATTACAGGACAAATGACCCTCCATGCTCTTTAAATAGATATCATGGACCATTCAGGTGTTAAGCCACGAATCAAGTGTCATTAATACCAAGGAGACAGATAACCGTTGGATCACTACAAATAGTGACCGTCAGATTATAGGTTACAACTGTACATGGTAAAGAAACACACTTTACCTAACTCTACACTAGACTAAGTTATTCTTAACTATTTCCTATGTGTCGAAATATCCTAACAATTATGAGGGTGAAGTTCAAGCCTTGTTTGTGATAATATCTGAGCCCATTCAAAGTTGAAATTAGGTTCTATTGTGTGGTGAAGACTGAGCTTTTTGGGACAGTAAAGAAGGCCTAAATTTGGCCTTAGTACAAATATAATTCAACACTTTGATCAATTTCATTATGGACAATTGAAATACAGTTTGTGGACAGCTTTTGGAGGGCTCACTTTGTACCTTTTGGACACTTGTATATATCACATTAGGAGACAGAAGAAAGTTATGTGTGTCTTTCATGTTATATATTTGCATGCAACATCCTATTAAATATTTCAACATGTTGTTTGACACCAATAAAATGTAGATTGCTTATCACTCTCTTAAGATCAATCTGTGGAATCTCCTTCTGAAGCACTTTCTCCCCCATATGAAGCTCCAACCATTAATCAAGATGACATTTTGAATGATGGGATTGACAAAATTGGGAGGCTAAATCTTCATTCAACCCCATCTCAATCAACTAAGTATCCTGGGCCATCTCAAAAAAGTCCTACAAAATGGCTAACAAAGACACTTGAAAGTGCTCGTCCTGATGAGGTTGGAAAGACAAGAACAAGAAGCTCAGGAAGAAAAAATGGAGGTGATGTAGATGATCCTAATTCATGTGTTGATATGTATGTTTCTTATGATTGCGAACTAAATTTGTATGCAAATTTTGAATCAACTTCCTTCAAAGAATTCACTTCTCATGATTAATGTAAAGAAGCGTTGCAGAAAGAATATGAGGGCAGAAACGTGAAGCTGGGTTACACTTTTGTGAGAATTGGGGGCCGAAAACGTTTTTCAGCAATAGTTCGGTCGAACATTTTATAAATTTCAGCCGAACTATTTAATAGTTCGGCCAAACTTTCTTAGAAAGTTCGGACGAACTTGTGATTCTGTTTAGATTGATGGCACATTGACGGCGCGGGCAAATAGAATTTTTGTCAGAGATGGGAAAACCGGCAACAAAATTTCGGTCGAACTTTTACTTTTAAAATAGTTCGACCGAACTAGTTTCTATAAATAAATCACCCACAAAGTTGATTTGTTTACCGGTATCATTATTCACGCGTATTTTTGTCACTGTTTTTGCTGGTCTTTTCACGTGTTTTTGCTCCTCCCGTCCGCGTTGTTGGTCTACTAGAGGTCTGTTTGTCTGCACTGTTGCTCCTCCCGTCTACGTTGTTGCTCCTTTCGTCGGTGTTGTTCGTCTACTACAAGGTATGTTCTCTATATAATAGACATTTTTGTAATAGAATGAGTGGAATAGACATTTTTGTTAAGATAGTTCTCTCTGTCTAGATACACCATCATTAGGTGTCTGTTGAATTTTATGGATTTTTTTGTGAATTTTATGGCTCCACTCTAGCTCTAGTCCTAGCATGGTTGACTTCCACTAGGGTTAACAGCTCCACACAAATTATGCCAAGTTCATAAACAATACTATAACTTTCTCCAAGTTCATATCCATGATGATATTCATAATGTACTTCAGATTCAATTGTAGAAAACTATAATTTTAGGTTTAGAGGGTATGATGAGCAAGTCTCCAGGCCGAAGCAGTTAATAAGAAAATATCTTTCCATCCAATCCTTAAAGTCCCTGATTCCTCCACAAGAGTGTAGCTTTTGCAAGGAAACATACCCAGCAGAAGTGTGGCTTGTGTTGCTGCATTTCTAGCAAGAGAAAGCTTGTTGAACCCAGCTTGTTGCAGTTGATCCCTCCAGTTGTGGAATATTACTTCACCTGTTCTTACAGGCCCATCAACTGCCAGAATATTCTTGATCTCACAGGAAAGCAGTTGTTGTTCCAAAACATGCCTCTCATGGCTATCCTCGGGATAAGCTGCACCTAGAGAATCAAACACAGTAGAATAATAATGTATTCCCTCCATAAATCTGTTTAGAAATGACCCAACGTGGCTCAGATCCTGTTCTACCATGGTGATAACCTTTGGACAAATCCTCCTAAGAAGACATAATGTGCTAATATCAGAGCCTGTGACATCATATAGAGAATGTTGTAACCAATGCAAAACCAATGCATCCCCTTTTCTGACCTTAAGCCTCTCTAAATTTTCATTAATATTCCCAGCCTTGTCTGAAACAACATGAAATTCAAAAGGAATACCCAATTTCTCAGCAAAGTTTGAGAGCCTCTTGCCAGTTGCCTCCAATGCTTCCATGGAGGTTCCCAGGCTTGTAATTCTCACATAGGGAGGACTGCCCGATCTGGAGGCCAATATGTGAAACAATCCTGGCCATTGTAGACCTTGCATTATGTCAAGGTCAATGATGTGCACACTATTTTCACCTTGGAATACTTGTTGGATTGCCTGATTTGCAGTGAAATGAGAAAACTTCAAAAATGGGTTGATACCATTATATACTTGGAATGCTGATACAATACTTTGGTTCCGTGATTCATTCATGATAGGAGAGTAGATTCCTAAGTATGAGTTGATCAACCGACATGATATGGCCTCACCAAAGTATGTAGCCACATGGTGAACTGAACTCCCATAAGGTGAAGAAAGCTCATAAATATAGGGCAGGATATTGTTTGCCTCTTCATGATTGTCCTCTGAAACAGTTTTTGCATACTGTAGAAGAAGAGCTAGGAGATGCAATCCTTCTTCTTCAGAACAGGAAGTTGTATTTGGGCTATTAATATTCCTTAATGTTCTTGAACCCTCCTTCCCTGCTACATCTGATTCGTTGAATCTCTCATCCTCCCTTCTTACTAGAGTTTCTTGCATTTTTCTAAATTGATGATGCAATGGCAATGATGACATATTTATTCTCTGTTCTTCTATTGAATGTTCCTTCTCCTTATAGTTATTCTCAAATTTGTGCTTCAATGGAACTCTAGTTTTACATTGAGTTCTTAATCAATTGTTTTTGTCAATTACTTGTGTGTTATGACTTGGAAGAACACTAAATTGTGTGAAGTAGAGAAGTCTGGATTCAACTGCAGATTTTATAAAAGGGTTACTGCAACAGTAAGTACTACTATGCAAGTATTTAAGAATATGGTAGACCGGTACGTTAGGAGAGCTCTTCTTGAGGTGATTTATCAATTCTTCTACCCAGAGATCAGCTGCATCCTCATCCATTGTTTGTAATGATTGTCCAATATTTCTATCCCATCCTACTATTGCCTCTTTCTCATTATGTTGCATCCCCCAATTTTCCCATCCATGGTGGTAATCATAACTTTCTCCATCAGCTACACAATATATATATGACTTCTAAAGGAAAAAAATTATTTAAATAATTGTTAAATTTTAAAAATATTAAAAAAAAAAACAAACCTTTTTCCTTTTAGTTTGAGTTGTAGCTTATTATTTTACAATCATAATGTAGCATATAAAAAATTGAAATGAAAATTTCATTGTAATATTCTTGTAATACATTTCTTCAAAGAATGAATGCTTAAAAAAATAACGATGGAGGAGAGAAGCATAATGCTATAGAGCGTGATTTTCTAATCACGAGGGAGTTAAAATTATGCCTGCTATATTAGTCTCTCTCTCTTCATTGAGCTGTGTGTATGGTATTGTTTCATTTAGACCATTTTCAACCACAATAGTGTTCTCTTTGTCACTACTGTAGAAATAAAAAGCACATGTTAGACATTATCATATTCACATAGGAAAAAAAGGGTTTTCCTTAATTTTACATATTAAAATGTCTTTGAAAAGTTATTTCTACTTAAAATAAAAAGCTGAAAGATTAGTTTCAACAATTACTAGAACGAATAGATGGTAAGGCCCACAACAACAACTGCAAAAGCAATGTAATATAACCAATCAACCTACATCAACAAAACATATGGTCTTGAATGAGCTTTTGGACTCTTTAGATATAAATGTACATTGTGGCAATGTATCTTATATAAAACTTTAATCCATGTGCTTAACCTTAACATTGACACAAATGGAATACAATTTTACTCACTGCTTTATGATAGAAAAATATGCAGATGAGTATTGCCCACATATCCAAATTCAAAAGGGATAGATTAAAAAGGGTTGCTCTGCTCATCTATAAAAGATAAATTAAAGAAGCATGACATATTAGTAATGAAAATTAGATATGCGTACCAATTATGTAAATATAACACAACAAATAGATGATTCATTACAAATGTCACATAGAAGTCATATTTATCTCATGGGCCTTCAACTTAAAATATATATCTAGCATTACATTAAGCTATAGGAGATAAATCAAAGAAGCATCAGATAACAATAATGTAAATTAAACATGTGTAATAATTATGTCCATGATAGTTCAATAAATAGATAATAATGAAAATGCCATATCTAAGCTATATTTCATCTAAGTAACTTTCAATTTAAACTTATATCTAATGTTAAATTATATAAAAGAATAACAGTAATCCAAACTTCAAAATAATATGTAGAGTTAGTATAAAATGTGACATATAATTTTCCTGCGTGGAAAAACATAGTTACCGAGAGTTCAAAACTCATGCATTTGAATACAAAGTGGGTATACGAATGAGCAAGTAGATTTTTTCTAGGAATGAGGAAGTGAAGGTTGATAAAGAGCCACACAAAATTGCAAATTCATACCTTAACAAAAGTGTTCTCCTTTTAAAGAAAACGTGTCATATAATCAACTTTCATTGAAATATATGATAATCTCAACACAGTTTTATGAAAGGAGAAATTATTTTTTACATAAAAAATGTAAGAAATATAAAACATAATGAAACACAATGTAAGAAATAGAGAACATAATGAAACACACACATACATATCTAGACAATCAACACAATTATTTTCCTAGGAAATCCTTATGGGAGACAAGGAACCCTAAAAAGTAATGATGCTCTACTCCTGTTTCGCTAGGAAATCCTTATGGGAGAAAAACAACACTAAAATTTAAACATGCTCTACTCTCTCTTTTCTGGTATGGAAAATATGTAAGTACAAAGAAAGAGGTAATCTCTCTATAGTTAGCTAAGACTTTTGGCATGTAAGGTCGCTATAAAAACTTAACTTCATAAATTTTTCTCTCTAACTTCACACTCCTAGTTGTATTTTCAACTATGGAACAAAATACAATAACACAAAATGGAACTCTTATTCCTCCTAGTGGCCAAGTATTTAACATAGCGTGATAGCCAACTAGGTGTAAGATTTGACTCCATCAACCATTAACGAGGTTTGTGATTTTAGACCTTTTAGAGTCTTGTTAAAATTCCACATGTAGCTAGCTTTCTATGCATGAGTAATGGGGCTAAAATGACATTCTCTCGTACCATGGTGGTCAACATGATAGGTCAACTTACTAAAGGCATAAATTTTGAATGAACTTAATTTGATGTTTTTCTTGCACCATTGGATATGTCTTTAAGTGTAGAATAATGGTCAAGATTTCGGCACAAGGGATAATCGTTTGACCCCTAGAAATGTCATTTAATACCTCAAAATGACTCCAAAAGGTTTTAGATCCCAATTCTCCACCCACTATTAAAATGACCCTACAAGTTGATTCTTTCAGTTTTTTCACTCTATAAGCATCAAAATATATGACAAATAATATAATTATCCAATCTAGATCATTATTTAATAATTTGTTAAAATTATGAGTAAGATATACATCATGGAATTTAAATAAATAGCGTTAACTCATTGAACACCCTTGTACATTCCTTGTCGATACTTTGAAAGTAATATGTTTTGAAAAATAATTTTTTTATGGATTCTATTTTCCACATTATCTCAACCATATCAAAAACCTTCTTATAATATTTGAAACCATCTATATACAACTTTTCATTTGTTTTGATAGGAATTAACATATTGAAATATTAATTGTATTTATGTCTTGTGTGCTAAGGAAGGGAGGTCGTGAACCTTAGGAGAAGAGAGAGTATTTGTTAAGTTAGAAGGGATACTTTTTATGACATAGAATTAATTTAAAATTCTTCTCAAGATTATGTAACTTTCGAACCATAATTATAAATTCATTTATTTATTTACTTATCATTTAGTTGCTAAAAGTTGAAGAATTTATGTTGGTAAATAATTAATTAGGTCTATTTAAATCATTTACTACTTTTGGGTTTTTCGTTTTCGTGGTTTCATTCATAATTTCACTTTTTTGCAAATTGTCAATTTCAATTTCTCACACCACATGTGCACAGTTAAAGGACCTAAGGTCTTTCCCATAGCAAAGTATGTTCTTTTAAAACATGTTTTCTTGGTGATATGGGTGATTTAGAAAT
The DNA here is from genome assembly GCA_034641835.2 of Pinus albicaulis. Lineage (NCBI taxonomy): Eukaryota > Viridiplantae > Streptophyta > Pinopsida > Pinales > Pinaceae > Pinus > Pinus albicaulis. The sequence goes on from CM076575.1 coordinate 137,330,127, forward strand.
GATTGGGAGAGAGAAATTCCTCATTTAATACACGATATGTTTGGTTCATGCCACTAAGCCAAGAATTTTAAATTCAACTGACTTTTAATATAACCAACTAAATCCTGCAAAAAAAGAATAAAACAATTTATGTTAGGGTTGTGGATTTAGGCATTGAAACAACACACCATGATATTTCAAATTTAAAGATAATGGTTTGAGTCCTAGGTAGCTTAGAATCCTATCTAGAGGTTTGTTTTCAAAATAAGGGTGCACTCCCATTTGATTCTCATGATTAGGTTGTAATCATGAGGCTCTCGCTCAAGAGTGGACCTTCCCAAAATCTTGTGACGTCTTGTCACAAACAAAACCATCAAACTGAAAAACACATCATGCAAGAAACATAGCTCGTTAACATATCATTTTTCTCCTTCAAAGAAAAAAATTCACATCATGTGAATATCTCCATGTACTCTTACATATTGGTGTACAAAAACATCAACCAAACACAAGTCGACAAAACATGCCTCTTCAAACAACTGACTCAAGTCAAATAATAGCATGTAAAAATTTCCATATTTGTTGCATCTAAGTGTGTCAACATAACTCTACTTTCAACATCTTGCTTCATGCAACATGCACCATAATTTGAATTTGCAAAGAAATTCATGAAACATCAAAATACATGCAAGGCCTTAATTGGATAAGAAATCTAACCATCCCTTACCAAACCATTTCAATGGCGCTTCTTTCAGCTGCACTTCATCATGTGAATCATCCTGACCCTCATCGATTATGGAATCCTCTTTTCCATTCTTGTCAATATCTCTTTCCACCTTCTTCAAATGTTGTGGATGACTTGTTGGATACAAAGTCCAACACTTGTCTACAAGGTGACCTTTCTTATGGAAATGAGTGCAAAACAATTGCATCTTATTTTCAACATCATTTTGCTTGTCCAATGGTCCTTTGACTTTTTTCCTCATTTATTTAGAAAGTTTCATGTGCATGGATATCTTCTTCCAACATCTATAAACATTATGATTATTCAAACCACAAAAGGAACATGAAAGTTCTTTTCCAAATCTTATGTGAATATTTACCATGTTTATCATAATAAAAAGCAATTTGATTAAAGGAAAAATTATACCTTGAACATTCACCTTTGTCGCCTTCTTGAGGAGGTGAATTTGATGAGGTAGTGGCTCTCCTCTGAATACTAGAAATGAATTCAGTGACTCTAGAGCTTTCAACATCCTCTTCTTTTACATTCTCATTATCTGCATGATTATTAACATCTTCTTGCAAAGTGGGTGTCAAACTTTTCCATTCATCATGAACACAAACTTCACAAGCTTGAGGTAATGAACACGAAATGAAATTCCTTCTTGGAATAGCTTCATGTGCCTCCTTGGCTTTGGAGCATTATCCATCATGTTTTTCATAACCAAGACCCAAATAATTAGGCCCTTCCTCAACAAAATTTGGCTCAACTATGCCTTGTACATGTTTTCATTTAACCCTTTACTTTCATAGCACATTTTCATCAAAAAGTTGGACCTTATTCCTCTAGTGTATCTCTCAAAAGCACGTACACATTCATTTTGAGAGGAAATTGAAGACAGAAACCAATAGCTAATTCTTCTAACTAACCTTGACTAAAATGAGCTAAATTGTACTTTGATACCAACTTGATTTGAATATGGACAAACTAGTTTTGTTGGGCTATCTCCCTCATCAGTTAAATAAAAATGTGTTTAGGATCATCTAAAGTTAACCAATTGGGAAGGGGTTTATGTGTCAAGCTTTAAGTGTATTTTGTGAGAAATTTATGAGTTAATTAGCCTTTAAAAACTCATGTGTACAACAAATAAAATGCAAAATTTTTATTTTGGAAAATTTTTTCCCTCAATCTAGATTCTGATCATTGGACATGTAAGAGGAAGAAAGAGGGAATTCACTTTTCAAATTCTAGACCTTGTCTAAACCAAAATAAACTAGAGGTTCGGTTTTCAAATACATTCACTTATTTGGAAAATTTCTAGCTACCAAAATTCCATATGCCAATCTACCTCCCAAGAAATCCATTTATTACACCACTGGTTAGTTTTTTGTCTTCATGTATTCTTTATCAACCTCTTCTAGTGATTCTTGAAATGTGGATACTTAAATCCTTCCTAAAAATTTGAGCTCTAAAACGAGAAGACATACAAGGTCATTTTAAGTCATTCCTCTATCCAATTATAAAAACCAAGTTAATATTTCTACATATTGATTTCTGTCCCATAAACTGTAAAATATAGGTCAATTTTTTCCTTTAACTTATTTAAATATTGTTAGCGCACAATTTTTCAATGGTCTGATGAAATTTCATTGATAAAGGCATGATTATGCCAATCCATGTTGCATATTTCCATTAACAATGTTTACTTAAATGTAAAACAATGTTGTCTCTTCTTTTATGTTATTTTGAGTTTGCTTTTAGTGCTGAAATTGGAATATATGATATTAATTTATGATTTGCAATTATAGCTGCTGAGATAATATTCTTTTTCTCTACTATATTGTTATTTCTAGTCCTCTAAGTGCTTTCTTCACATTTTTTTTTTTTTACTAATTGAAGGGATTCGTAATTCTATATTTTACCATATTGCTTGTTGGTTCCATGTAGATTTAATTGACATGTAATAGGTGGTTTCTGTTTTTGGGATGTCTGTAAAGTTTTTGGCACATCATATTGAATTTCTATAATTTGTGTAGCTCCATAACATTTATATAGAACCTTCATTGAAAAATGTGAGGGGGGTTTCAAATTCACATTGGATAACACCCTCCTCGGGGATAAAAAAAATAACAAACAGAATAATAGAGAAACAATTATTGACGTCACCAAAATATGTAGCCTCTTCAAGGTATCATATCCTCTCATCAAGGTCAAGAATCTATTCACCAAAAATGTCCTATGGAAATGATGGTTTAAGAAACAAAACCAGACAAAAACCTTCAGTGAGAACAACAAAATCTAAAACCTCTTCAAGGTCTTCAATTTGCTCGTAAAGTTAAATTGTGTCTTGATCAAGTCCAACAACAAAGAAACATTCAGTGGCAACACCAAAATCTACAACTTCTTCAACGTCTTCTAAACCATCTTCAAAGTCAATATTGTGTGCATCAAATTCCTCAGCAAGGTCATCAATGGAGTCATAAAAAATACTATTTCAAACTTCAATGCAAAAAATAAGTCAAAAGAATTCAATTTCTCCTCCAAAACCTTCTTCTCTGAGCAAAGCTAGCATGATGTCGTCGAGAAATTCAGTAATTCCACAAGGAAATTCTATCAAAGTTAAAACAAATCCTTTTCATCCATATTTAATGCCTACTTTTTTAGGTGGAACACCTCCAAATTTAAGGACCACAATGCCATAAAATACAACTTTACCTAATAGGTGTAGACCTAGAACCCCCAACTTTGCGTGACATGTACAATTGAAGATCTTATGGTAAGCAGTGTGAGAAGAGATTCATGGTCACTAAGTTGAGCAAGAGAAATAGTTTGGTATGACAAACTTACTTGTGATAGGTCTAGCTAGCAGACTACCAAACTACAGTGTAATGGCATTCAAAATGTGAAAATTCCCATGTCACTTGGAAATAAGATGGTAGATAAAGGTATAGATGAAAGGAGATATCCATCTATGGTAAAGAAATCAAATAGTTCTATCAATTCCACCTTGCAACTCTAAGAGACATTGAATTAAATTTCATCTCAAGACAGGGCTTTGGGAGAACACTCTCAAAGCCAAACTTTGTTATGGTTTTGAAACACATGGTAAGTATCAAGACTCAGCAACCTTATTTGCATAATTTTTTCTAGCATGGACCTTAATGTCATAGCCTTATTTTGCCTAAAATGAATGAAAATTTCCTTGCAATTTGGCTTGCAACATTCATAATTCATGCTCATGGAACATGATTGTGTTGCAATTGTGATAACATCTACTCTATGCAGAAGCTTTAATAAAAAATGATCGAAAATGACATTTTTGCTCTGTTTTTTTCAAGATTTAAGGAAAATTACACCAAGTAGCTTCTAGCCTCATATGACCATCATGTCAAACTCATCTCAGGATATTGTCCAAGTAAGAGCCACTTAAGAAAGAAATCTAGTATACATGACTCTCCAGTTTCAATTAGCAGCAATGAAAGTTCTAAGTATGGTGTAAACATTGCTCCAGATCCTCAATGGGGCATGTTTGATGACAATAATTTGGGGAGTGAGAGAGGGAGATGGTAGGAGAAAAAATTCAAGGAATCCACGGGAAATTGAAAAATATATAACTAATAAGGTGAAGACACTTTGTAACCTAAGAGAGAAACGTGTTAGGAAATGGGTGAAGTTGGTATTACACACCCAATTGGATAACCTCGAGGAGAAAACATTTCTCCCACTTTATTTGTTGGCATAAACTAGTAAGTGTTATTCAATAGCATGTATTTTGTAAAGGCCTTGACCTAGTTCCCATTCAACTCCATCCACCAGGTTGTAGAGAATTCCAAGCCTAATTTCATGAAAATTAAGTTGGGGATGATCACATTGACCTGCTTGATGACATGTCTATGAAGATTAACTACCTTGAACTATTTTTCTGCGTAGGGAAAGAGACACATTCCCATGTCTGAGCATGAAAATGTTCTTGGATATTGTTAATGCCTCTAGTGTTTACTTCTAAAATTTCTATAGGCAGAGTATGTAAAGGGCCAGGTAGCCTCGGGATCTCATCTTTTATGAAAGGTGACATATCTAGTAAATGCCCCTACAGTCAATCTCTAGAATGGATCTAAATAGAAGTTCTTAATTTTAATATCCATAAAACACAACAAATTTAAGGTAAACTATGTACATGTGTCATTTCTCCCACAAACTAAAGTGTATAAGTGGTAAATTTTATACCAAGTGTGTTCCCACCATGTAAAGCACAATTTGGTGAACTTATCATTTTTATAATTTCTTTTTCGATTAAATTGAGTTTCACACATGAATTGTTTCTTTGAAAGTTGTGTTCTACATAATTTGTGTACACTAAATTACAAATTGATTTTCTGAAATCTATTTTGTGTAAATGTCGACCAATAGATATATATATCATGGAGGATGAACGACGAAGATCAGCCAAATCCCATATGGAGGTTCAGGGATCAATGGATGTTCACGGTATTTAAATATAATATTAAATCTCCATACATGTGTGTACATATGGAATTGGTTTTTTATTAAATTTGTGAGTTAAATTAGTTGTTAATAAGTTTCATTTTTTAATTTTTAGGAGGTAAGAGGAGAAGGGTTTCTACTCCATCCATGGAGCATGCCCATTGTTCAACCAGTCGTGGTATGGTTCACGCAATTTAATCAATGAATATGTATATGTATTTATATGTACACATGAATGTAGTTTTCAATTGATTATAAATTCTTATTTGTTTATGAAGTTTCTCCCTCGTCTTGAGAGGTTGGTGGTGGTTAAAATCCACCTAGAGGGCCATCAATGAGTGGTAGTAGGTTGCGTGAAGGGGGTGATATTTATTCCCCTGAAGGCCAATCAACGGCTGCTGGTTCTCAGCAGGGTCATTTTGGGTCTGGTTCTCAGCAGGGTCATTCTGGGTCTGGTTCTCAGCAGGGTCATGTTGGAGAAGATGCTAACCAACAACGTCAAGGTTGCCATCAATTTCAATATTTTTTTCATTAAATTTGTACAACTTTTTTTACATGTGTTTTTTCTAATATACGAAATTTTATATATATTGATGCAGAGGCTGAAAATGTTCCAACTAGTGGTCAAAATAGACGCAGGGCATCCCTCTACATTCAAGAAGAAGGTTGTCTACCCGGCACAACTTATTCGGCCGAGATTATTGATATACCATGGGAAACCAACATGGCGCAATGCACCTTACAAAGGTGTGAAAGAATTTATGCAAAATTGCAAAGAGATCTCGTGGCATTGTCTCTACCTGCTCAGAGTCGACAAAGCCTTGAAATAGTTACACATTCATTGGGCAAAATTGTAAATGTGTACAGAAATCTTGGGCCAACAACTGATACATTTGTAGAAATGATGAGAAAGAGAAAATAAAGAGTAATGGATCCAGATAAATGGGAGGATGTAAAACAAAAAGTAACAAAAGAATTGGCCAAGTCAATGTTTGATTACAAGGAAGCGCCAAAAAGAAAAATGTTGAAGGTGCAGTATTTCAAGCACCCAGACATAGCTTGTTATTTGTATGATAGGCACCTTGCGGCCTATGGAAGGCTCCCATGGAACGATGAGGTTCCTGTTTATTTTGCACAAATTTTTTATGAAGAATTGTTTTTGTGTATGAAACCCAACTACAATGACCTTCCGTCAGAATTTTTTGGCTCGGGGAAAGGTTGATTATATGACTGTAAAGACGCTAAGCAAGATGTGGAGTTGCCTTGCCCTGAGTCGCCATTGGTGAGTCGACCGTTTCGGGTCGAAACTCTGCGGTCAGAGATGGATGCGACTTCTCAAATAATTTGAGAAGTAAGGGATGTTATGATCAACAATGTCTATAGCGGATTGGGTGGAGTCGATGTTTGTTTAAATCAACAAAGAGCACGTGAAAATGCACGTGCCAATTTTGTGTATTGTACAGATGAGGAGATTGACAACATGAATGTTGAAGATATCCAAATATATACAAAAAATTGTCGCAATGGTTTGCAAGACCTAATGTTTCATGAGGAAGAGGGCACCAGAACGGTATGTGTTAGTGACCTTAGGGTTTGAAATTATTTTAACATACATATACATGTGTACAATTTGTAATAAATACATGTGTATGTACATGTATACATTTATTTTTATGTACATAAATCTAACAAAAATGTATGATTATATGTTAAAACACCATTTGCAGTTCTCACACATGATGCGTGACGAAAATGTTAATATCACGTTCGGGACCTCTGGTTCAAACAATGCAGATGGGTCTGACCATCAAGATATGTTGGCAAATGTTAGTGTTTTTTAAGTGACTTTAAAATAAATAATTGTTGCCACACATGTACATGTATGTATATATATAATTTGATAAAATGTTTTAATAGGTACCGATTCCGTCTGATGTTTTTGGGATGGTGGTACCTTCTTCTTCCTTGGGAGATGTACCTTCTACTTCCTTGGGAGATGAGCCACAAGTATGGACAATTTTTCACAAGTTTAAAATTTATGTTTAAAAGTTATATATATATATATATATATATATATATTCCACCTCAAAAAGTTCCATTAAAAATTGAGATATATATATATATATATATATAGAGAGAGAGAGAGAGAGAGAGAGAGAGAGAGAGAGAGAGAGAGATCTATATTTTGAGTTATTTAAAAAATTTTGAATTTAGGTTCCTATAGAAGATTTTTTTAATCCGCGGACTCTAGCGATGGAGATAGGAACATCCATAACATTTGAACAAGTTGTCTTTAGTTCCTTTTTTTAATATTATTGAAAATAAGTTTATATATGTACACGTGCATTTTAATTTGAAAGTTTTTAATATATAAATTTAACTGTACATGTATATTATACAATTTACCGCTGCAGATGTTCCTATGGGAGAACTTGTTCATCAAATGGAGAGGGAACCTTATGAGGTATTGCATGATTTTTTTGTTATATTTTGTTTTTTACATGAAGTTATAGATATATATATTCTCATTCATTTTTAAAACATCAAATTTTAATGTTCAAGTACATGTGCATTGTGTATGTAGGTTTCCCATGATGCTTCACATGATAGGGCGCAGATTGAGTCCCTGATAGGAAAGACGCTAGATCTGTCTCTATTTGATGGACATGATTTGTAGATTTTATTTCAAGATTTAGATGGTCTTAAAATTTGTTAGACTTGATACAGTTTGATACTTGTGAGATCTACAATTTTTGGACATATTTTATTACATTGTTAATATAATTTGTTTTATTTAATTTTTGGATGGTTTTAGTACTTTTGGCATGTGAATGTGAAGTAATGTTGTCATCTGAACTACATTTTCCATGTTATTTAATGACATGTGTTATAATTTGTTTTGTTTTTAAAATTTAAGTTTTGGATGCTTGGAGTACATTTGGCATGTGAAGTAATGTTGTGATCTATATTTTTTTGTTAAATTAAAAGTTAAAAGTTTTGGATGGTTTCAATCTACATTTGGAATGTGATATTTAATGTTAAATTTTTTTATTGGATAGTTGAATTATAATTGGCATGGCATGTGAAGTTTTTAAAACTCAAGTTTTGGATGGTTTCAATCTACATTTCGCATGTGATATTTAATGAACTTTAAATGTTTAATGTTTTAATGTTGCATGATATATAGTCAAAAGGTTTTTAAAACTTAAATTTTTGGATGGTTTCAATCTACATTTGGCACATGTGGTATATAATGTTAAATGTTTCCATTGGATCTAGTTGAACTATAATTGGCATGGCATGTGAAGTAACGTTGCACAATATATATAATCAAAAAAAAAAATTAAACTCAAGTTTTAAATGGTTTCAATCTACATTTCGCATGTGATATTTAATGTTTTAAATGTTTAATGTTTTAATGTTGCATGATATATTATCAAAAAAATTTAAAATTTTAAAGTTTTGGATGGTTTCAATCTACATTTGGCACATGTGGTATATAATGTTAAATGTTTCAATATGATAGTTGTTCACTATAATTGGCATGGCATGTCAAGTAATGTTGCACAAATCCCTTTTGGACGGTTGAAGTGCATTTGGAATTTTAAGATTGCTTTTGATCTCTACTTGTAGTCTTGCTTGAATGAAAAAATTTCCAATAGGAAGAACATAGCTTCTCAATGCAACTAACCATGTATCAATTGAGCTCTAATTGAAAAAAGAATTTAAAGAAGTAGATATATGTAAAAATTATCCCTTTAATTTTGATTGGAAATATAAGTCTAGTACATATATATGTTTGTTGAATTTGGGTCAATGTCGTTAATGCATTCAAATAGGTAGCCTTGTCGATTTATTTACATTGTGGAAACTTTTTACCAGAAAATCCAACTAGTTTTTCATCAATGCACATAGAAAAACTACTTGGAACAATTAATTGCATTCTAGAACATATCTATCCAATACAAGTAACATTTTTCATCAATGCACATTGAACATATCCGACCATTGGAAAAACAAATTTTGTACTAGATTTTCAATCAGGAATAGAGATGTGGGTCAAATCCCACCAAAAGTCGGAGAAGTGCTCCAAGTCTCTTGTCTAAAAGGAATTTTTGTACAAAAATATACTGTAGATGATTTATTTACATTTTGTCCATACTTTTTACCAGAAAATCCAACTAGTTCCAGTTAATTGCATTCTAGAACATATATATTGAGTACATAAATAATTTTTCATCAATGCACATAGTAAAAATAGAACAATTAATTTCATTCTAGAACACACACACACACACATATATCCAATACATATAACATTTTTCATCAATACACATGTATAGAAAAGCTACTTTCAGTTGATACTAGAGCACGTGCTTGTACCAAAACAATTTGTACATGTGCAAACACTTGCACAAATAACATAAGCAGCTCAATTTTTAGTTTAATACTATAAGTTCTAAAACATATTTAATCCAAAGAGAATAAATTTTTGGACAATTCACTCAAAAAAATTCTAATGGAATTTCATCTTCAATAATCCGTTCATGATCGGATTTTGACATTTTCCATCTCTTAATTTTCGATTTTTTCTTTGATTGAACTTCTATCAACTTTATGCGTGCTGCACACACCAAGTGAATATATTGAAAACTTATGGAATCAAGTTCATAGCCTTCAAAGTAAACAAAGTCTCCACTTTGATGAGTTTGTCTGAAAAAATAACCTTTCAATATAATAGACCCTCTGTCATATTGAAATCCGTGATCATTATAGTTTTGTAATAATTTCATTTTTCGTTTAGTGCAATGCATCAAATAATACTTCACATTTTCATCATTGTCAATAGGTGCAGTTACAACAAAAACATCTCTTGCACAATAAAATAAACTTAACAAAATTATACATATTTAAATTTATTTCTAGATCTTTAAATCAATAGAAATTAATTCAAATGTTACCTTCTCTAACAAGATCAGAAACTCAATCACCATCGTATGATATTGTAGTTTCCTCTGATTGCATTTCTTCAAACATTGCAACAGACATTTTTCCCTTTGTATTTAGCTCTGTATGTTTCCAATCGTTCACATACATTTTGCTTTCACAAACGTCATTGGATTTTGTGTTGTCTATGCAAACATCACAAAAACAAGAATATTTTCTTTTATCCAATGCAAACACATTTCTGGGCGACTTTGTTTGAATTTAATGCAATTTTCGAGTCCCTTTTATTGTTTCAATGTCACTTCCAATTGATCTATCTACGTCTTTGACCCCAATATGCCAGAAAAACTTTTATATGGAAAATTAGAAGAAGAATTTGTGAATATGATATCAAAATACAATCAAAGATAATCATTGCATGATAAATGTACAATGTTTAAAATTAGATTTCCAATATAAATTAAATTGAATGTACCTTTGCACTTCCCTTGATGGGTTAGTCTCATGGCTTAGAGTAGCGATGCACCATTAAACAACTTATTTAGCGTTCACAAGTCGGCTTGCAGAGTGGTTCATTTGATACCTTCAAAGTTCTCGTTTTATGCATGCTCCTACACCGTCATGTTCTCCTTTCACATGACCAGTCTCAAATAAATTCCAACAATTTTTAAAGCAGGTTTTCTTATGAAGACAACATAACCAAAAGAATGATCGTGCAAATTTGAATTGACCTTCGCATCCGTCTAACCATATCCAATGTTCATTGAATTTTATTCCACGATTTTTCAAGGAATCATGAATTTTTCCAAAACAATGTTGTACAAAACATGTATCATGTGTACGATCGTCACTAATATAAAAGTGATATTCTTTAATGATATGTTGATTTTCACTCGTGCTTTATATATGATTGACATTTTGTTCAGCATGTCTATATAGAATATGGACGAGCATGGATACTTGGTCAGAATGATAGTATTCACTCTAAATTTCTTTTTGTGGAACAAATGGGTAGTTTTCTGCAAAATAAATCACTGACAAAATGGTCCCTGGTGGAAAAACTTCGTGAGATTTTTTGAATTGCAAGTCTTTCCATTGAGCTCTATAGGAATGCTCGGTGTATTTGTAAATTTCTGCCTCAAACTTTCTCAAAAAATCTATCAGAAAAATTTTGTCTTCTAGTAATTCAATTCTTTTAACACTATTTTCACCTTGAATCGATGTATCGATATATTCATATCTCTTCCATTTCACTTTCATGTTGGACAATGATTGATCATTTATATCAAGATGATATTTGTTTTGAAATTTAGTCAAATTTCCACATTCATCGCATCACCAACACATTTCTTTTTGTAAAATAGTTCATCTATTTCTCTTTCACATAGAATTTGAGATATGAAATCACGGATAGTGGAAGGAGGAGGTGAATCCTTCCATAATGTTCTACCAAAATCAACGAATGTGTCATAACATAACTCAAATTCCACATGATAATGGCAAAAACAAGTGTCGTGTATGGTAATAGGTTTTACATACCATGGTTTTTGTTGAACAAAAGCACTAAGTGAAACATGAATTTGACGATTCTCTTCTTTGAACTTGTTGAATAACTCTATTTGAGTGGTTTCCAAGAAATATTTTTCATGTTCTTCGCACTGATTTCGTGCTATTCTTCTTCGCATCACATGCCTTGCAGTTTGAGAAACACGCAAATTGTTCTTCCAATATTCATATATTATTTTTTTAACATTTTCTCCAAGTCTATATTTGTATGGTTTCCTACAAATAGCTCTCCAACAATCGAGTTCATCATTTACATCTATTTGCAACCGAAATTTCCAATGTTTGTGCAAAGTTTTTCGCGAGGTTCCCAATGCTCGTGCCATAGATGTTACCAAACAATTCTCTTGAGTACTTGATGAAACCATTGCCATATATATTCCTCTACATACAATTGAAACATCTTTCTCTCTAGATCTCTTAATTGACTTTATAGCACTACTCATATTTTTTATCACATCTTCCTTCATTTTTTTATCTTTGGTTGATTTTCGAATACCCAGTACTGTCGTAGCTTCTTTTAATTTCCTTAATGATAGGAGACCTTTCAACATTTGAGCCTGAACTATCACTCGCTCATTTAAGAAATGCTTTTCAAAAATGTTGTTAACGCGATATCGTATAGCATGGTCAGGTTTTTTATCTCCATATGTGTGAGTGTCAACATTTTCTAACATCTCATTATCGATAGTGATTTCATCTGTACATATTCGAAAAAATAGTACATATTCAATAAATAACTAAATTAATAAATATATCTATAATTTCAATAATATGTGCATGTGCTTAATATATATATGTGTGTGTGTGTGTGTGTGTACATACCTTGTGATTCAATTTCTTTATTTGGATTTCTTTCAATATTTTCACCATCTTCAATCATTGGTTCAATATCTCTTTCACTTTCTCTTTCAAAATTTTGTATCTCATCATCAATGTTTTGAGAAATATCTCTGTCTATTTACATTAAACAAAATATTTTTCAAATTAGTTCATCAAATAAAAATTAAGCTTCACATTTTACATTAGGAAAATTTTAAATATATCAATAGATCATAATATTTACATTTACATATCTACTTCAATTTCTTCTTGAGGTTGATTTTCCTCTTCAATATTTGAGAGGGCTTCTAACTTTCTTTTGCGAGATTGTTTCGTCTCTTCTCTACGTTCCTCAGGGTCTCTTTTTCGATCATATTTTCTCACACAAGTCCTTCAATTTCCCATGATAATAGGGTATGAAGTTCAAAAAAATTCCTTCAAAAAATTAGACAATAACTCAATTAGAAAAAAATCACAAAAGATTTAATTTTAAAAAATTCATTTTAAATTTTTTGCAAAAAATACATACTCCAATCCAAAACACTTGCTTTAAAAAATTCGAGAAAAAAATGTCTTATAAAAATGAAATGAAGCTCAAAAGATTTACTTCAACTCAAAACACGTACATACCTCCAAGAAATGTCCTTTGAATGTATGTCCAAGAAAATTTCTTAAGTCTAAAACAATTTTTTACAAAATGAGGCCGCCTCCAAGAAATGTTCTCCAAGAAAATTATTTAAACCGAAAACAATTCTTTGCAAAATCAGTCTGCTTCCAAGAAATGCTCTTAAATCCAAACTTTGAACAAAATTTTTTAAACCCAAACCAAGATCTTTGTAAAATCAGATGAAATGTGTGCAATGTGCGAAAATTATGAATGATTTCGCGACAATTTATATTGCCGCGAAATGTGTTTTAGTAGGGGCTCCGCAAAATTTTCCGGCCGACGGAAAATTATACAAAAGTTCGACAGAACTATTAAGTCGTTAGACTTAATAAGCCATCAGCGTAAAACATAATTCAGCCAAAATTTTAATCAAAGTTCAGCCGAACTAACGCGTCACCAGTTACACAAAAACCAGGCTCTAAATACATTTCTGCAACTTTGGACTGATTAAACTCCATGAAATGTTTTTAATTAACTATCGGAACCAAGACAAGAATTTTCAGAATTGAATCTACTTTTAGGAAATATAAATTTTATGGAATTTCATAAACGTTTACTAATTTTAACTATTTTTCTAATAAAATGGGTGCAAACAATTTCTGATGGTCATTGTGATTTAGTGAAATCAAAATTTTGTATCTCCCAAAATACACTGTAAAAAAAATTGAAAAAATTATGGGGCATTACATTGGTCCGTTGTCTCTAATGGGTAGCTTTTAGATTTTTAGTTTATAACTTATATGTTAAGAAATTTGTTGCATCGCAAAACATATCCAAAATATGCAGTTTTTCGTATTGGACCAGTTCAAAAAATTCTAGTAATTATGATATACATCCATTGGCTTTGTAAATATGATGAAACCAAAGTAGACTTTGTCTAGATTGTTGTAACACATTTTTTTCTCTCAAAAACACAAATTTTCAATGAATACAACATTGCGCATAACATGGCTTCTTATGAATCCTTTGATTGCTAAGAAACACACTCAAAGAAACGCTAAGTTGACATATCAAATATACATAAAAAAAATTTCAAAAAATAATTAATAGAAAGCTAACAAAATTTCTGACAACTTTTATTTTTATCGCAAAATGAAATTCTAAACAGAAAAATTGTTATAGTTTGCAGAAAGTTGAAGAACCGAAAAAAATGAAATTTTTTTCTTTAAAAAGGGCAAAAAGTGTAACCCAACTTCACAAGTATCAAATTCAAGCTTTGATACAAATCAAATGATATGTATGGTCGCACCATGATATAAGATGGTAAGGTGACTCCAAATATTGTATATAGTGTTTATTAATTAAGTGATATGTGGGCCCCAAGGGATGAGTAAACAGTGACCCCAGAACTTCAATATGATTGGAGTTAGGTTTAATCCAAAGATTGAAGAATTTTAATATTTGGATACACATTGACTACTTACAAACCACATCAACATTGATATATATTATGTTTGGCATTTGAATGGTAAGATGTGGGCCCCGAGGGCACTTATATATGATATCACTTGAAGATTTAACTCCAAGCTCGAAGGTCTAATGTTGTAGTTATTTGAATGAGAAAGCGTATAAAAACTTTAATACATGTTGGTGTTTGGCCTTTAATCAAAGTCTGAATTTGTATGAAATGCTAAGGGGCGAGAGTTGTAGGCGCACTGGTTAAACCAAAGTCAAACCTTGGGTTTCCGTGTTGGCCGAAGATTTACATTGAAGATTAAGCCAAAGTAAATATTGATTGGGTGCTTCCATAAAATGAACTCTTGATACAGGATTTTACCATAGTGATGGAAAAAGAAAGCTTCAGCATTGACACAACTGCCAGATTTAAAACATTAATTAGAAATGCATTTTTATATGCAAAGTGAACTTGGAGAATGTGGGTCTGACAGAGGTACATAGAGATTTCCGATTTGAAGAGGTGTGTAATGATGGTATTCAGATTTGCAAAATCTGAATTTGAAATGCACAAGAATGAAAATGTGGGTTTATTACACTACAGCAGTAGAAAAGACAAGCACACAGTGAGCCAAGACCTGAAAGGGTTGAATAAGATATATCAGATGCAAATGTAAATGTAAATGTTTTAATTGATTTTATATTGTTTGTGATGCAAAGGAAAGTATCCGGTAGGCAAACAAAACTCCACTGTAATATTGAAATTTGTACATATTGTTATATTTTTTCTGAATGAGTTGGACAAAGAAATGAGAAGGAAGAAGTCAAAGAGTCATGGCTATTCACTTCAAATTCTCTGTAGAATACAAACATTCAAGAGGTGAACTCTATAAATTATATCTCATAGATATTCATAGAGAGGTTAAAGAATGGATAATTGAGGCAGAGAGGATAAAAAGAAGGAGGAGCAGAGAGAGATGTTGTGAATATTCAAAGATGATATAAGGAAAATATGAAGGTTAAAGAAGGAACAGAACAGAGCTGATATCCAAGGTAAATCAGCATATGATTTTTCTGAAAGAGTGAGGAAGTTGGTTCTTCCATATCAAGTTGTAGCTTGATAGATGTCAGTGGTAACTGATTGAGGTACGAGCCTCCTGTAGGTTGTAGCCTGCAGAAAATAGATGGGAGTTGGAGCTTCCTTGCAAGTTGTAACTTGCAGAATTGAGGTAGGAGCCTCCTATAGGTTGATGCCTACAGAAAATCAGTGGTGAGGAGGAGTTGGAGCTTGCCTTTGCATCAGAACAATAATAAGATGTGTTTTTCTCCCTTATGGGTTTCCACTTATATCTTTTGTATGTATGCATGATGATTATGTGTTGATACTCTATATTTATTAAGATTGTTGTTCCATTGTACATTAAGTTGATCACAAAATGATCCACGCGCTAACATAAATGTTAATGTATATTGGTTTTGCCTTTTATTAACACATTGGGCTATGTTCATATTCCATTGTCTTTCATATGAAACTCCGGCCTTATTAACCTTAAAACTCAATATTAAAATTTTCGGGCCCACAACACATCACAGTGTATATTAATGCGACAGTTGATTTCGACCCCACCAGTTTATATAACTCCAACCCTGGTTTAAAACATAATCCATCACACCTTTAATATTGGGTCCCACTATTCTTTTTAATGCATAAAAATGGAGTTAACGAACCCGCAACCTGATAATGCGACCATCGTCCGATCATTTGATCAACACATCTGACAAATATCGCATTTTTTCTCGAACAGAGCTTTAACTCGAAAAAAAAGTTCGAAATTCATGGTTTTTGGAAACCACTTCAGGACACGTGTCACACGCAGACCTGTATCGCATTTTTTTTATGATACCACTTACCATTTAAAAATTTTCTGAAAACCGCCAGTCTTGAATCTAAAACTGCTTCTACTATTCACAAGTCATGGTTCCGTTTTTAACTCGGGGTTCCGCCAATTTTTTAGTGCCTTTACTATATATGTATAACTCCACCCTCGCTCTTCTTATTCACCCTTCACTACGGATCCATTGCACTTTGGTCCAGCTTTCCACTTCTAATTTTAATACAGATTCGTGGCTCTACTTCCTCTGCAGGCCTGTGTTACCGGCTTACTTTTCCACTGCGGTTTAATCAAAATCTTCGCACAAAGCCATCACTGTCACAGTTCCGCTTCATCTTAATTCCTTCCAACGCATATAAACCCTTTCACAATTTCATTGTTCTGCATTGCTTTTCTTCACCTTTGCTTCTAATTCCGATGTGCCATTAACTCAAATCCAGTGTGATTTTTTAGACCTTGATTCCTCGCCTTCTATTCATGATGCAATTTCTAACTTCTGCTGGTAAATGACTATTTCTCTGTATTCAGTTATTGTGTATGGTAGTGCATAGACTGTGCATTTCAGTGCATGATTGTTTCTCTACATGACTATTTCTTTGTCTTCACTGTATATACAGAACAGATTCTTTCATATATATAATGAATTTACTTACAAAGTCTCCTTTTTTTTTGTCAGATCTTCAAATCAAATGGCCCTTTCAACCTCACTACTCTGCCTCTAATTCCTCTACTGCTTCTGTTGCCTGGTCTGCCTCTTACTTGACTTCTTTGCCTATTTGCTGGTTCTTCTTTCTTTTCTTTTGCCATAGTGATAGTTCAAGTGCTACTCCTTTCTTCTCCTTTTCCATCAATGACAATATTTCCAACCATCAGGGGAATTTTGAGGTCTAAAATGGGCCTCCTAAGGAAATAATAAAATAATAGCTAAACCAATAAAATAATATTTATGAATTTTCAATTCACATTTTGCACCACAATCCAGGTAACCATAGTTAAATTCAATTCAAAAACTGTACCAAAATAAAATTAATAAAAATATTATATTGATGTGATTATAAATAAGAATGAGCTTTTCAAGAAAAAGTCATTATGATTGAACAACTAATGCATTTTTCCTTTGTACTTAAATAACTTGAAATAAAATATAAATATAAATTTATAAATTCTTAATTATATTATATGCTATTAATTAATATTTATATTATTAATATTGTATAATAGCATGTAATTAATATACTATATAAAAATAATATAATATAATAAATGTATAGGGATATGCATTGTTTCTTTCAAGAAATATGAACTGACAATAATATATTTTTATTCAAAAAGTGTAAAATGACATTTATTATGAGTACTTTACTTTGACTTTAAAAGTACTTAGAGCACTACCATGTTTAACCATGAGTTTTTATCCATCATTGAGAATGTGACAAGTAAGTACCTTTAACTCAAGCAATTCCACCTCAACCATTAGGGATGATGTCATCCCCTAAAATGTGATTGGTTCTCATAAAGTGAATTTTGATTGTACATTTTCCTTAGGAGGCCCATTTTAGTCCTCAAAATTCCCCTAATGAGTCTCCCCCTTTGGCATTGATGGCAACACTTTAATACTCTTTTTTTGCATGATTTTCCTCCCCCTTTGACATCAATGGCAAAGGGTTGCACATTTCCTAGTGTGGTTTCCAAATCTTGTCCATAATACTCTATTCTTGAGGACCAATTCCATGCACTGCTCACTAGCTCTTGCTCTTTTTGTGACAATATTTGTCGACTGATCTCCCCCTAGAATGATGCTTTCTTTTCATGTTAGAGAGTAGCATCTACAGACACTACTCCTAGTTTGTCTCTTAGATATTCGAACAGTTCTTCAGCAAGAGGTTTTGTGAATATGTCTGTTATTTGCTCCTTTGTTGGTACATATTCTAGCTTCACTACTTTTTGTGGTACTTGTTCTCCAAGAAAATGGTACTTAATAGGGATGTGCTTTGTTTTTTAATGAAATACAGGATTTTTTGATATACTTATTGTATTTGTATTGTCACATTTGATTGAGATGGGATTATCCATGCTTACCTTCATGTCTTGGAGAGTTTATTTCATCCACATTACTTGTGTGCAACATGTTGTTGCTGCTATGTATTCTGCTTCTGTTGTAGATAGAGAGATGGAAGTTCTCTTCTTTCTTAGCCATGATACTATACTTTTTCCCAAATAAAAAGCACCTCCACTTGTGCTTTTCCTGTCATCCATGCAGCTAGCCCAATCTGCATCTATATATGTTGTCAAAGTGAAGCTTTTGCTTTTTGGATACCATATCCCATACTATGCAGTTCCTTGTAGATATCTTAATATCCTCTTGATTGCTAGTAAGTGATTTTTTTTGGTGTTGCTTGATATCTTGCCACAAGTCCTACTGCCAACACAATGTCTGGTGTAGAGGTAGTTAGGTATAGCAGACTTCCTACCATGGATCTATAAAGTTTTTGATCTACATCTGTTGATCCATCATTTGCACAAAGTTTGCATCCAGTGATCATGGGAGTTGACATAGGTTTGCAGTCTTCCATTTTGAACCTTTTCAACATCTCTCTTAAGTATTTTTCTTGTGAGATGAATGTTCCTGTGTTATTTTTTTGAATTTGAAGAACTAAATAGAAAGTGAGCTCTCCAATAATAAACATCTCAAATTCTGATTTCATTTCTTCAGCAAATCCTATTGCTAACTCATCTTTGTTGCTTCCAAACATGATGTCATCTACATACACTACTACAATTAAGAGTTCATTTTCATTAGCCTTTATGTACAAATTTCTGTCTGCTCCTCCTTTCTTGAACCCTTGTTTTTGCAAGTATTTGTCCAGCCTTGAATACCATTCTCTAGGAGCTTGTTTCAGACCATATAAGGCTTTCTTTAATCTGCACACATAGTCATGTTTATATGTTAAAGAGAATCCTTTAGGTTGTTCCATGTAGACTTCTTCCTCTAGATCTCCATTCAGGAAGGTAGAATTCACATCCATTTGATATACCTTGAAATCATGATAACATGCAAAGGCCAAAAACATTCTAATTGTTTCCATTCTAGCTACAGGTGCAAAGGTTTCATCATAATCAAGACCTTCAATTTGTGAATATCCCTTGCATACAAGTCTGGATTTATTTCTGATTACATGTCCTTGTTCATTCATCTTATTCTTGAATATCCATTTTGAGCCAATGACATTTTTCCCTATGGGTCTTGGTATTAACTCCCATGTATTATTCTTCTTAATCTGGTCTAGTTCTTCATTCATAGCTTTCATCCAATATTTGTCTTTGCTAGCTTCTTCAAACTTCTTTGGCTCTATTTGAGATAACATAGCTAGGTATACTTCTTTTGTCTGTTCAGCTAGTTGTCTTCTTGTCTGGACTCCCACACTCTTGTCCCCAATGATTTGATCTTCTGGATGATTCTTTTGAGTGTGTCTTGAGGGACCTTTTGAGTTTAATTCAGTATCTTATGTTGTCTGGCTTAGTTCATCATTATCTTGGTTCTCTTCTTCATGATCTTCTGGAGGATTTCTGCATCTTATACTTCTTGTTCTGTTTGGTAGATCTTCATCAAATCTTACATAAATTCTTTCCACAATTTTGTGGAGTGTTTTGTTGTAGCACCTATAACCCTTACTCTTGGATGCATATCCTAAAAATATTCCTTCATCAGCTCTTGCATCAAACTTCCCTAGTTTTTCATCGTTATTTTTTATGAAAAATCTGCTTCCAAAGACTCTAAAGTGTTTTATTGATGCTGGTTTACCTTGCCATAATTCGTAAGGAGTCTTGTCACTGTTTGGTCTTAAATGAGATTTATTAAGAATGTGCACAGTTGTGTGTACTGCTTCTCCCCAGAAGGTTTGGGGAATGTTACTTTCTTGCATCATGGCTCTGGAAATCTGTTGTACTAACCTGTTTTGTCTCTCTACCACTCCATTTTGTTGAGGTGTACCTGCAATTGTAAACTGTTGTTTTATCCCATGCTCATTGCATAGGTCTGCAAAATCATAGTCTGTGAATTCACCTCCTCTGTCTGATCTGATGCACTTTAGCTTGCATCCTGTTTGATTTTCTGCCAATGCCTTGAATATCTTGAATTTCTCAAGTGCTTCAGATTTATATTTGAGAAATGCTACCCATGTCATTCTGGAAAAATCATCTTTTATCAGCATGAAATAATATTCTCCACTTGGTGCTTTAGTTCTTGAAGGTCCACATAGGTCCATGTGTACAAGCTGAAGTGGCCTACTTTTTGATAGTTCATCTGTGGTCTTAAAAGATGTGCGGGTCCATTTTCCCAATTGGCAAGATTTACATATGGTATTTGAAGGCTTCTTTATTGCTGGCAGATCTCTCACTGCTTTCTTCTTGCTCAGACTGATGATATGGTCAAAGTTAAGGTGTCCCAATCTTCTATGCCATAACCATGACTCATCAAGTTTGCTTAGGTGCCATGCTTCATTCTCTTCTTTCACAATATAGACATTACTTTATTTTCGAATACCTCTGATCAAGGTCTTTCCTATGGTGCTTGATCTTAATTCACAGTCTTGTGCTCTAAAAAGAACTTCACAACCTTTATCACACATTTGGCTGACACTAAGCAGATTTGTTTTCATCCCATCCACAAATAGTACATCTTGGGCCTTTCCTCTTCCATTATCCAGACTGGCTGAGCCTTTTCCTTTGATTTTCCCTGCTTCATCATTTCCGAAAGTTACATTTCCATATTTCTTTTCATCAAAGGTTATAAACTTGCTTCTATCTCCAGTCATATGCTTTGAGCATCCACTGTCCAAATACCATTGGATTTTCTGATCTTGGGCTATTAGATCCAGGTCACACTTATTCAACTTCTTTTTCCACTGCAGGCAGCTATTTGTTTGGCACCTTTTCTAAGAAGATGGACCACATTATTTGAGAGGACATTGGGAAGACATATGTCTGATTTTATGGCATACACAACATTTGATCATATTTTTAGCAGAATTATGAGTATGAGTGAACTATCCATAATTCATAAATCTCCTTGAGGTTTTGAACATTATTCTTTGTCCATATGTTCTGCACTCCTTGGCTTTATGGCCGAATTCCTTACAGTAAAAACAATACCAATAAAAACAATTAGCGTACCTGATGAAGGGTTGTCTTCTCCATTTGTTTGCTTGAGGTAGTCTTTTCACATTTTGCATCCTTTGCTGGTTGGAATCGATTCTAATTTTATGACAGTAAGCAGCAGTATGTCCCAGTTGGTGGCAGGCATAACAAGTGACATTTTTCATGGGGGGGAAGAATCTCCTTTGATATCTTCCAAACTTTATATATTCAGAAGTATATGATCCTTTTTTAGTTGATTGTTTATTTATTTCATTCTTTGTCATTTGAGGTTCTTTCATGTTCCTGTTTACTTCATTGCAGACTTCTACTTCTGTAGGAAAATTCTGAGTTTCTTCATTATCCTTGACAACTTTTACAAAAATGATATTCCTGTTATCTGTTTCTTTGACTTTACTTGTTTCTCCTTCATAGCCTATCCCAGTTTTTATCAGAGGAGATCTTTGAGCATCTAGTATGTTATTCAACTTATCAAAGCTTGTCATTTGAGAAATGTTTATTGACAATTTCCTTTGGGTGTTTTCTAATTTATTCCACAAGAATACTACTTCTTCTTCTAATTTCTCTTGCTTTTGAATTTTATCCTAAATTTGCTTAAGTAAATGTCTTCTACCTTCTTGGCTTCTTCAAGCTCTACTTCTAACTGAATGAGGTCTTCTGAATTTTGTTCTTCTCTTACATATTTGAGGAGAATGTCTTTCTATTTTCTACACTTTAGTTTAAGTCTGTCTATTTCCTCTAGGGCACTTCTTAGCTCTCCCTTAAGGTCAACTTCACCTTCTTCCTCATCTTCTAGAAGGAATCCTTCAAGCTCTTCTTTGGCCATCAATACAAATTCAGAGGTTCCTTCTTCACTTGAGGATTCATCTGAGTCTTCAGAAGCATTGCTATCTTGCTGAGCATAAAATGATTTTCTCTTGAATCTCTTCCCTTTCTGCTAGTTATTTTTTTTGGTTTTCTCCATTTCTTGAGTGTGATTCTTTGTTTTCTTATGAGGACACCTAGAAGCATAGTGCCCAACTCTTCCATAGTTAAAGCATTTAAATGGAAGTTTACCTTTATATTTTCCTGAGCCTCTATCCAATTTTCTGATAAATTTGGCCTCTTCTTCATCAGAGCAAGAGCATATATCTTCTTTTTCTTCTTTCTTCTTCTCTGTCTTAAAGGCTGCCTCCCTCACATTTGACTTCCTCTGTGGTAGTATCATCTCATAGGCTGTTAAGTTTCCAAGTAATTGGTTCATGATCAAAGTTTCCCAATCATTTGTTTCTTCTATGGCAGAAACCTTGGGATTAAAGCTGGATGGTAAAGATCTTAGAATATTTTGAACAATTACACATTCTTTTATGGTTTCTCCTAGAGCTTTCATGTTATTCACAATTTCTGCAACCCTTAAAAAGAAGATGTCAATGTTTTAATCATCATTCATTTTTATATTTTCAAACTGAGCTCTATAGACTTGAATTTTGGCTATCTTCACCTTTTTGTCTCCCTCATGGATGTTTTCTAGAGTATCCCATATTTCTTTGGCAGTCTTGTTGTGCATTACTTTGATAAATTATGCCTTACACAGACCACTTAAGAGTGCATTCATGGCTTTTGCATTAGCTACAAATTCTTTTTTGGCATCTTTCTCTGAGTCAATCTCCTGTGGGGCATATCCCAATTCCACAGTAGCCCAAACTTCTATTCCCAGAGACATTATGTATGTCCTCATTCTTATTTCCTAAAAGGCATAATTTGTACTGGTGAACAAAGGGGCTTTATTTATTTAGCATCCTTCTAGACTAGCCATCCTGGGGACCTAGGATCTCCTTCCAGTTGTTAAAATGATACAGAAGGAACTAGCTCCGATACCAATTGTTGGACCCTTGGTTAAACTGAGAGGGGGGGGTGGGAGGTGAATCAGTTTAATGCAGTCATGTTCTTATTATACTTTCTTTTATACTCATTCACATCATCATTTTGTGATCAACCTAATGTACAATGGAACAACAATATTAATAGATGAGCAGCAGGTATTCAACATAATAAATACATAGTATCAACACATAATCATCATGCATACAGACAACATATATAAGTGGAAACCCATAAGGGAGAAAACCACATATTATTATTGTTGTGATGCAAAGGAAAGCTCCAAATCCTTCTCACCACTAAGTTTCTATAGGAAACAACCTACAGGAGGCTCCTACCTCAATTCTGCAAGCTACAACTTGCAAGGAAGCTCCAAATCCCATATATTTTCTGCAGGCTACAACCTACAGGAGGCTCCTACCTCAGTCAACTACAACTGACATCTATCAAGCTACAACTTGATATGGAAGCACCAACTTCCTCACATTTTTAGAAAAATCATATGCTGATTTACCTTGGATATCAGCTCTGTTCTGTTCCTTCTTCACTGCTGTCTACCAGCCTTCATATCTGCTTTATATCATCTCTGAATCTTCACAGCATCTCTATCTTCTCCCCCTTCTTCTTACCCTCTCTGCCTCAATTCTCCATTCTCTAACCTCTCTATGCATATCTATGATATATCATTTATAGAGTTCACCTCTTGACTGTTTGTATTATATAGAGAATTTGAAGTGAATAGCCATGACTCTTTGAATTTTGCCTTCTCATTTCTTTGTCCAGCTCATTCAGGAAAAATATAACAATATGTACAAATTTCAATATTACAGTGGAGTTTTGTTTACCTACCGGAGACTTGCCTTTGCATCACAAACAATATAAAATCAATTAAAACATTTACATTTACATTTTCATCTGATATATCTTATTCAACCATTTCAGGTCTTGGCTCACTCTGTGCTTGTATTTTCTGCTGCTGTAGTGTAACAAACCCACATTTTCATTCATGTGCATTTCAAATTCAGATTCTGCAAATCTGAATACCTTCACTGCACACCTCTTCAAATCGGAAATCTCTGTGTACCTCCATCAGACCACAGGGACTGCACTAGGGGAGTAGTACCATACCACGTGGGTTCACATTGGGGGATTTATATTGAGGAAAAAACGACATAATATATTGGGGGATATATAGGGGGTAAAGGGTTTTTATATTGACAGGTATAAAAAATGAAGCTCAAAGTTAATGAAAAAATATAAAGGGGTATAAAAAATGTTAATGAAAAAATGGATACCTACAATATCTAGTGGAAGTAGTGGTTTTTAAAATTGGGAAGCTGTATTGGGTTCATATTGGTAGGGGGTTAAATAATGTGATGTTTAGGGGTATTTTCCAA
Organism: Pinus albicaulis; assembly: GCA_034641835.2. Taxonomy (NCBI): domain Eukaryota; kingdom Viridiplantae; phylum Streptophyta; class Pinopsida; order Pinales; family Pinaceae; genus Pinus; species Pinus albicaulis. The sequence goes on from CM076575.1 coordinate 137,355,012, forward strand.
TATGTAGTCAAATTAAGGGTATTGTTTAATATGCCACAAACGCACGTGATAGGATAGAGGTTGATTGAGTGAAGCCCCCGTGCATTAGACCCACATTCTCCAAGTTATATAAAAATGCATTTCTAATTAATTTTTTAAATCTGGCAGCTGTATCATTGTTGAAGCTTTATTTTTCCATCATTATGGTAAAATCCTATATCAAGAGTTCATTTTATGGAAGTGCCCAATCAATATTTGGTTTGGCTTAATCTTCAACGTAAATCCTCAGCCAACACAGAAACCCAAGGTTTGACTTTGGTTTAACCAGCGCACCTACAACTCTCGGCCCTTAGGATCAGACAAATTCAGACTTTGATTAAAGGCCAAACAAAAGCATGTATTAAATTTTTTATATGCTTTCTCATTCAAATAACTACGGCACTAGACCTTCGAGTTTGGAGTTAAATATTCAAGTGATATCATATATAAGTTCCCTTGGGGCCCACATCTTACCATTCACATGCCAAACATAATATATATCAACGTTGATGTGGTTTGTAAGTAGTCAATGTGTATCCAAATATTAAAAGTTTTCAATCTTTGGATTAAACCCAACTCCAATCATATTGAAGTTCTAGGGTCACTGTTTACTCATCCCTTGGGGCCCACATATCAGTTAATTAATAAACACTATATACAATATTTGGAGTCACCTTACCATCTTATATCATGGTGCGACCATACATATCATTTGATTTGTATCAAAGCTCGAATTTGCTACAACTTCACGTGCTAACATATATGTCAACGTATATTGGTTTTGCCTTTTATTGACACATTGGGCTATGTTCATATTCCATTGTCTTTCATACGAAACTTTGGCCTTATTAACCTTAAAACTCAATATTAAAATTTTTGGGCCCACAGCACATCACAGTGTATATTATTACGATAGTTGATTTTGACCCCACCAGTTTATATAACTCTGACCCTAGTTTAAAACATAATCCATCACACCTTTAATATTGGGTCCCACTATTCTTTTTAACGCATAAAAATGGAGTTAACGAACCCGCAACCTGATAATGCGACCACCGTCCGATCATTTGATCAACACATCTGACGGATATCGCATTTTTTCTCGAACGGAGCTTTAACTCGAAAAAAAAGCGCGAAATTCGTGGTTTTTGGAAACCACTTCAGGACACATGTCACATGCGAACCCGTATCACATTTTTTTTTATGATACCACTTAGCATTTAAAAATTTTCTGAAAACTACCAATCTTGAATCGAAAACCGCTTCTACTGTTCACAAGTCATGGTTTCATTTTTAACTTGGGGTTCCGCCAATTTTTTAGCACCTTTACTATATATGTATAACTTCACCCTCGCTCTTCTTATTCACCCTTCACCACGAATCTATTGCGCTTTTGTCCACCTTTCCACTTCTAATTTTAATACAGATTCATGGCTCTACTTCCTCTGCAGACCTGTGTTACCAGCTTACTTTTCCACTATGGTTTAATCAAAATCTTTGCAAAAAGCCATCACTGTCACAGTTACGCTTCAACTTAATTCCTTCCAACGCATATAAACCCTTTCACGATTTCATTGTTCTGCATTGATCTGCTTCACCTTTGCTTCTAAGTCCGATGTGCCATTAACTCAAATCCAGTGTGATTATTTAGACCTTGATTCTTTGCCTTCTATTCACGATGCAATTTCTAACTTTTGCTGGTAAATGAATGTTTCTCTGTATTCATTTACTGTGCATGGCAGTGCACAGACTTTGCATGTCAGTGCATGACTGTTTCTCTGCATGACTGTTTCTCTGTCTTCACTGTATATATAGAGCAGATTCTTTCATATATACAATGAATTTACTTACAAAGTCTCCTTGTTTTTGGTGAGATCTTCAAATAAAATGGCCCTTTCAACCTCACTACTCTGCCTCTAATTCCTTTGTTGCTTCTGCTGCCTGGGTTGCCTCTTGCCTTACTTATTTGCCTATTTCATGGTTCTTCTTGTTAGCCACCTATAATATTTTGTTATACCAAAAGGTGGCTAAATCTGTTCTGAGCCTTCAAGGAACAATTTTTCATTACTAAAATTTGTTGGCTCTCGAAGACTCTTTGTAGGCCTCATGCCTCTGTCCAAAATCTTCATCACTTTCCCTATTAATTCTGCTGATTTCCTGTAAGAAACTGCTGAAGAAACCATCATTTTTCCCCTTTCTCCCACTCATAACTAACCTTCATTTATTCCCCCTTTTTCTCCATGTTATTTCCCTACTTTTCATAAGTTTCTCCTTCCATTCATGAAAATCCTCCTGACATGGTTTAAAACTTCTTTTTTTGAGCTGTGCCGAAACCCCCAAATCCATTTAAAACCTTGAAATTTTTCATAAAAAACAAAGTTTCATTGCTATGGACCTAAGCCCCTTGGGCTAAGCCCTAAACGACTTCCCCACCATACGCTTTGGGTCTGGAACCACTTGCTAATACGTTAAGGTGCTAATCGCATCGGAAAGAATCAAAGACGCAAGTCTTTGCCATACTCCAAAAGTTCCGATTGCGATTAGCCTTGCTGCTTAAGACCCCCGATCATATTATTTTCATATAACCCTGAGCCCGCCCTTAGCGCTTAAACCTTGTGAATATTTCATTTCCGACCCATTTTTCCTTTGTAAATTACAAAAACCCTCTTTTCCAAAGTTTTGATTTAATGAGCCAAAGTCACATGTTAAAAATAAAATGGTTAGATTAAAAAGACCAATCGCGCAATCGCGATCGATGAATTCACAATGGGTTGATCGGAAAGACCAGGCCCATGATTCTGATTGCGATTGGCCTTTGATGTACTAAGCCCCGGGCCCTTTGCGTTCCATATATCCGAAGGCCCCGCAGGCGGGCGCCTATCCTTTGTATATATTTTATTTCCACCCTGATCCATTAAACCTTCGTTTATATTAAAAACTTGGGGTTTTGATATATTAGGTTTCACGCATGGTTTCTAAAATCTGATCTCCACCGCTTTCATCAGTTTTATCAACGGCTACAGCCCAATTCATCAGGTTTTCCATCGCATACAATTTGCTCTGCACCCGCCGACCCGCCATCCCCGATTCATCCGCCGTCGCATCTGATCTCGCAGACGATTTAACAGCTAATCGTATCGTATTTCCATCGCATGCATTTATTTTTTTTCCCCGATTGTCGTTCCTCCGATTCGCTCCCCGCTGTTGATCTAATCCTCGGATCCAACGGCTATCGCTTAATCGCCTCTCCCCTCCCGATTGCGCAATCGCATTGGAGTTTTTTTGTTTAAATCGCACTCTTTTCCTCATCCCTCCGATTGCGACTACCCCGATTCATTTCCCACCGTTGATCTGAATCTTAGATCGACGGTCTGCGCTAAATCGCATCGCATGTTTCAAATCGGTGCATTTTCTCGCTACCCCCGATTGCGATCCTCCGATTGAATCTAGACCGTCCACGTGTCCAGATCGGACGGTCCAAAATCACTCCGACTTGTTCATCTCCCCGCTCTCCTTTTCGCCTCGTCTACGTAAATCTCCCACCGTTGGATGTTTTCATCTGATGGATACGCTCCTCCCCCGCCTTCTGAACCAGTTTTTCCCCAAAAATGCAGGATTTCTTAAAAAATTGTTTGTGTTTTGCAGCTCCCAATGCTTTTTCCATTATAACAAAGGAAAATAAAAGTCGAGGGTGACGATCCTCTAGTCTTTCGTTTATCAAATGGAAAGAGATATAGAGGGTTTGAAGACATGTTTCATCAATGCTTCATAGGCGTTGATGCCATACGAGCCCAGCGCGGCCCTGCACATCGACAAGACATTGTTTTATTAAAAACACAGTTGAAAGAGTATCAGTGTTGAAGAACAGAGCACAGCAGAGCAGAAGATTGAAGACAAATTTAGGGATTACGGCTAAGATTGACTATCAAAAGCCTAATCCCCAAATTAAACACAGTTAAAGAAAAATCATAAGCGTTTAAAGGAAGGTAGTTGGTTTCCACCATTTCAACTAAAAGGCTAATTAATTCCTCGCCTACTCGTAAAGGCTACTTGTTGCCTAAACCATTTAAACCAAAGGTTTAAAGGCTGAAGAAAATCGATATCCGCCTCCAGCACAGCCAGGGAGTTACTTCTGCAAGGAAACCAATGAATAAATATCTGCAGAGTTACTCCAAAACATGCACAGAGCCTCAAAGTCAAACAAAGCTACCACCGAGCTTTGATAGTTATTGTGAAACAGTTAATGTAGTGATCCACCCGTAAATTTTTCCCTCGAGCCTCTCAAAGGGCCGAGAATTCTTCACTCTGCATTAACTGTCCTTGAGATATTTTGTTAAAATCTCACCTCCTCATCTTCCTATAAGTACTTCTGTCGATTACTTAGAAATTTTTGGTTGCTTAATCCTAGCCACACTTGAGCCTGAGAATTCAGTCGTACATAGTGTTCATTCCAGTCTCTGCCTCGTTTTGTGCTAGAGTAAAGAAGTTGAATAGTGAAGATGATTGCTGAACTGAAACATTGACTTGAAGATCAGAATCGCTTGACATCATATAAAAGTCAGTTTGGGACTGGGCCCTATCACCGTAAGTGCTTCTTTCTTTTGTTAATCTTTTTCCTTCTATGTATGCCATATTGTCTATTTTCCCCTCTCAGAAAGAACAGCTTTAAACAGTAATAAGTGATTTCTTCCTCAGAAAGTTAAAGAATCCTCTCGGGCCGAAGTCTTGTGAGGTCTTAATGTTTTCTTCAGATTTTTTTATTTAAGAATGATTCAACACAGTTTAAACAGTTAGGAATGTTGGCGTTCCCTCGTCCTTCTGTTTGCTCAAACATTGTTCTCGAATGTTATTTCCATTATTTGCTATTAAAGTTAGACTAGAGAAGATATGGTTTGCCCTGATTCCTAGATTCTTTTCTCCAAAGGCAGATTCTGAAAGTTTCCCTTGGTGTTGACTGAAAGCAGACTAGGTTTAAAAGTACTTTATCTGATCTTAAGTTACACTCTGTTTTTCTTATGTTTTTTCATACTTTCTGAAGGTAATTATGTGTGTTACTGGATTTTTTGTCAATTAAGCTGCTTTAATAAGAACTTTCCCAAGAATTCTATGGTTAGCCCTGTCCTTGGTTGGTTTTGAAACAGTTACTTAAGAGGCTTTTCTTGTTTGGACCGAATATAAATCCTCTGAGAAATTATTATCAGTTTCCACCCCTCCAACATTTTAATGTTTCCATTTCATCATTTTAATCTCAATAATATTGTGGTATAGATAACTTGCCCCTTAGATCACACTTGATGTTGTTGTTCAATTAAAGCCCAGATATGACTCCATAGCCCAATGGACTAAAAACCAGCGTTATATCTATCTATCTGCCAAAACTGTTCTATTTGCTTGCAACTTCTCACTTTTGAAACTTTTTGCACTTAGGACTTTCCCTCAAGTAACATTTCATGCTCAACCATCCAAAACAAAACAAAACCCTTGGCCTTCATAACTAGCCTAATATCATTACCTTAAGCTTTTCAAAGACAATATCCATCTTTGTATATATTGGAGAGATCCCTCTCCGGATTCAGGAGGGCTAGATCCTAGAATCCCAAAGTTGGTTGAAATGATGTTAACTCTGTGATTAGACTCTCCCAATCTTGCTAATAAATTACAGAGACCTAACATTTCTGGCGACTCCACTGGGGAAACTTTAACTCAGAATCTATGGTTCCATGACAAGTGTTCTATTTTGCAGCTGAGCCACCAGAACCTAACATTTCTGGCGACTCCGCTGGGGACATCGAACCCAGAATCATTTTCATTTAAAGATAATCATACGACGTGAGAGATTTGATTCATAGAGCATTTGCTTTATTAACCAGAGTAAAAAGCAGCCTTTTCAAGCACTGCCTATTATAGGTAATCATGATGGAACTTGTTTGAATCAATGAAAAACTAGGTAAACCCTAGGTTTCTCTTAAGACTTCATCTAAACCTTGAAAAATCAGCTGGGTTATCCATAAGAGTAGACTGCCTTTGTCTCGCAACCTTAGCTAAGTTTTGAAACAAAGTTAGGATATTCTTAACAACCACAAAACTGAAAAATGACTTAGAAAAACCTAAAAATATTTCAGATTGGAATTAAATAAACATGGTGGTGGACCATAAGACCTTTCACCTCTGAAAGGAGCTAAAAATTTCCACTTGGCGACTCCACAATCCTAGCAGACCTTAAGACTCCACTGGGAAGAACCCTTATCATTATAAAATCATTCAAACTCAGTTAGAGGACTGTGGGATTTAAAATTGTAAAAATAGATTGGTTAACCTCTCCAAGATTGTCATATCTGGTTGAACTTTTCTTGTTTTAGGTCTAAACAACATAGCATAGTGGCTTCTAAAAAGATTCACACTAGAGCCCACCTAGACCCTAACCCACCTGAGATAGTTGATAATCCAGAAAGTATCCTTTGGAAGTCTCCTAAGGTTAAATTATTAACTGTTTTCAGATCACCCTTGAGAGCTAATTCAGTCCCTGAAAATCTTTCAGCTCTGCAACAACCACAAGATGACTTAGTGAACCCATTTAGGACTAGGTCATTTGATGATATAATCCAGTTAGACTCTGAATCTTCACTTTCATCTCCTGAAACAAGTGAACATCCTGGTAGCAGGGAAACAACACCTCCTGATTTACATTTCCTTCACAATTTAGGTGTCTCTCATCCAAGATCATCTCAACAGTCTACTCCTGGTCCATTCACTTCTACTCACCCTACATCCACTGTTCAAACCACTTCACCTCAGCCCACTTTCCCTTCTGTAAATCCACCTCCACCTCCTGCCATGGCAACATGGTATGCTCCCTTGGTCCTTCCTGTACCATTATCCAATCTTCCACAGGACTATCAGTCCAAAATTCCATTATATGATGCTAGTAATACTATAACAGCATCTCAATAGGTGGACAAGATGAATGACTACTTTGACAGAAACGAAATTGATGATGATTCTGTCAAGTTGAGACTATTTGCTCAAAGTTTGGGGGGAGAAGCAAGAAAATGGTTTAAAGGTTTAACCCCCCATAGTATTAACGATCTCCAAGCCTTCCATCAAACATTCTTAAAAAAATGGGAAGTGAGAAAGAATCCTCTCCAAGTCCTTGCCGACTATAACAATCTCCATAGGAACCCTGGGGAAAGTGTACAATCTTATTGTACCAGATTTAACAGCGTCTATAATGCACTTTCCCCCGAACTAAAACCTCCTCAGGGCTCAGATTTAAACAAATTTCCTGAAGGGTTTGATCCAGACATGACATATTCACTTAGAGAAAGAGTTTTTGCAACCCTTGAAGACATGCAAAGGGGTGCTATTTCTGTGGAAGTAAACTTGATGGAGAAAAGAGCAAGAATGAAGAGCGAGAAGAGAGTATCTTTTAGAGAGGAATCCACCCCTTCCACTTCAAGCTCAAAGATGGAGAGAATGATGGAAGAAATGATGAAAGAGATGAGCATAATTAAGATAGCACAAGAAAATAAAAATCAAACTACTCCTCAAAATAGGAACCAGAATCAGAATGTTAGAAGGAACCAACCTCCAAACAGACCCAGGGATGATGATCAACAGATCACCTCTCCCTTTCATCAAAACTAAGTAAGTGAGGTTGAAGAAACAGAAGACATAACAGAGGAAGAGGATATCAACATGTTTGGGGAAGAGGATGATGACTTTGAGGTTCATTATGATAATAAACAAGGTCTTTACACACCTTACGACGACAAAAGAGATGATAATGAAAATTATTATCAGGACATGGAAAATGTCATCATAGAACCTCAAAGAGAATATGACCTTAGAAGCAAGACCAGTCAACAAGCCCCCAACACCAAAACCTCCGACAAATCCTCTCAAAGCAGCACCGCAGCCAAACCCAAAACAGCCAAACAAAAAGACAAAACAGTGGATGTTAATTCTGATAAGGATAAGGAGAAAAACACTCAAAATTCTGAAAAACAGAGTGAAGACATCAGCAGTACTAACACTTCAGCTAGTACTCCTTCTACAACAGTTGTGTCAAGTAAAACAAATCAGCAAGCTGTAATTGTTGATAGAGTGACAGCTAATAAGGTTGAAATAAGTGCTTCAAAGAATCAAACCCCTTTCAGCCTGGAACAAAAAATCTTAAAGATCAAAATCTCTGTTCCATTAACTGAGTTAGCTGCCCAACATGTATATAGGAACCAAATTTTGAAGGCTTTAAATATAGAGGAGAATGGAGATACAGTTAATCTTAGTGACGACCTACCAGAGTTGATTTTTTGCCCTAAGATTGAAGGGAAGTTTCAAGAAGGACCAGTTCCTCCCTTTTATGTGAGTTTGAACATTCATGACAAAATTCTACACAACGCTATGCATGATTCCGGGGCTTCTCATAATTTAATACCTAAAGATGTGATGGAGAGCCTTGGTTTAGAAATTACCAGACCCTACAAAGACCTATACTCCTTTGACTCAAATAGAGTAAAATGTCTAGGATTGATCAAAGACCTCTGTGTTAACCTAGCCCAGATTCCAGCCAAATGTTTACTCATGGACATTGTTGTGGCTGATGTCCCCCCAAAGTATGGAATGCTATTATCAATATCCCGGGGAGCTAAGTTACAGGGGACTATGCAGGTGGACATGACATATGCGACCATCCCGGTTTTCAATCAGACCAGAAGACTTTACAGGGAGTCTCATATGCAATACACGGTTACAAGTCAAGACAGACCACAAAACTCTCCTATATATTCTGTCAATACAGGCCTTGATTCTTTTATCATGTTTAACAATGAAACTCCTAGTGAGCAAGTCACTTTAACAGAATTAAAGGCCGACAGGGAAGAAGAGTATAATAATGCAGAAGTTTCCAAACAGTTTGCCACATGTGAAAACATTAGTAAACAAAGCATAGGTCTTGATTTACCGATTATGAATCCATTGTTTTTAGGACTTAACAACCCAGAAAATACCCCTAAAATTTCTGGCATCATCCCTCAATCTATTGAAGAATTTGAGGAGTCAAAACAAATTTAATTGGGTGTTGCTAATCATGAACAGTCAGAAGGCACCATAGTTAAAAAGGACAATCGCCAAACAGACGAAACCGAAGACAGTCCTTTATGGAGTATGTATTTTGATGGGTCATGCACTAGAAATAATGCTGGTGCAGGGGTTTGGATCATTAACACTGAAAACAACCACACATAATGCATCTCATGCAAATTAAACTTTCAGTGTTCCAACAACATAGCAGAATATGAATCCCTTCTCTTAGGCTTGCATCTCTTGAAGAAATTAGGAGCCAGAAGAATTAAGATGTACAGGGATTCTGAGTTAATCATTAGGCAAGTCAATGGGGAGTATAATGCGAATCATCCCAGACTTAGAGCCTATCGGAATGATGTCATGGATCTTTTGACAACATTTGAGGAGTCAAACCTGAGTTTCATCCCAAGGAAAAAGAACATTATGGCCCACAATTTAGCTTTTGCGGCCAGGACATGTCTAACGCCATATGAGACTGGAGACAACACAACTCCGATAAAATTTAGACCGGCAGTACCTGATAACGAAAAATATTGGCAAGTGTTTGACAATGACAAAGAAATAGAAGACTTCATGCAATTTAGAAATGAGTTCGAACTGCACAGTTCAGATTTAGATTATGATACAGACTGCAGTGAAGAAAACTTTCTTGGTGAAGAAGAATCGTCTCCTCAACCTGCCAATATTAACGTATTGTCTAGCAAACTTAGGAGCAAAACAGAATTAAGTGCAGAGTTAGAAACGGAAGAATTACAAACTCTACATTCTAAAGATGAAAATTTGCCGAGTGGTCTAACGCCTTTAGAGGAGTTGTTCGATTTTAACGATGTGGCCAATAAACCAAAACTGGAACCTGTAGAGACTGAAGTAGAGGAGTGCAATATAGGCAGTGAGGAAAAACCAAAAAATGATCAAACTGTCCAAAACGTTGCTAGATCACATTAAACTCAAATACATAGAGTTGTTCAAAGAATTTTCTGATGTTTTTGCATGGAGTTACGAAGATCTTAAATCCTATGACACTGAAATAATACAACACAAAATCCCTCTTAAAGAAAACCAAAAATCATTTAAACAGAAACTGCGCAGAATAAACCCTGTCCAGTTGCCATTGGTTCAGAAGGAGATCATGAAAATGTATGAGGCTGGCATTATTGTCCCTATTAGATATTCTGAGTGGGTATCTAATCTGGTGTCCATTAGGAAGAAGACTGGAGAAATCAGGCTTTGTATAGACTTTAGAGACTTAAACAAAGCTTCGTTAAAAGACAACTACCCTTTACCAAAAATGGATCACATTTTACAGAGGGTGGTGGGGTCTAAAAGGATTTCGTTGCTTGATGGCTATTCAGGGTATAATCAGATTTTAGTTCACCCTGCCGATCAATTAAAGACAGCTTTCACTACTCCATGGGGCACTTTCATGTATGTGAAGATGCCTTTTGGTCTAATGAACGCTGGAGCAACCTTTCAGAGAGCCATGGACATAGCATTCTCGGAAGAATTGGGCTTCTTCATCATTATCTATCTAGATGATGTCACTGTGTTTTCAAAAAAAGATGAAGAACATTTAGAACATTTAAGAAAAGTTTTCGAGAAGTGCAAAAGGTTTGGAATATCTTTAAACCCTAAGAAGACACTATTCGGTCTCCAAGAAGGTAAGCTTCTTGGACACATTATTTCAGAAGAGGGTATAAAGATAGATCCAAAGAGGATTGAGGCTATATTGCAAATCTCTCATCCTTGAAATATCAAAGAGTTGCAGTCTTTCATTGGAAAGATTAACTTTTTGAGAAGGTTCATCCCTAACTTGGCAGAGCTCCTTAGAAATATCACAAACATGTTGAAGAAGGAGCAAGGGATAAAATGGACCTTGGAAGCAAAGACATCCTTTGAGCTGGTGAAACAAGCATTAACCAAAACACCGGTTCTCATAAGCCCTAATTTTTCAAAAGATTTGTATATCTTCTCATTTGCATCAGAACATACCATTGTTGCTGTCGTTTTACAGAAAAATCCACAAGGACAAGAGCAGGCTATTGCATTCTTTAGCAAGTCATTGAGGGATGCCCCTTTGAAGTATAATATTATGGAAAAGCAAGCTTTTGCTTTGGTTAAAGCATTGAAAGACTTCAGAGTATACATCCTTCACTCACACATCATTGCCTTTGTCCCTAATTCGGTTGTTAAAGACATTCTAACACAGGACGCAGATGGTAAGAGAGGTAAGTGGATTGTTGTTATTCTCGAATATGATTTAGAGATAAATCCCACTAAACTCATCAAAGGCCAAGGTCTAGGTAGATTAATGGCTGAATCCAATTTTGAAGTTCTTGATATTAATATGATTAATGCTTTGGACAGCCAAGAAGAATTCTCAACTCCCATTATTGAAAACCATTTTATGAATTCTCCTTGGTATGTTGATATCGTTTATGTTTTGCTTAATTTAAATACACCTCCCGGTTTGTCGAAAACAAAGGCAAGGTTCTTAAAACTGAAAGCAATAAACTATTGCATTGTAGATAGGTGTCTTTATTGGAAAAATGCTAGTGGTATATTGCTTAAATGTTTGCCTGAGTTTGATGCAGAGAAGGTTAAGCAGGAATTTCATGAAGGAGAGTGTGGAGGCCATTTGTACTGGAAGTCAATAGCCAACAAAATTTTGAGGGCTGGTTTCTATTGGCCCACCCCTTTTCCTGATGTTCACAAAATGACAACTACTTGCCATAAATGCAAATTGTTTGAGGGAAAGAGAAAATTATTACCCCTTCCTCTACATCCAATCACTGTTGAAGCTCCTTTTCAACAATGGGGACTTGACTTCATAGGTGAAATCCATCCGTCATCTTCTGCCCAGCATAGATGGATCCTTGCTGCCACAAACTATTTCACTAAGTGGATAGAAGCCATTCCTTGTAGGCAAGCCAATGATTCAATTATTATAAAGTTCATAGAAACCAATATCCTTTCCAGATTTGGCTGCCCTACCAAGATCATCACAGATAATGCAGCAGCATTTGGATCAAAGAAAATGGTGGAATTCTGTCGCAAATATCAGATAACGTTGGGACACTCCACAGCCTATTACCCTCAAGGTAATGGACTTGCAGATTATTCCAACAAAATCTTAGTGAACATAATAAAGAAACTGTTGGAGGACAACAAGAAGTCTTGGCACACAAAGATGATCCATGCACTTTGGGCTGACAGATTAACTTTGAAGAAATCTATTGGTATGTCACCTTTTCAGCTTGTGTATGGTACAGATGCAATATTTCCTAATATCCTTGGTGTACCAGTTATGGAGTTTATCCAAGAATTTTAGACTGAAGATAATGACATGATCAGAAGAATAAATCAGACCATTCATCTTCAGCAAATCAGAGAGGAAGTGTACAACAAAACATTGCAGAAACAGGACAGCATTAAGAAGCTTTTTGACAGAAGAACAAAGGCCAGAAATTTCAAGATTGGGGACAAAGTTTTAAAGTGGGACTCAAAGAGAGAAGACAAGGGAAAGCATGGTAAATTTGACAATCTATGGCTTGGCCCTTACTCTATTCATTCAGTTGTTGGAAACAATGCATTCTTCTTACAAGAGCTGGATGGAACAGATTTGTTTGGGGGTCCTGTCAATGGCAGGATGCTCAAGCATTACTTCTCTTGATTCATGATATGTTTGTAAGCCTTCTTTTTTCTTTTTCATTATGAATATTTCATCCACCATTGCATTCAAAGTTATGAAAAATCAAAAAATACAAAAATAAAGAAAGAAAGAAAAGAGGGCAGAAATGAAAAACAAGAAAGCCACAGCCCCATGCCAAAAAGAGAAATAAATCTGAAAGTGTGCAAGCTTAAAATGCCACTCCTACAAAACACACTTCTAGTTAGTCAAACTGTTTAATCTTGACTAATTAGCTTTCAATTTTCTGCTGATAGGGTAGTGAATTTGATTTGCCAAATTGTTTAATCTTGGCTTATCAGTAGATAGATTAGGATAGAAATTGAAGGTTCAAACAAACTCAAAATCTGAACCAAAGTTTCCAAAGAGAGATGACTCAAAACTGTTTTATTTTTCTGAGTCATAAAAGAGAAAAACTGGTTCTTATTTGCCCAAAATCTGAATCAAATATCAAGAAAGAGACAGCTCAAAACAAAATTAAAAATAGAGTTGTAAAGAAAAGAAGGCCATAATGAGAAACTTTCAGATCTTAAGCCTTCCATTTTGATTTAATTTTCTGCAAATAATAATCTATGAGAAGCTTGTTTTTATGCCATAGATCATAGCAAGTTGAACAGCTCAATCTTGACTTGACTATTTTTAAATTTCTGTTGTAGAATTTAGAGAATGAAAGTTTGTTGGAATGTTTAATCCCAACAAACAGTAGACTAGGTAGAGAAATATCTGAGCTCAACTGTTTAATCTGAGTTCAGGGAGAAATAAGGATTAGAAATAGATTAGATTTCCTGTTTTCAAAAGAATAAAATGTTGTGAATAGAGTTTTCCAATCCAAGTGCACTCTGATGAAGAAAAAATGCTAGATCTGTAGGATTGGGTAGGTAGCAAGCTTGTTGATAAAGGTCCATTGCTTTCATGGCTGCCAAATATGTTTTTAGAGAAGATCATTCAATCACAGAAGGACAACCTAATGGATGAGGCAACTAGTCAGCCTCCCAGAAGTCAAGTCTAAATTCTTGATGCCTTCAAGAAGGCACCATCCCCAAGTGGAGCCACTGTTAGCCACCTATAATATTTTGTTATACCAAAAGGTGGCTAAATCTGTTTTGAGCCTTCAAGGAACAATTTTTCATTACTAAAATTTGTTGGCTCTTGAAGACTCCTTGTAGGCCTCATGCCTCTATCCAAAATCTTCGTCACTTTCCCTATTAATTCTGCTGATTTCCTGTAAGAAACTGCTGAAGAAACCATCATTTTTCCCCTCTCTCCCACTCATAACTAACCTTCATTTACTCCCCCTTTTTCTCCATGTTATTTCCATACTTTTCATAAGTTTCTCCTTCCATTCATGAAAATCCTCCTAACATGGTTTAAAACTTCTTTTTTTGAGCTGTGCCGAAACCCCTAAATCCATTTAAAACCTTGAAATTTTTCATAAAAAACAAAGTTTCATTGCTATGGACCTAAGCCCCTTGGGCTAAGCCCTAAACCACTTCCCCACCATACGCTTTGGGTCTGGAACCACTTGCTAATACGTTAAGGTGCTAATCGCATCGGAAATAATCAAAGACGCAAGTCTTTTCCATACTCCAAAAGTTCCGATTGCGATTAGCCTTGCTGCTTGAGACCCCCGATCATATTATTTTCATATAACCCTGAGCCTGCCCTCGGCGCTTAAACCTTGTGAATATTTCATTTCCGACCCATTTTTCCTTTGTAAATTACAAAAACCCTCTTTTCTAAAGTTTTGATTTAATGAGCCAAAGTCACATGTTAAATATAAAATGGTTAGATTAAAAATACCGATCGCGCAATCGCGATCGGAGAATTCACAATGGGTTGATCGGAAAGACCAGGCCCGCGATTCCGATTGCGATTGGCCTTTGATGTACTAAGCCCCGGGCCCTTTGCGTTCCATATATCCGAAGGCCCCGCAGGCGGGCGCCTATCCTTTGTATATATTTTATTTCCGCCCTGATCCATTAAACCTTTGTTTATATTAAAAACTTGGGGTTTTGATATATCATCAGGGTTTCTGCCGGTTCGTTCTAAAAACTAATCTCCATCGTTGATCGTAAGCCGATCAAATGGCCAGCGCCCAATCGCATCGGGGTTTTCCATCGCATACACTTGTTTGCACCCGCCGATCGGCCATCCCCCGATTCACTCTCCGCCGTCGATCTGATCTGCAGATCGACGGACAGCGCTTAATCACATCGGAGTTTTCCATCGCATGCATTTATTTTTTCCCCCGATTGCTGTTCCTCCGATTCGCTCCCCGCCGTTGATCTAATCCTCGGATCCAACGGCTATCGCTTAATCGCCTCTCCCCTCCCGATTGCGCAATCGCATTGGAGTTTTTTGTTTAAATCACACTCTTTTCCTCATCCCTCCGATTGCGACTACCCCGATTCATTTCCCACCGTTGATCTGAATCTTAGATCGACGGTCTGCACTAAATCGCATCGCATGTTTCAAATCGGTGCATTTGCTCGCTACCCCCGATTGCGATCCTCCGATTGAATCTGGACCGTCCACGTGTCCAGATCGGACGGTCCAAAATCACTCCGACTTGTTCATCTCCCCGCTCTCCTTTTTGCCTTGTCTATGCAAATATCCCACCGTTGGATGTTTTCATCTGATGGATACGCTCCTCCCCCGCCTTCTGAAGCAGTTTTTCCCCAAAAATGCAGGATTTCTTAAAAAATTGTTTGTGTTTTGCAGCTCCCAATGCTTTTTCCATTATAACAAAAGAAAATAAAAGCCGTGGGTGACGATCCTCTGGTCTTTCGTTTATCAAAGGGAAAGAGATATAGAGGGTTTGAAGACATGTTTCATCAACGCTTCATAGGCGTTGATGCCATACGAGCCCAGTGCGGCCCTGCACATCGACAAGACACTGTTTTATTAAAAACACAGTTGAAAGAGTATCAGTGTTGAAGAACAGAGCATAGCAGAGCAGAAGATTGAAGACAAATGTAGGGATTACAGCTAAGATTGACTATCAAAAGCCTAATCCCCAAATTAAACACAGTTAAAGAAAAATCATAAGCGTTTAAACAGACAGAAAGGCTTCCACCGTTTCAACTAAAGGCGAATTAATTCCTCAGCTACCGTAAATGCCACCTGTTGCTTCAAACCATTCAAACCAAAGGCTGAGTTATTGAAGAAAATCAGATATCCGCCTCCAGCATAGCCAGGGAGTTACTTCTGCAAGGAAACCAATGAATAAATATCTATAGAGTTACTCCAAAACATGCACAGAGCCTCAAAGTCAAACAAAGCTTCCACCGAGCTTTGATATTTATTTTGAAACAGTTAATGTAGTGATCCACCTGTAAATTTTTCCCTCGAGCCTCTCAAAGGGCCGAAAAGTCTTCACTCTGCATTAATTGTCCTTGAGATATTTTGTTAAAATCTCACCTCCTCATCTTCCTATAAGTACTTCTACAGAAGATGAGAAATTGTTGGTTGCAGAACTTTGAAATACACTTGAGCTCGAGACTTCTATTTGTACATAGTGTTCACTAGCCCTTGAAGCTCTGTTTGTGCTAGAGTAGTTAGGTTGAATAGTGAAGATGATTGTTGAACTGAAACATTGGACTTGAAGATTGTAACTGGTTTGACATCAATATAAAATTTGTTTCTTGGGATCCTGGTCTTTATCACTGGTGAAGTGCTTCTTTCTTTGTTAATCGTTTTCCTTCTATGTATGCCATATTGTTCATTTTCCCTCTGTAAAGAACAGTTTAAACAGGGTTAGGATTTTCTGTATAGCAGTAACCTTCTCTGGCTGAGAAATCTTTATCTTAATGTTTTCTTCATATTTGTTTATTTAAGAATGATTCAATACAGTTTAAACAGTTAGGAATGTTGGTGTTCCCTCGTCCTTCTGTTTGCTCAAACATTGTTCTCGAATGTTATTTCCATTATTTGCTATTAAAGTTAGACTAGAGAAGATATGGTTTGCCCTGATTCCTAAATTCTTTTCTCCAAAGGCAGATTCTGAAAGTTTCCCTTGGTGTTGACTGAAAGCAGACTAGGTTTAAAAGTACTTTATTTGATCTTAAGTTACACTCTATTTTTCTTATGTGTTTTCATACTTTCTGAAGGTAATTATGTGGATTACTGGATTGTTTGTCAATTAAGCTGCTTTAATAAGAACTTTCCCAAGAATTCTATGGTTAGCCCTGTCCTTGGTTGGTTTTAAAACAGTTACTTAAGAGGCTTTTCTTGTTTGGACTGACTATAAATCCTCTGAGAAATTATTATCATTTTCCACCCCTCCAACATTTTAATGTTTCCATTTCATCATTTTAATCTCAATAATCTTGTGGTATAGATAACTTGCCCCTTGGATCACACTTGATGTTGTTGTTCAATTAAAGCCCAGATATGACTCCATAGACCAATGGACTAAAAACCAGCGTTATATCTATCTATCTGCCAAAACTGTTCTATTTGCTTGCAACTTCTCACTTTTGAAACTTTTTGCACTTAGAACTTTCCCCTCAAGTAACCTTTCATGCTCAACCATCCAAACAAAACAAAACCTTGGCCTTCATAACTAGCCTAATATCATTACTTTAAGCTTTTCAAAGACAATATCCATCTTTGTACATATTGGAGAGATCCCTCTCCGGATTCAGGAGGGCTAGATCCTAGAATCCCAAAGTTGGTTGAAATGATGTTAACTCTGTGATTGGACTCTCCCAATCTTGCTAATAAATTACAGAGACCTAACACTTCTTTCTTCTCTTTTGCCATAGTGATAGTTCAGGTGTTGCTCCTTTCTTCTCCTTTGCCATCAATGACAATATTTCCAATAGTAGGTCTTCAATAATAGGTATAAAGTAGATGTCTCACATGACAAACATAAAGCCAAGCTTGTGGAAAAAGGTTTTGCATAGAAATAAGGGGTTGATTATCAGGAGACTTTTTCCCCCATATAAAAATGGGCTACTATCCGAACACTCTTTTCCTTGGAAGCTCAAAACAGTTTGAAATTCCATCAAATGGATGTAAAAAATGATTTCTTGAATGACACCACTTCAACTCCTCTTTTGATTGAAAACACTTCAACTCCTCTTTTGATTGAAAACACTTCTACAATAAAGTTGGCCAAGAACCCAAAGTTCTATGATCGAAAGAAGCACATCAATAACAAAAACCATCTTAATCGACATCATGTTGAGGCGAAAACAATCCACCTATGGCATTGCTCCATAAATGAGCAGATTGCATACATCTTCACCAAAGCGCTTGGAAGGGAAAATTTTGAAAGATTCATAGCACCACTTGTTTTTGGCATCTCATTGGTGCAAGACTTCGTTAAAAAAATATTGGCATGACATAAAAAACTTTATTAGCATGGTTTTTTAACTCTTATGCCACCTTTTCACACCAAAATTTTACCTAGTCCTACACTTAATCACACATTGCTTGTAATAAAATTCTTAACTAATTTTCAAAACATTTTGACCCTTTTTGGAAAGTATAAACTTAGTGCTAACAATTGGATCAAATTGGGATATTGTCTCCCCAAGAGGAAGTAAATAACATGCTAACCATGTGCCTGATCCATTGAGTGGCTCCCAACTAGTAACCCTGCAACCTGTAAATTCTACCACACTGAAGTCCATACCGAAACTGCAAATTGAAAATGCACTACTAAAAATAAAAAAATAAATATGGAAAGTTAAGATCCACAAATTCTGGTAGCATAAGCATAAAATATTTACAATATTTTAGAGTTTAATTTACAAAGCATAATTAAAAACAATATATCCTTCTACCTGTTCAAATATCTATTTGACATTTAAACATTAGTCAAAGCATTTTAAAATTGTTATACGCATATGTTGGGAAAAATACTGAGAGGGGGGGGGGGGGTGAATCAGTATTTAGGGCATATTCAAAAATTTTTACTTTTCCTTACTTCAAAACCCATACGCTACTTTGATGAAGCCAACTAGCGTATACACGTAGATCTCCTTCATTAAACTCGCGTATACACAGAGTTCATATTATGTAATTAAATCTTTACTTAGATCTATGCAACATTCATTCTTCTGATGTTTAGTTAACAGTAAACATGTGCAGTAATAACAGAATAAATCATCACATATAAGCATCACACATGAACACCGGGATTTTAGGTGGAAACCCAAGTCGGGAGAAAACCACCGCTGCCGTTGCTCAGCCTTCAATATTTTATTATAGAGAAAACATCTTACAACATATGTACTGGCACAGACTCATACCAGTACGCAGGCACCCACCTGCGCTCGTTTACCAGCCTCTCCTGGAAGGGAGCACCGACCCCCTAACTCGTTTACCAGCCTCTCCTGGAAGGGAGCTCCGACCCCCTGATCTCGTTTACCAGCCTCACCTGGAAGGGAGCTACAACCCCCTGACTGAAGGCTACAACCCTCATCACCACTATGGACCACGTTTCATCAATTTTCACACTGGATCCAAACAACTTCAATAGAGCACAACTTGCAGGCCTCGTTTCATCATATTTTCAGACTGGACCCACTCCACACATTTAAGCTCAATCATACAACCAAACTGATACAAACAACTCAGAACTGTAGAATACAGATAGCAGTAACACAACAGAACAGTTCAGACATTTCATACCCCATGCTTCAGCAAACCCTAGTTTGCATACGCGCTTTCCTTTCACTGATCCCGCGTATATACGCGCTTTCCTTTCACTGATCCCGCGTATATACGCGCCTTCTACCATACAAACCCGTGTATACTTCTGTACATATTACAGAGCTAATTTCACTGTGCATACGCGCTTTCTTTTCAGCGAAGCCACGTATATATGTGCTTCTTCTGCGGTGAACTAGCGTATGGTTCTTCAGACATTTAGGTCATTGCAATTCTTCAGAATAGACACATCACACAGATTTTAACCTTTACTTCAGACAGATGTTCGCCTCATCTTAGATCTAATCATTTCATAAACAGATGTAGCAAATACAAATACATTTCATATCTAGATTCCCTTCTTCATCATTTTCTTCATAGGTGCTTCATGCATTCAGATCTATCATTCAACTGTAACCCTTTCCATTCAGATATACTTCAGAGAGAAGCATTCATTCAAGCTCAGACATCTTGCTCCCACCCACATCATTTGCACAATGAATTTATTCTCCTTATATAGGTTTACCCTTTTTCAATACCATGAGCCAAAACCACATCACTTCCGATGGTATTTCTGGACGGGGTCATATAGATGAATCATTACTCAATACAATGGGTCAATACCATGGTGGTTACCCTTGGTTTTGTACTTTATGAGCGCTTTTTCCCATACGCGACTTGTTACGTTATTTCCCGCGTGCATACGCGACTTCTCCTAGACAATTCCGCATATGCCTTGAGACATACTCTTTTCATCATAGATCTAGCACGTACTGAATTCCTTTCTTCATTACCTTCTGTACTCACTGTAGATACATCAGATTTACATCATTTAACAAGATCATCAAGACATATTCCATCAAGCACAACTTCATCAAGTGGGTTTCCATTCAAGGACAACACTCTATCAAGTGGGTTGCCATCAAGGACAACACTCTGCATCATATTGCCAACAATCTCCCCCTTTGGACTTGATGGTAACCACGATGGTGTTTGATCACTACAACAGATAGATACATTAAAAATACAATGACACCATGTTACTCTCCCCATTCTTTGACACCATTCGTTTCCTTTATTCAAACACCATTTCACTCTCCCCCTTTGACATCAAGGGCAAAGGGCGGATCAAAACCAACACAAGGTTTTTCTCCTCATGTAGAAGGAAGCGTTCTGCAGATCTGATGTACACTGAAGTGACCAAGCTCCCCCTGAGCTCATGCTGAATCTTCAAACATATTTTTCAATGAAGTACATGACTCTATGACCTTCCTATCACCAAAGACTCATACTTAAATCAAAGATCCAACCAAGTGGATTTACATATGAGACTCAAGTATCCAACCAAGTGGGTTTACACATTTTGACTCAGCTACCCAACCAAGTGGGTTTACATATTTTGACTCAACTACCCAAAAAAGTGGGTTTACAAAATGAACAAGTCCTTACATGACTGAATATTACAATTTTACATCATAGGTCTCAACATGACCTTTTCATCAAATTACAAATATGACTTTTCATGACCAATACCAGAAATACCTCAAGAGAGATCATATATCAGAACCATCATAATGCCAACAATGCATTATACTCAGCAAGGCTAGGGCTCCCCCTGAAAATGTGCATCCGAACATCCTTTCCATATGACCAAGGCTCCTCCTTATCTTGTGCAACCTGAACACCTTCAACAGCAAGTCATTGGCAACAATCTCTGCATGATCTGTCCTTATCTTTGAATTATAAGACTTTCATCTCAGCAACAAATACTCTTCATCAAAAAGCAAACAGGACTCATCCATAATCTTCAACATAAGAAACCATGTATCATATAACCAGAATAATGCTAACAGTACAATCATTAGCAGTCAGACTGATGCTCCCCCTGAACCTCTGCTCCTGATCTTCAGCTGTCATCCCAATTATCTTATCATTAATGCATATGCAACTGTGTCTGCTGGAACGCGTGTGTATACGCGACTTTTGTTCATCGAACCCGCGTATGGAAAGTGAAGCATAGAAATTTTCACATTCCTTCATCTCCCCCTGAATTTGTCCTTCCTATACCTGTCTTCTTCATATCAGATGCTCTGTCAGAAATACATATAACCAGAATAATCAAATCAACCATGAGAATCATCATACATTGCTCCCCCTATGACGAAACATTACTAATCCTTATAATGTATCTCACATCACTTCTTGCAGTCATTCAGAGAAGTAAGCTTTAGAAGCGAATGACTGTTGTAGGGTCAGTATTCCCTACGTTTCTGACCGGTCCTCCTTCTTTCTCCAGCTTTGCTTGAAACTTCTTTTTGTGGGCTGGAAATTGTCCAATTTCTCAAATCTATTCATCCTGCATTATTTTTCCACATGTCCATATTTTTTACAGGCATAACATCTTGCATGACCAGAAAAGTAAGCATAAGAATCATACTGTGTTCTTTTATTATTTCCTCTATTGCAATCAGCTGCTTTATGACCAAACCTGCTGCATGAAAAACAATATCCCTTAAAGAAACCAGAGTACCTATCTGTGTAGAATCTGCTTGTTTGTGACTGAAACAATCTGCTTCTGCAATTTGCTGCAACATGCCCATAATTATGACAATTAAAGAATTCAACATTATTGATGCTTCTATAGTTAGGAGGGAATGGTTTCTTTTGAGAGTTCATGATTATCGGTTGACTCTTTGCTTCTTTCAACACTTCAGATTTTGTATTGACTTCCTTTGAATCATTAGAATTTCCTTGTGAACCAGATTCTCCTTTGACAGTTTCATGAAAACCAAGACCAAGTATAATAGAGGGAGACCTTTGATTACTCAGAATATTGGCCAAAATCCTAGTACTATCTTGAAACCTCAGAAGTTTAACCTTTTCTTCTAATTTACCTTTGAGAATGTTTACCTCCACCTCCAAGGCTTGGCATTGCTTCTTCACGCTTTCTTCTTCAATTTCTGCTATACATGATTTCTGAGGTATCTCCTTTCCTTGAGTAACCTTCTTCTTTTGCTTCTTTTCCATGAGCACTTGTAGAGCTTGGTCAGAATCTTCTTCATCTTCATTGGACACTTCATCATCATCTTCATTTGCATAATAATTCTTCCTCTTTTCAAATTGTTTCCCTTTACCATGTTTTTCTCTATAAGGACATTTAGAAACATAGTGACCAACTCTTCCACAATCAAAACATTTGAAGGGAAGCTTACCTTTGAATTTTCCAGTACCTAGTTGGAGTTTTCTCACAAAATTCGCTTCTTCTTCTTCGGATATATAGTTGGATTCTTTGACAACTTCCTTTTCTTTTCCTTTTGCAGTGTAGATGCCTTGGGTGCGCCTTCTTTGATTTGAGAAGGACCTCCTTTGGTTTGGCTTCAAAAGGGCATTTAATACCATGTAATTGAACAATAGTAAGAGTTTGCAGATCTTGCCTTTCTTCAATAGCTGCAACTTTAGAGTCAAATTTTGAAGTCAAGGATCTTAAGACTTTTTCCACCAGAGTAGTATCGGTTATGGCTTCACCCAAATTTCTCATCCGATTTACAATATCATCTAGATGAAGAAAGAAACTGGCAACACTTTCATCACTATGCATCTTCAAATTTTCATATTCAATTCTAAGAGTTTGGAGTTTTGCACTTTTTTACCTTTGTATCTCCTTCATAGCTCAGAATGATTTTGTCCCATATTTCTTTTGCTGAATGTAGCTGCATCACTTTAGCAAATTCTGATTCAGAAATGCTTCCTAATAAGACATTCACTGCTTTGGCATTGATTTCATACTTCTTCCTTTCTGGCCGCACCGAGGGAATACTACCCGGATACCGATAACCTTATATTCCACGATTGCCTCATACTGCATCAAGACTTGGCATAATGCTTTCGTTCGCACCTTCCATCGATTGCTTCCATTGAATAGAGGTGGCTTTATCGACATTACCTTCAATACTTCCCATTGCGACGGATCTCCTTCAAGCGATCAAGCTTCTGCAGAAGGACCTGCTCTGATACCAATTGTTGGGAAAAATACTGAGAGGGGGGGGTGAATCAGTATTTACTGCATATTCAAACTTTTTACTTTTTCATGCTCTAAAACCCATACGCTACTTTGCTGAAGCCAACTAGCGTATACATGCGGATATCCTTCATAAAACTCGCGTATACACAGAGATCTAATTATGCCATTAGTTCTTCACTTATATCATTCCATCATTCATTCATTAGATGTACTATAAACATTAAACATGTGCAGTAAGAACAGAATAAACCATCACACAAAGCATCACACATGAACACCAGGATTTTTAGGTGGAAACCCAAGTCGGGAGAAAACCACCGCTGCAGTTGCTCACCCTTCAATATTTTATTATAGAGAAAACATCTTAACATACTTGCATCGCAGACTCATTCCGCACGTGTTAGCACCCACCGCGCTCATACTGTTGCCTCTCCGGAAGGAGCACCATCAGCTCACTCTACTGGGCCTTCCGGGAAGGGAGCTCCGACCCTCGATCTCGCTATCAAATTTCTCACCGGGAAGGAGCTACAACCCCCTGACTGAAGGCTACAACCCTCAGCACCACTATGGACCACGTTTCATCAATTTTCACACTGGATCCAAACAACTTCAATAGAGCACAACTTGCAAGCCTCGTTTCATCATATTTTCAGACTGGACCCACTCCACACATTTAATCTCAATCATACAGCCAAACTGATACAGACAACTCAGAACTGTAGAATACAGATAGCAGTAACATAGCAGAACAGATCAGACATTTCATACCCCATGCTTCATCAAACCCTAGTTTGCATACGCGCTTTCCTTTCACTGATCCCGCGTATATACGCGCCTTCTACCATACAAACCCACGTATAATTCTGTACATATTACAGAGTTAATTTCACTGCGCATACGCGCTTTCTCTTCAGCGAAGCCGCGTATATACGCGCTTCTTCTGCGGCAAACTAGCGTATGGTTCTTCAGACATTTAGGTCATTACAATTCTTCAGAACAGACACATCACATAGATTTTACCCTTTACGTCAAACATATGTTCGCCTCATCTCAAATATAATCATTCCATAAACAGATGTAGCAAATACAAATACATTTCAGATCTAGATTCCCTTCTTCATCATTTTCTTCATAGGTGCTTCATGCATTCAGATCTATCATTCAACTGTAACCCTTTCCATTCATATACACTTCAGAGAGAAGCATTCATTCAAGCTCAGACATCTTGCTCCCACACCCCTCATTTGCACAATGAATTTCTTCTCCTTATATAGGTTTACCCTTTTTCAATACCATGAGCCAAAACCACATCACTTCCGATGGTATTCCTGGACGGGGTCATATAGAAGAATCATTACTCAATACAATGGGTCAATACCATGGTGGTTACCCCTGGTTTTGTACTTTATGAGCGCTTTTGCCCATACGCGACTTGTCATGTTATTTCCCGCATGCATACGTGACTTCTCCTAGACAATTCCGTGTATGCCTTGAGACATACTCTTTTCATCATAGATCTAGCACATACTGAATTCCTTTCTTCATTACCTTCTATACTCACTATAGATACATCAGATTTACATCATTTAACAAGATCATCAAGACAACTTCCATCAAGCACAACTTCATCAAGTAGGTTTCCATCATCTTCATCAAGTGGGTTTCCATTCAAGGACAACACTCTATCAAGTGGGTTGCCATCAAGGACAACACTCTGATCATATTGCCAATAGCATACTCTGCTATTCTTCTGGGAAAAGGACGAGTCATAGCTGAAGTGTAGAACTAAAAATTTTCACATCCTTGTAGGCTTCATATCTGGAACTGTAGCTCATATTCCTCCTTTGTAGAAAAACTGATACATGAACCTGTGAAATATTTTGAAAATTTGAAAATGTATTGTGTAACTATTTACATTTTTAAGACCCTTCTTTCTTGTGTTAACATGTATTTTAAGCTCTCCTTTAGCTATAAAACCTTTATGACATATTACCATAACATGTCAAAAATAAACCATTAGGGTTTATTTTTAAGGAGAGCCATTCAATATTGTCATTCACATTTTCATTCTTTTAATTCATTCAATTTAAAAAAATAACCTTTTCTAATAGTTATTGAAATTTTTCATTTACTTATTTTTAAGAAAAGCATTTTTGTCTTTTACTAATATCATATGAAAAAAAAAACAAATTTTCAAAACATATATGAGAATAATTTGAACATGATGTCCACACAATAAGAATCCAATAACATTTTGATCCAACATCTCCACTTTGAGAGGGTGCCCAAAAATACCCCATGTGAATATGACTCCCGAAATGCCTAAGACCCCGGGCCTCGATGACTTAACTCTACATAATTGCTATCAACCCTATAGTGTGTCCCAGCATTCTGTGCACACAACTACTATTGAAAACACAACAAATACAACTCTCACATGAGATTGAATAAGAGTACGAGCATGGAACCATATTTGATTTCTTGTGTTTTCTGCCATTACCGTCGCATTTACCCATGAGTTATAAGACGAAAAAAATCACATTTACCAAGCAGTTCTTATTGGAATTTCTGAGAATTCCTGAACAAACTCAGAGAGAATGATACTCTCCTTCTTAACACAGAGAATTAAAAAAAATTGCTTGCTGGTAGATAGAGTTTGCACACATGAAAACTTCTATTTCATTAACTTAAAAACTATTACAAAAGAAACTTCCTCCTCAGAGGGATTACAAAATTTAGACTGTCGCTAACACAGTGCTAGAAAACAACTTCTTTGTCTCTGTTACAGAAAATACACTCTGTCTGTGTAAAAACTTGCCTTCGGGCTTTCACACTCTGTTTTTCTTTTGATACACTGCTGTGTATAAAAACAATACATTACAAAATGGCCTTCGGGCTTTTTATAGTGCACAAAAAAAACACATAATAAACAAATAACTAAAACATTAAACATTTGTATGGCCCACTGAGAAGGGCGCATAAAACATATGTTAAAACTTAACACACCAAAGGTTTTAAAAAACTTTTATCGCGCGTTATATAAAACATAACAAAACAATTTAAAACATAAACGTTCAAACAAACTATGACATGATCATAAACCTCTGTCGGACTTCAAAAAAATTAAGCCAAACTATAACAAAAGTTCTCATTACGAAATGAGTCTTGTGACATCATTGCTTGGACATGCGATGGATTATCAAATCGCGTTCATAAAACGATATCGGGTCCACAAAATGGTTTTGGGTACGGGCCCAAAATAAAACCTGAAATGTTTATTCATTTCGCCTCATAACAGTTTCGGGTCTGGAAATGGTTGTGTGAACTGGCCCAAATAAAAACCTGATGCAATAAGATTCCTCCGTGTGTCCTGTTGACTTGGCAAGTGGGACCGTCAGTCTTTGTTGTTGCGGTGTTTTGATTTGTTGGTGAATGGCTTGGACCACTGCTCCCGTGGCCTCAAACAAAACAAAAATAAAACTTAGGAGAAATTCTTCCTGCGTACAAGAAAAAATAAAAATATGTTGTGTATAAAACTTCTGATGCTCTGTTTCCATGTACAAAGGACTGGCGCCAAAAAAAAAACGAAAACTCTATTTGAATTTGACTGTTCACCGAAATGGAAAGCGGTTGTTCTTGAAAATATGAAAACAAAATTGGAAAGCGGCTTTGTGCAGAACATTGAACCGCTTATGTACTACTTCACCTACAGATGTACAAGCCTATAGTTGAAATTAACATTTCAACACTCCCCCTTAAGTTCAACTGCTGGGTTATTAGTCATACCCAAACATTTCCTTAAAAATTCAAAACTTTTCTGTCCCAAAGGTTTGGTCGGAATTTTTGCAAACTGCTCCTAAGTTCTGTAATGTTTTAAAATGATTTCTCCATTGTTCACTAGCTCCCTGATGTAGTGAAACTTAGAATCTATGTGCTTTGTCCCTTTATGAAACACAAAATTCTTAGAAAATGCTATGGCTGAGACATTGTCACAACAAATCACTGTGCCTTTTGCTTGTTCTTGACCTAAACTTCTCAACATCCTTCTCATCCACACTACTTGACACACTACTGCTGTAGCTATCACATACTCTGCCTCTGCTGTAGAAAATGCTACAATAGGCTATTTCTTAGAAGCCCATGAAATGGCTCCTGAACCCATGTGTGAAACATAACCAGAAGTACTTTTCTGGTCATCTACACTTCCAACCCAATCACTGTCAGTGTATCCAATCAACTCAAAATTTTCTGAAGTAGTATATAAAATTCCATACCTTTTAGTTCCTTTAACATACCTCAGAATTCTTTTTGCTGCCTGCCAATGTGCTTCTTTTGGCCTCTCCATGAATCTAGAAATCAAACTAACAGCATGCATAATATCTGGCCTAGTTGCAGTCAAATACATGAGGCTGCCAAATATGCTCTTGTACAAGCTAGGATCAAAATCATTGCTGTTGTCCTCTTTGTTGAGTTTTAATCCCATCACTGTGGGAGTAATTGCTACCTTGCAATCTTGCATGTTAAATCTCTTCGAAACTTCATTCACATAATTTTCTTGAGAAATAAAAGTTTTATTTTCATTTTTCTTTACTTCTACTCCTAAGAAGTATTTTAGCAAACCCATATCAGTCATTTCAAATTCATTTTTCATGACTTTCTTAAAATTTTCAACAAGGTAATCATCATTACCTGTAAACATCACATCATCAACATATAACACAACAATCAACATCTTACCATATTTCTCCTTGATGTATAAGGTGGGTTCTCCTTCACATTTTTCAAATCCATTTTCTAGTAGATAGGAATCTATCCTACTGTACCATGCTCTTGGTGCTTGTTTCAGTCCATAAAGAGCTTTCTTCAATCTGCACACTTTGTGTTCTTGGCCTTTCTTCTCCTAGCCTAGAGGTTCTTCAATATAAACCTCTTCCATTAACACTCCATTTAGGAATGTTGATTTCACATCCATTTGGTAAACTTTCCACTTGTTTTGTGCTACCATAGACAGCACTTCTCTCACGGTTTCCATTCTTGCAACCAGTGCGAAATTTTCCTCATATTCTCTCCCATGTTGCTGCTTGTATCCTTTGACAACAAGTTTGGCCTTGTGTCTTTCAATTTTTCCTTTAGCATTACTTTTGGTCTTGTAGACCCATTTAACTCCAATTACTTCTTTACCTTTTGGGAGTTCAACTAAATCCCATGTCTTATTTCTTTCTATGGCATTAATTTCTTCATCTATAGATTCTATCCATTTCTTATCTTTAATGGCTTCTTCAAAATGAATAGGATCATCAACATGACAATATAAAGCAAATAAAGAATTCATACCTTCATTTGATGCCTCTTGCTCATAAATTTCATTTAAATTTCTGAACTTTGTTCCTCTTTCATTTGGTGTACAAGTGCTTGAAGAAGCATTTGAATCTCCTCCTTGTGGTGTTCTTGGAGAATAACTCTCATTTCTCCTCAAGGGTGTCCCTTGTTGTCCTTGTGTTGGTGCTGCTATTGAGGGATGTATTTCAGCCATTTCTTCATCATTTTCATCATGAGACAAATAGTTTTTAACATTCACTGTTTTCTCAATGCTTCCATCCCAAGCTTCTTCTTCAATAAAATGAACATCTCTTCTCACAATAAACTTCTTGGTGGATGGGTTATACAACCTGTAGGCTTTCGATTCCTCACTATATTCAATAAAAATACATTTCTCCCCCTTGCTGTTCAACTTCTTCCTTAGCTGATCTAGAATGTGTGCATAAGCCACACAACCAAAAACTTTCATGTGGGTGACTCCTTGTTTTGTCCCACTCCATGCTTCTTCCGGAACTCTGTTCATGACTGCTTTTGTTGGGCATCTATTCAAAATATACGCTGCACAATGTACAACTTCAGCCCAATAATCATTTGGAAAATGTTTTTCCTTTACCATACTCCTTAGCATATCCATGATTGTCCTATTTTTCCTTTCGGCAACTCCATTTTGATGCGGAGTGTACCTTGTTGTAAATTGCTTGTGTATGCCATTTTCTCTGCAAAAACATAAAAAAATTTCAGAGATGTACTCACCTCCTCTATCAGTCCTAAGGACTTTGATATGCTGCCCACTTTGGTTCTCCACAAGTGCTTTAAAATTGCAGAATTTTTCAAACACTTCACTTTTATTTTTCAAAAAATAAACCCAAGTTTTTCTTGTAAAATCATCAATAAAAGTTAACATATAGTGGCTACTTCCAAGTGATGGTGTTTTAATTGGTCCACATAAATCTGAGTGGACAATTTCTAAGGGTGCTTTTGCCCTTATGCTTTTCCTCGATGGAAAAATTTCTCTGTGTTGTTTACCCAAGATACAACCTTCACATAGGCTATATGGTTTCTCAATCAATGGAAATCCTCTTACCATTCCTTTCCTATGTAAAAAATTAAGACCTCCAAAGTTGAGATGTCCAAATCTCAAGTGCCATAACCAATTCTCATCCTTTTCTTCTCTTTGGAAAGCCTCTTATGTCACCGCCACCATTTCTTCTCCATTCTTCAAACGTGCCCTCATCCTAAGAGGGAACATTCTGTTCCTTGTCATCTTCACTTCAGCAATACATTTTTTTCTTGGAGGTTTATCGATTATGGTGCATACATCCTCTTCAAAGACAACATTGTACCGCTTTTGAACAAGCTGTATAATACTTAAGAGGTTACATTTCATACCTGGCACATAATATACATCAGGTATGCTCTTCTTTTCTCCTTTCTTTGTCAAGACATTTACTATGCCTTTTCCTGTGACAGAAATCTTACTGTCTATTCCCAATGTGACTTGAGACTTCACATTTTCATCTAACATAGAAAACATAGCAATGTTTCCTGTCATATGGCTACTACAACCTAAGTCTAGAAACCATAAATCTTCACTCTTTTCCTCAGCCATATTACATGTTAAAAGAAACTTATCTTGGCTGATATTTTCTCTAGTGAAATTTGCACTGGGTCTATTACCCATATCATTCTGCTTCTTCCTACATTCATTTGCATAATGCCCATATTTTTTACAATAATGACACTCGACATTGGATTTATCATACCTTTGTCCATGAGCATGTTGTTTTCCACTTTGTTGGCTGCTACTTTGGCCTCGGTTCTGATTTTGATTACTGTTGTAATGTTCCCTATTTTGCAACAAGCAATTTGGAACATTAGATTTTGCTACTTTCACCTAGGAGAGGAATAAATGGGTAAGGGGGCCCATGAATAATAAAAATATGAATAATTTCCACCTTAATAAGGAAGGGGATCACTTCAGGAGCTGAAATTCACACTTACAAGTGTGAACATAGGAAAAATAAATGAGGACATAGTCAATTTTGACTAAGTCAACATGCATTCTTGTGGAGGAAGAGATCACCTAAGTAAACTAGTTCAATGTGAACAAGGATCAACCTAAGACACACATATGTAAACTATATTGAAGATCCATAGTGTGAAAAGAGGCATTGAAGGTGGATTAGTTTTAGTTTACCAAAGTCAATAGTGCAGCCACAAGAGGAGGGAAGCTAGCTAGGGTAGTGCAGTTTTGAAAGAGGAAGCTTCATGAAGAAGTCACCTCAACATTATGTGGGGTCCGGGGTGAGGAGGCTCACCAAAGATAAAAGGAGAGCATAGCATCAAAGGAGATTCATTCATGTATTTATCTATTTTGGTCTAGAGACCATTTTCATGCTTTAGCTGTTTAGCCAGAGTTGTTGCACTGCTTAGTGCAAAGAATTCCCGTGCGGGAATTCCATCCTCTCTTTAGATCAGCTTGCTTAAGGGATCAAGAGGGAAGGATTAGAGATTCATTTATGTATTTAGCTTGAGGCCATTGATCTACATTCAGTTAAAGCACAGTCATATTTAGAAAATTGTGTCCTTGATGCATCAACAGCAGTAGCACAGCTGCATCCTTTGATTTTATGCTTGTCTTTGAGGAGGAGGTGCTCTTTTCCCTCCGGGAGTTCTAAGAAGGAGGCCTAGGGCCATATTTCTGTATTTTTCAGCTATTTCATGTCATATTCAGCCATGTATAATATAGAGATGCAGTAACTACGTTATTTCTGTAGTGCTGCTTGTTATTTATGCATTTTGTCAGAAACCCTTACCGGGTGTTTGTTTCTACTGTATAAGTGATTAAATCTCCATTTATTTGTTGTTTGATCAATATAATTTGCATATCAGTCTTATTTCATCATTTTTTGCAGAAAAACTCATGGGAATTACGCTCTCACTATATTCATAAATTCTTGTTTAGTAAAGTCATGGGAAATCAGTGTTTTCTAGCCTAGTCGGGAAAGGAGGAGCTGTTTAATATAGCTATAAGAATTATTTTGAGCTGAAATTTGGAGCATAGGTCCCTCTTGACCTAAGCTATCATATCCAACCGTTTCCCCTACTTATTGTTATGCTGATTTCTGAAAATCACCTTTTTATGGCATAAAATCCCCTTTTTCCCCACTTTCCAGATCATGAAATGAAATCCAAGTTTTTTTTGTAACTAAAAATGATTTTTATGTGTTTCTTATGCATATTTTAAGCTTATTCATCATAAAAGGACCATTATACAGCTTATTCATTGCAGAGTTTCAGATTTGGAACATTACAGCTACCCTTCCTTAAGCATTTGTTGGGCTTTTTCTTCCTCCTATGTTTTGGCTTCTACCTCTTCCTCTATTTTTTCCTCTACCTTGACCTCTTCCTCTTCCAAAGGACATTTGGGCCTTGAAGGCATGCTCCAAAGATGAATTTTCATTTCTACCCAATCTTTGTTCATGTGTCATCAGTGATGCATGAAGCTCATCAACTGAAAAGTTTGAGAGATGCTTTGTCTCTTCTATGGTGGTGACTATTACATCAAACCTTGAGGGTAAGCTCCTCAAAATTTTCTCCACAATCCTTCTTTCTTCAAGTGTCCCCCCATGAGACCTTAGTTGTGTGACCATACCAATCACATGTGTGAAGAATGAGTCTATGTTATCAGACTCCTTCATGCAGAGAGTCTCAAAATCTCTCCCCAGCAATTTTAGTTTTGTTGTCTTCACTTTCTCCATGCCTTGATAGCCTGTCTTGAGAGGTTCCCATGCTTCTTTGGATCTCCTAGCTGCTACTATCCTTTTTAAAACACACTCTCATGTACTGCTTGATACAAATAGAAGATGGCTTTAGAGTCCTTCTTCTTATTTCTCTTCAACAATTCCTTCTCTGCTTGTGTTAAGGCATTGAACTCATTTTCATCTACTGGCTATTCAAAACCATCCTCAACAAGTTTCCATAAGTCTTGAGAGGAAAATGGGGCTCTCATAGTGATTGCCCAATAATCATAGTTTTTCCCATTAAATTATGGGATTTGAGCAATACCAATACTCATGCTTGTGCTGGCTCCTGCCATGCTTGCACTCTGAACTATGCTTCAAACACTTGACTATGAATTTATAAAATAAATTGACTGTCTTCTAACAGTAACACAAAAAATCTGTCATGAGAAATACCTTGGATTCTTTTGACTGAGCCTTCACTCTGCTGGAGAAGCTGCTGCAACAAAAAATCCTTCCTTCAGTTTCTTTGACACCTTCAAAGAGCCTGGACTAGCTCTGATACCATGTTGGAATTTTTCAAAATTCCTGAACAAACTCAGAGAGAATGATACTCTCCTTCTTAACACAGAGAATCAAAAAAAATTGCTTGCTAGTAAACAGATTTTGCACACCTGAAAACTTCTATTTCATTAACTTAAAAATTATTAAAAAAGAAAATTCCTCCTCAGAGGGATCACAAAATTTAGATTGTTGCTAACACAGTGCCAAAAAACAACTTCTTTGTCTCTGTTACGGAAAATACACTCTGTCTATGTAAAAACTTGCCTTCGGGCTTTCACACTCTGTTTTGTTTTTGATACACTACTGTGTATAAAAACAATAAATTACAAAATGGCCTTCAGGATTTTTATAGCTCACAAAAAAAAACATAATAAACATATAACTAAAACATTAAACATGTGTATGGCCCACTAGGAAGGGCGCATAAAACATATGTTAAAACATAATACACCAAAGGTTTTAAAAAACCTTTATCACGTGTTATATAAAACATAAAAAAACAATTTAAAACATAAATGTTAAAACAAACTATGACATGATCATAAACCTCCGCTGGACTTCAAAATCATTAAGCCAAACTGTAACAAAAGTTCACGTTACGAAATGAGTCTTGTGACGTCATTGCTTGGATGCGCGATGAATTATCAAATCGCGTTCATAAAATGATATCGGGTCCACAAAATGGTTTTGGGTACAGGCCCAAAATAAAACCCGAAATGTTTATTCATTTTGCCTCATAACGGTTTCGGGTCCGGAAATGGCTGTGCGAACCGGGCCAAATAAAAACCTAATGCAATAAGATTCCTCCGCGTGTCCTGTTGACTTGGCAAGTGGGACCGCCAGTCTTTGTGGTTGCGGTGTTTTGATTTGTTGGTGAATGGCGTGGACCACTGCTCCCGTGGCCTCAAAAAAACAAAAATAAAACTTAGAACAAAGTCTTCTTGCATATAAGAAAAAATAAAAATCTATTGTGTATAAAACTTCTGATGCTCTGTTTCCATGTACAGAGGACTGGCGCCAAAAAACAAAATGAAAGGTCTGTTTGAATTTGACTGTTCACCGAAATGGAAAGCGGCTGTTCTTGAAAACATGAAAAAAAAATTGGAAAGCAGTTGTGTGCAGAACAGTGAACCACTCCTATACTACTTTACCTGCAGATGTACAAGCCTATAGTTGAAATTAACATTTCAACAGTTCTAAGATGAAAAAAAAGGCCATGAATTCCTTGATGTTTGATATTTATGTGTGCATGTCCCTTCTCACCCTGTAGTCAAAATGAAAATGAAAATGAATGCTTTATTTTTCCTCCTCTGTGCGCGAGGATATCGAAATCAATGAGTCTGAATGAGGGTGCCATTGTTACTCCACAGAGACCTTGATGGACATTGCAGGAGGGGCGACCAATAGCATGAACATGGAAATCTGGAATATGTTGGAGTTGATCCGCCACCATTTGCTGGAAGGGAGGACGATATTTATAATGAAGGAAACTCATCGTTCTTGCTCTCCCCCACAGCCAATGCTAGTAGTCTTGATGATTATGATGAAATCCAATCCAATGCCATCGCAACAAGGGGTTCTAGCCAAAATAGCAGCAGCAGAACATTATCAGAAGACAACGAGAATCAATTTACACTAGAAAATTCTTCTTCTTCTTTATTCTTAGTTATAAGAAGAACATAGGTGTTTAAGGTGACGCCACAGCCATGTGAATAGGAAAATGGAAATATGAAGCATATCAGTGCCAAGCACTACAAAGGAGTGAGGCGGTGGCCCTGGGGGAAATTCGCAGCAGAAATCAGAGATCCTGTCAAGAAGGGTGCTCGAGTTTGGTTGGGCACTTTCAACAATGACGAAGAGGCCGCTCTCGCATATGACCATGTTGCCTACAGACTTCGTGGTGCTAAGGCTTTGCTAAACTTCCCCCTCGCCCTCACTTCCAATTTAGAGAACGTGTTGGCCATAGGTCACATGGGGCACAAGAGTAAGAAAGGAAACGGTGGCATTGGGAGCGGGATGGACGTCGAATTGGAGGAACCATCTAGCAATTTAATCTGAAACCTCTTACATCATCTCCACCCTTGGTCTCATCCTGGTGTTGTGCTAGACTGTGAAGAAAAGGGAACCATAAAATGTTTCGATTATAATTTTACTTGTCACATGGACAAAATAAATGTTTCAGATTTGATTTCAAATTTAACCCGAGATGAT
Source organism: Pinus albicaulis (assembly GCA_034641835.2). Lineage (NCBI taxonomy): Eukaryota > Viridiplantae > Streptophyta > Pinopsida > Pinales > Pinaceae > Pinus > Pinus albicaulis. Next base: position 137,390,314 of record CM076575.1, read on the forward strand.
TGATAATTGTACAGATTGTGTTGAAAACCAACGATGGAAATGTATATGGCAAATGGGTTTGAAAAACAAAAAACATTATCTGGTTTTCTATTTTAATCATAGAACAACTATGTGACATATTCATTATGTTCAAAGTAATTGTTTAATCATAATCATAGAACAGGAATGTGACATATCCATTATGTTCAAAGTAACTGTTCAGTGAAGCAAAATAATGTGTATGATAATCGTATATAATTAGATACTTCGTGGAAACTATCCATAGTTATATACTTAGTGGAAACTATGGGTTAGATTTAAGATTTTGTGATTTATAATTTAGAAAAATGTGATTTTTAGATTAATCACATTATTGAGATTTGGTTTAGATTTTTAAGGATAAGGTGATAATATGGTTTATCCATAATTAGTTCGAGAAATATAGAAAAATAAGTGATAATCCTTTAAAATTGGTAAATTAAATAGGAAAAATTGTTAAAAAAATAAAATGCCAAAAATAACCATATAACATAAAAATAAAAAATAAATGCACAGTTTCATAGTTGAGTACATTCTAAGGAAAATGAATAAAATCACATTAATTAATAAAAATTTAGCAAATTATTAAGTGTCACTTTATGCTTAAATTTTGATTTGTGTTGTTGTTGACTAAATTTATTTATTTTTACTCTATTTAAGGATTTAACACTCAACTAAACTCGTGTAGCACTTAATTTGATTTGTGTTTTTGTTGCTTAAATTGATTTTTTTTACTGTATTTAAGGATTTAACACTTTCCTGAAACTTTTGTAGTACTTACACTTAAAGATTATTTGGTGGAAAAGTAGTAAGAAGTAATTGTAGAAGAAATGAAAAAAAATATAAATGTCTATATGTAACATTAGTATAAATTATAGACGAAATAGACTTAAAGTAGTAAAAAGTATTTGTAGAATAAATGAAAAAAAAAACATAAATGAGTATATGTAAAATTAGTCTAACTTATAGATGAAATAGACTTTTTCAACGCGACAAAACAGTTTCAATAAAGAATGTGTTTTTCTTTATTTGAAAAGTATTTTTAAATGCATAAATGGTTTCAACACCCTAAAAGCCTCTGAGAAAATTAAATTCTATAGTTTTACTAACTAAATTCAAGTTATAAAAAAAAAAAATTTGAATAAAAATTAACTTGAAAAAATAATAAAATAAAAATAAGAATGAATTAAAGACAATGATATATGCATAAAATTTTATATAAAATAATATCAAATTGTTAGTAATTGGGTAGAGAGGCTCATTCTACACCTCAAATATTGGAGTAGTGCATAATCTAAAAAATAATATCCACTATAATCAAAATAAAAAACATATATATATATATATATATATATATATATATATATATATATATAGAGAGAGAGAGAGAGAGAGAGAGAGAGAGAGAGAGATGGTTAGTTTTATTTAAAATTATTATAATAATTGACATTACAACTCAATACAAAAGATATATGATACAAATATTTCACTCTATCTGTCATTCTTAATAAATAAAACATTTCCATGACCATATAGTTAAATTTATACCAACTTTTAAATTATTTTAAATTATATTATTCGTATTTTGATATTTCAATTTGATGTCTACATATATCATTTTAATATTCATGTTAACTAGTTTATTATATATATATATATGAAATTAATACTATGTTAACATAATTATTTCAATGTAAATTATATTATATAGGGTTAATAATAATAATAATAATTATTAGTATTATTATTATTATTATAAAGGAATTGAAAAATTAAAATCTTATTGTTTTAATATTTCAAATATCACTATTTTATATTTTGACCTATTTATTAATGGTTTATTTTTAATGGAACAAATATATGTTGGAATGGAAGGTTTAAGTTATTTTTCTTATAATATTTATTAAGGTTTATTAATGTAATGTAAAATTATTTTTAATATTTTTGTAAATAAATAATTATTAATAATTATTATTATTATGTAAAAATTAACTAAATCAATTAGGTCTGTTCTATTTATGTTCGTCTCCCTATTTATTCTAGTCTTGTTCTTCTTTCAATATTTCATCATTCAAGTAATTTGTCCTAAAGATGGATCTCCGTTGGGATTCAAAACGTCAACATGTTTCATCTTACACTATGGATAATCTGAGAATCTATGTTACATATGATGATTAACATCCACTAAGACCAATGTGGTCTATTGAACCTTAAGAACAAGAAGAATCTAATTGTAATTATTTAGAATCTTATTTACGTGATCAAAAAGAAGGGAAAGAAAAACACAAATATCATTATAGTTGGGTTGACTTAAGATGTCAAGAAGATTAGAAGTGTGACAGATGTTAGGGAAATGAGAGGAAATGTGAGTAAGGGTCAGACAATCTAAAAGAAAATGTTTTTCATCCTCCGCCCTCTTAGTATCGCAAAGCTGAAAAATTCTATCGTCCTAGGGAGTATTGGGAGTAGACCATTGTCTAATTTCATGCTAAAACTCATGAGAATTAGTTCTAATCTTAGCGATGTTCATCTTTTTCTTCTAGTCATTCAAAACAAAATATAATTCTAGTTCTGAAGGTTGGGGTTGATCACCTCCTTATAATATCTTAGCTTCCTTTTACCCTCCAACTCCATATTATCCCATAGCTTATATTTGACACAATCCTTGCTTCCTAGGATGATCTCCTCATCTCTCTCTCTCTCTCTCTCTCTCTCTCTATATATATATATATATATATATATATATATAGAGAGAGAGAGAGAGAGAGAGAGAGAGATTCATCTTAACCATCATTTATCAAGTCCCTAGAGGGATGCAATCTTTGGAGGTTCAAATTTTTTAAGTTTTGCAAGTTATAAAAAAGGGTTTGAACCTCAAGAAATTTGATCCATCTCAACTCTTTCTAGATCCGTGATCAAGATGGACCAATACTAGTGCTGCGGTCAAGAGAAGGTTTATTAATGTAAAGTTTGCAAATACTTATAGTTTCATTTGGATTTCATTTATTTTGTACTAAAAGTAATGTAATATTTGTAAACACCTACAATTACATTTGGATTTGTTTTCTATTTGACTGAAATTAATTGAAAGTATTCAAAATTTGTTTAAGATATGTTAGAAAAAATATTACACTAAGAGAGGAGGGGGGAAGTGAATCAGTGTTTAACATTTCAAAACCATTTCATTAATAATCAAATATATAGTAGTGCATCAGTAAGTATCATGCATAATAACAACAAATAAAACATTGCATCAAGTAACATTCATCACATCAATAGATGAGAACATCAAATTTTACATAGAAACACTTGCAAGATAAAAGAACAAATTATTTGTATCTTCTTCAATTTTGATTACATAGATGTGTAGGAACCAACATGTTGGAGGAACCCACGCCCAAAAATAAATTTGTAGGAATGAACCTACTAGAGGCACTAACACTGAAAATGTGCAAGCATCAACTTGCAATAGACTACAACCTAATTAATGCATCAACCTAGAAAATGTGCAAACACTAAGTTGTTGTAGGAAACAACTTGATTGAGGAACCAAATTCTAAATGAAGTAGGAAACAACCTGATTGAGGCACCAACCTGTGAATGGCATAGGAAACAACATGATTGAGGCACCAACCTGTAATGGAGACACCCACCTTCTTCACAAACTAGTGGACCATCTTTCACAAATTTCAAATAGGATCCAAAAGCACAAAAAATATATGTGTCTTCAGATGATGACTACACTAATGTTGTTACAACTCATTCTACAATTTGTAATCATAACCAATGTTGTCACAACTTGTTCATCAATCTCTAAAAATAACTTTTGTTCTTGATATTATTGTAAACAATAATAATAATAATAAATTCATATACCCTAGTGTTATAAGTCAATTTGGGCATCATCCCCCATGACCTGGTCAAACTGGACATCATCCCTAGGACCAATTAAATAGGGTCTATCATCCCCTTACATTTTAGTTGTTATATGCCTTAAGAGAAGACCAATTCATTCATGGCTTCTGTTTTGCGATTTGCAAGGTTTGAAGTATATGTTATATCACCTATTGACTCAGCAACGTAGCCTCTAAAGGGACTAACTATGTTGTGTATGGAGTATCCTCCATTCAAGGGTGCAATACAATGCACTTCCTGATATTCAAGAGTGAGTTGGTCACCCGAGAGTGGAATTTTCATTGTTCCGGGAGTATCCACATGGCCAGTGCCTTCTAGAAGAGTCCATATGTGTCAAAATTTGAATCCAAGTCTCCATCTAAAACCTCTAAACTTGGGAAGATATCTTGCCTATTATTAGAAAGTCATTCATTGAGAAACTACCATTAGTTTCCCTATAAATTGAGCATGGATCCTAGTGCTATGGAAGGAAGAATTTTGGTAAATAAATGTTGTCAGATTCTCATTTGAGAGAGTGAAAGTACTGATATGCTTCTGGTATGATGTTGGATGTGATGAGGCTAGGATGAAGCTGGAGCTAGTGGCAACAAATCGATCATTGGTTGTAACCTCCCCCTTCTACTCTTTAATAAAGATTGTTGTCCATTTTCCCATATATATGTCTCTATTTATTATGCAATGGATTCTTGAATGATATATATATTTCATATCTAATAGATTTGATTTAATAAGATAGGTAGGTATCTATATATGCATTTTTTTTTCTATTGTCTATTTGTGTTTGCAGGAATCGATCTGGCGATCTAAGTTGGATTGAGAGAAACAACAGCAAAGACAAAAGGAGAAGGATAAGTGCTTGGATCACAAGTGGGTTCTTTTACCATTCCATATAACTGCTTATTTTAGAGAAATTGATAGTAAATTCTTTCCTTTGTTGTTCTAAGTGACTAAAACCACACTTAGGGAATTTGGTTTATCCGTAGATCACAATTTTGCATATCAAATTGGCGACTCCGCTGGGGAGTATCCTCTCATTCCTGGTGTTTTTGCCTCTTCTTATCCTCATTAGTAGCATCTACTTTCAGTTATTAGACATTTGAATGAAATAATTGCATTAGAATTGTGTTCTGTAGCTTGATTTTTCAATCCCTGCTGCGCCCAATGTACTGTTGGTCAAGACACAGTGCACTATCTCCCACTCAACGGTGCACTGCAATGCACTGTCTCCCCTTACAGACTGTGTTTCCCCCTTAGCCAACCAAATTCCATTCAAATTTGTCATTTCTATCATTCTCAACCATTTTTTTTTGTATTCTCAACTGTCTGATACCTCTTAGATACTAGTAAACTTTCTAGATTCTTCCTCCTTTGAAAAGTAAATTTTTTCAATGTCTCTTTAGTGTTTTTCTTTATCATTGCGAAATCAAATTCAAAGTATTTTATCTCTACATTAGATCCATTTATTTTCATAAAGGAAATTTTTGTTTCATTCTTCGTTTCCTGTAGAAAAAATTGTTGTTCCATTCTTCATTTTCCCTAAAAGAGAAATTGTTGTTAAATTCCTCATTTCTCAAAGAAGAAAACACTTTTTTTATTGATTTGATGCATATAGTTTCCTTTCTTGCATTCACATTAAGGGAGTTGAAAAGAAAAACATGCATGTGAATATAGTGAATTGTGTGTGTTGCATAGGAACAAGTTAGGAAAGCTACATTTTAGTTTGTGCTTTTTGCTTTTTGCTCTAAAACTGATTGCTCTTTCCCTTAGTAGCTAGGATTTTCATTAAAAAATCTAAAATTGAAAACTTTGCTTATTATTTTAGTTTGCATTTTTAAGAATTTCCATTACATCATGCGGTGAACCTTAAGGAAAAATTTATAAACAAGATCAACATAAAATTTACATCAGTTTACCTAAGAAAGCATTGGAACATTAACGATAACATTTAGAAGGTCTAGGCTAGAGATGTGTTCCGGCGTCGTTAAACATAGCAGCTGTCGTTAACTTGTATGTGCTAAATTCGAAGTGTGATACCTCACTCCACGTATTTAAGTATATCGGAGCTCATCCATGTGCCTTCAGGTATATAGGCCAGTGTTCTAGTATGAAAAGTATAATGGGGTGCTCTCACTATGCAGTTTTGCATTAGACAACACTAATATGGACTTCGGCCTCAACATACCTTCAGTTATATTTAAGAGGACAAATTTAGGTTTCTATCCATCCATAGTGAATCGAGTTGGCCACCTTGTAGCTTGTGATACACTGAACACAAAATTCAAGGAGATTTCTTTCCCATACTTCTTGGTTCGCCTTGACGTATTCTGCAGTTCACAATTACTTGGTAAACCTTTTTCCTAGAATTACCCTTTTATTTTGTTTATTTTTTTTGTTCATAAAATAAATCAGTCATCGTGGAAGAATAACATCCCTTTCCCCTTTGATCGTTTAAAATAGCACTGAAACCACCTTTACCAACGGAAGACATTTATGGTCAGCGAAGGCGACATCATTCTACTGAAACTATTACTATCAATAACTCTGGTGTGACATCATCCTCACATATACCAAAGTCATCTCGAGTTTTTTCTAAAAATCCCGGTTCATCTACTGTTGTCGAGATGGATTCTTCACAGCTACTTATGGTCACGATCCATCCAATCAGTGAGACCATACCTCCCTAAGCTGATGTTGTTCAACTGGAAGTTGATCCAGATCCTATCGTTCTTTTACCAGAACATTTGAATCCCGAATTTGAATGAACAGAAGTTTTTCCAGTATCAGTCGCCCCACAATATATTGTAGCCATTGAGTCTCCCATATCGCGCAGTCAACCACTTGAAATATATTTCGAGCTTGATAGTGAGATCCTTCCACCTGGTTTGATTTCGATTGAATAAATTTCATCAAAAGAAACACCTTCGAATCCAAACCATTTTGGATTGGAATCTTTACACGACTTTTCCTCAATCACCCCACTCTGGTTTCTTTGGTCCTGTGTCTATTCGATTTCCCGTAGATCCAGTAGGGTACACATTTGGTTGAATAACCATGCATGAGCCAACATCTTCAACTAGACCATCTATTCCAATTGCAACAACACCTACTCTTTCTACCCCATCAATGTTCACAACATCGCCAGAGTCACATATATATGGTGACCCTTCCATCCTGCCTGGTTACCAATCTTTATCTGGAACCTTCTCTGGTGCATCCTCAAACCCATGGACTTCACCAATGTCATCATCCGGTACTATATCTAGTACATCTCTAGTGAGTACTGAATGACTTGATCCTTTATATACATCATCAGTGAAATATCAAGTTGGTTCATCTGGGTATATTCCATGCAGTACAATTTCAACTGGATTTCCTACATTTGGAGAAAAATATTTTCCATCTTCTTATACTCCTCATTCTGGGGGGAAACCTATGGTCACCCATTTTGACATTACTCCGTCATAATTTTTTCATCCTAATGTCGGAATGAATGTTTTTCAGTGGCAGCCCACTCTACCCATCCAACCACAAACGGTTGTACAATCATATCAACCGGTTCAACCTGTTGCACCCACGTCTACTCTGCTTGTTAATACATCCTTACCCCTGTTACAAGATCAAACTGCTGTACCTCAACCATCTTAGGTGGGTCCTTCCACCCAAAACTCTAAAAAATTTCAATGAAATGAAACGTAAATTCTACTAAAGGAAAGAGAAGGTTCATAGCTCCAACCCGAATCAAAAAACAAGTAAAATCTTCTACATAATCTTTCACAATCAACTGTTGAAGTTCAAGGGAAAAAACTGGTTCAGAGCTCCAAAATCCAAATGGTAACTTTCAAATGGAAAAACTCTTTTAATTAGTCATTTGATTATTTTCAAATCATATTTAATGCTATGACTATGGTTTTTTTCCATATTTTTCTATGAAACAAGTATGTTTAATCCATTTGATGTTGTTCTAAACAGGTTTTACAACTGAAATAGAAAATTAGTCGTGCACACTTATTCAAGAATGATTTGACCACAAAGCATAATTTTATGCTTATTTTTCGAGGTTTGATAAAAATGAAAAAGGACTTGAAGTGCACTTTTATCTCTTTTTCGAGCTTTGATAGCAATGAAAAAGGAACCCCTCGAGTCTTATTTTAGCTCCTTTTAGACTCCGATAATGTGAAATATTGTCGAGCACTTGTCTTTTCGAGCTCATAAAAGTAAATGAAACAACATCGACTGAGTATAAGTTTAACCCTTTTCCGGACTAAGATAGATTATTTACGAAAAAGGAAAACCTTAGTCGAACATGGATAGGAGGTTCTCTCAGATATCATTTTACACTTATTTGCATCTGAGCGAAAAAATTTACAAAAAAGGTCTCATGGAGCTTTCTTCTGTCATATTTTTCAAACTACGTAAAAATGAAAAAGGATCGGGTTGTCATTGTCGTTAGGTTTGTTAAAACATAAAATAGCAATAGTCTTGTCAATCATGGCAAGGATCGAGTTTCATTTCTTGTTAGACTCGTTAAATTATTAAATAGAGATGCATATTTGCCCAAAGGGTTGAATTATAGATCAAGCATATGTTATCCTCCTCAAGCTTGTTAAAAAAATTAAGAGGTACTGGTCGACAAATGACTGGGGAAAATTAGGGAAAGTAAACAAAACACTTTTATGGTAGGAGGTCACTCTTGAACATGACACTTCACTCCATCATCGTGACTTTTGGATTGGGTAATCTTCTTGACGGTTCATTCATACCTATTGTTCATCATACCTTCACTTTGGTTTTGGGTCAATGCTGCCAAGTCATCTCGGTGTCTCCAATATATTCAAGAGAAGTCATCTAGTGAATACTCATCCTTCTGCAATACTCATAAACATTTATTTTCATGACAGTCATCACTGAACATTGCTATATCAAGTCACATTTTGTCTTTGAAATCAGTAACTCTCGTTTCGCGATAAAGTGGCTTCCTGTCGACGTCAAATCATCATCCAGGAAGTTTACTTAGAAAAATCATCTTCCAATACCATTAGGCTTGTCACAGAATCGACAAGATCCTCTCTTCCATACCTTTGACCGAAAGATTTTGTTTGGCTTTCGACATCAAATCATCTATTCACACCTTACAAACTGTATTGTAGTACCTTGAAAGCCATTAACATCAGTGGTGGTTCTCTCGCGTTTGTTAATAGCTCACATTATTGGCTGGTAATCGAACAATGTCTTACCATATTCGACTACAAATCATATATTCACACGGCTATACTTGTACCTGAACGATCAAGTGAATGAGATAAGAAGACTCTAGATATAGTTTCTTCCATCCAAGCTGCGATTTCAGGATTGTTGTACACATCATCTATATGATGACTTTACATAAAAATCGTCAACCAAACATAGGCCTATATCTGTAGGCATGTCTGTATTGGGAAACATTCCAATGTAGACAACTTTCTACACTATGTACATGTTATTAGATAGTTTATGTATGGAGCATGGGAATGCCTCCCTCAACAAGTTGTGATCAAGATGAAAATATCATGATGTAATGTATTTTAAGATGGATGTAGGTCACCACTCCACCTCAGTTCCAGCTCATCACATCGTAAAGCATCTCATCCAAATATATTATTATTATTTTGAATTCATGCTTTATGGGGCAACTGTTATAGTTCAATTTGGGCATCATTACCCATGACCTGGTCAAACTGGACATCATCCCCAAGACCAATGAAATAGGGTCTATCATCCCCTTACATTTCAATTGCTATATTCCCTAAGAGAAGAAAAATTCATTCATGGCTTCTATTGTGAGATTTCCAAGGTTTGAAGTATATCTTATATCACCTATTAAATCACCAACGTAGCCTCTAAAGGGACTAACTGTGTTTCATATGCAACATCCCCCATTCAAGGGTGCACTGCAATGCACTTCCTGACATTCAAGAGTGCGTTGGTCACCTCCGAGTGAAATTCTCATTGTTCCGGGAATATCCACATAGCGAGTGCCTTCTAGAAGAGTCCATATATGTCAAACCTCGAATCCAAGTTTCCATCTAAAACCTTTGAACTTGGGAACATGTCTTGCCTATTATTAGAAGGTCATTCATTGAGAAACTACAATCAGTTTCCCTATAAATTAAGCACAGATCCTAGTGCTAGGGAAGGAAGAATTTTGGTAAAGAAATGTTGTTGGATTCTAATTTGAGAGAGTGAAAGTACTCATATGCTACTAGTATGATGTTGGATGTGATGAGGCTGAGATGAAGCTGGAGCTGGTGGAGAGAAATCAATCATTGGTTGTAACCTCCCCCTTCTACTCTTTAATAAAGATTGATGTTCATTTTCCCATATATATGTCTCTATTTCTTATGCACTGGATTCTTGAATGATATATATATTTCATATCTAATCGCTTTGATTGAATAAGATAGGTATATATTTGTATATGCATGTTTTTTGTTGTTCTCTGTTTGTGTTTGCAGGAATCGATCTGATGATCTAAGTTGGATTAAGAGCGACAACAACAACGAAAAAGGAGAAGGAGAAGCACTTGGATCACAAGTAGGTTCTTTTATCATTCTATATATCTACTTATTTTAGAGAAAGTAATAGTAAATTATTTCCTCTGTTAATTTAAGTGACTAGCACCAAACTTAGGGAATTTGGTTTATCCCTAGATCACAATTCCGCACAACACCTAGAACATAGAAATAAGAAAATATATATTTATTATAACATAAACATATCTTCGTGCCTCTTCATGTCCCATTGTAAGATCACACCAGAATCCCTACCTTTTCCCTTGATTTTCTTTCATGTCATTGTAGGATCATATATATATATATATATATATATATATATATATATATATCGATCTAGTGGTTAGGCATTAGGGCCGACAATATAAATTTTCCATGTAATCATGACTAAATTTCTACATTATGACCCTTGGCCACTTGTGGCTTACCCTTAGTGCCATATGGCCTGATATGTGGGGATCAATGGCGAATCGTGTGGTGACATAAACATGATGTTGTCATGTTGCATGGAACATAGTGAGTGGTGCCAAGTGTCACCTAAAAATAAGTTGATTAGTCACGAGGCTGCCATTAGTACCTACAACGTGGAATTCATCCATGTTACCATGTCACTGTGCTGACATCATCATGTTGACATGTCATGGTATGATTAGGCCACACTTGTTTCTTGAATTCATTAGCAATCTGTCATACCATGCATATGTGGGGTGCGCCTATCATTAAATAGTGTGTAAGCTCACATTCTATCCACCATAGATCATCCTTCACTCAGTCACCGCCTTCAGAGTTGTTCGAAGATGTGTGATTTTTAACATGTTAAACATAATTCTAATTTGGAATCCACTACTACAATTACTTAGGGAAAGGCAGATTCACTCTGGAACATGCACACAATCTAGCAATTTTTGGGTTTGTCCCCTTCATTACATTTTTTCCCGTAGTTACACTTCAAATCGTCACAACTTTTCATCTCGAGGGATTTTTTCCAAGTGTGGTATATTATTTGAAATATATCGTTGAGATCTATTCATCCAACCAATCCTCATACTCATTTCATCATCATAACTTCAACAAATACTGAAAAATATCTAAGATATCGAGCCTTCACCAACAAATCACATTAATGATAATGGTTGTCATGCTCAAACTATCATGCCTCCTTTGATATCAAAGAAATTGGTTTTCATAAAACACATTCTTGAGATATCATACCTCCTTTGAAATCAGTGAAACTTGTTGCCATCATTAACAAAATTATTTCCAACAATTTCACCCTTTTTCATTGATGGTAACACCATTTAGTTGAAGTATCACACTGAGAGGGGGCGGTGAATCCGCGTCACATAAAACTTAATTTTAACAAATTTAATCAATAATTAACTATACAATTGTGTATCATAACGATTTTCATCATAACAATAAATGAAACCATGCATCAAGAATCCAACATCACATAAACACAAGAGGACTCAAGTTTTTACATGGAAACCCTTACAGGAGAAAACGACAATTTTTTTTTTCTTCTTCTTCGATTAATAACATAAATTTGAAATAATAAATGTGTTGGAGGCACACACCTTGAGGATGTGAAATTAACTACTTGCAATAGGCTACAACCTTATTGAGGCACCAATATCTAAAATATGTAAGCAACCACTTACAATATGCTACATCTTAATTGAGGTACCAACCTCACAAATGATCAAGTTTCAACTTGTTATAGGCTTGAGTCTGATTGAGGCACCGACCTCAGTGGAGGCAACACGTCCTTATTCAACTTCATGTGGATCAACTTTTAAAGTATTTCAAACTAGATCCCTAAGCATGATCTCTAGTTATCTTTCAATGAATATACTCTCATAAATACTGTCACAACTTATAATCATTGTTACAACTTATAATCAGTAATAATGTTGGGGAATACTCTTGGATACTGCCAAGATTGCTCCTTATTTCTTTCCTTCATGCTTTCGTATTTAATGTATTCCTCTTCAATTTCTTCATTCTCTCCCCTAACTTCTTCCCTCTCAAAGTTTATCATTTTCTACATTCTCTCCTCCAATGTCTACCTACTCCAATTCTATCATTGTCTTTGAATTCGTGTATGCATTCTCTCCTAATTTGACATAGAAAACAAATGTATATGGTTTTTTACCAATGATTCCATGATTATGTGTGGACAGGGTATTATTATAGATGGGGTCTCCTCTTGCTACCATTCTCCAATTATTCATCTATAATTATCTATAAATACTCTACAATTGTTCCTAAATATCCTCGTGGACCTAATAGAGTCTCCTCCTAAAACCATTTCATATCCTATAATATGTTCTTCAACTATTCCTAATGGAATCTCCCACTGAAACCATGCTTCCAATCAATGTAATCCAACTATTCATATATTTTTCTATAGACCTATTTAATAAAATATCCCCCTATCAATATGCTTTTGTCTTCATGAACATACTTTCTCATACACATATTTATTTTGTTAAAATCATATTTCCCTATAAATATTGTTTTCATCTCCTTCTTATTGTCATAATTCCCCTAGGAGAGGGTTGAAAGTTAGCCTTGAACATATATGAGATATTACCTTCAAGTGATTCGAAAGTCACCTGCAAAAATCCCTTATTTAACTCAAGTGTCTCAATATTGATCATTGCTCAACTTCCCTTAAACTACTCAATTTATCCTATTGATAAGTTTCCTTGCTACATCTATATCGCATACTCTCGTTTCTTCAAATATTACATTAATAAATGTTTCCCAATGTTCTCAAATGGAATCTCATTATGACTCTCCCCTTATTATTCATCATTACTTTGTTGTTAACATATTGTTTCCCTCATATAAATAACTTTTCTTTGCATGTGATCATTCTACATGCCTAAACTTGCTTCTTTGAGTTTCAATTCAACCATTCATAATATTTTAGAAGCCTTCACCAAAGGATTAGATTTGAGGAGTCATATTTAACAATGGTTCTTCCTGTCTCATTCTCCATCTCTTAGGATTTATTCTTAGATTAATAGGGAGTCCCTCTCTCTTATGCCATCTTAGGTTGAGTCTGTAGTCACATGTTGTAGGTCTTCAAGAACAAGTATACAGTATATGGCTCACTTGACAAGCATAAAGCCAGGCTTGTGGCAAAAGGTTTTGCATAGAAAGAAGGGGTCGATTATGAGGATATTTTTTACCCCACAACAAAATGGGCTACTATCCGGACACTCTTTTCCTTGATAGCTTAGAACGGTTGGAAATTACATCAAATGGATGTAAAAATTGCTTTCTTGATTGAAAACACTTCAACTCCTCTTTTGATTGAAAACACATCTACAATAAATTTGGCCAAGAACCCAAAGTTCTATGATCGAAAGAAGCACATCAATACAAAAAACCATCTGTTTCGACATCATGGTGAGGCCAAAACAATCCACCTATGGCATTGCTCCACAAATGAGCAGATTTCATACATCACTAAAGCGCTTGGAAGGGAAAAGTTTGAAAGATTCATAGTGTCACTTGTTTTTGGCATCTAATTGGTGCAAGACTTTGGTAAAAAAAAATTGGCATGACATAAACAACTTTATTAAGATGTTTTTTGAACCCTTATGCCACCTTTTCACACCGAAATTTTACCTAGTCCTACACTTAAGCCCACTTTGCTTGTAGTAAAATTATCAACTAATTTTCAAAAAAAAATGACCCTTTTTTGAAAGTATAAACTTAGTGCTAACAATTGGCTCCAATTGGGATATCGTCTCACAAGAGGAAGTAAATAACACGTTGGCCATGTGCTTGATCCATTGGGTGGCTCCCAATCAGTAACCCTGCAACCTGTAAATTGTACCACACTGAAGTCCATACCAAAACTGCAAATTGAAAATTCACTGCTGAAAATCAAAATCTAACACTGGAAAGTTAAGATCCACAAAGTCTCGTAGCATAAACATAAATATTTACAATATTTTAGAGTTTAATTTACAAAGCATAATTAAAAACATATCCTTCTAGCTATTCATATATCTATTTGACATTTAAACATTAGTCAAAGCATTTTAAAATTGTTGTACACATGCTATGCTATTCTTTTGGGAAAAGGACGAGTCATAGCTGAAGTGTAGGACTGAAACTTTTCACATGCTTATAGGCTTTATATCTAGAACTATCACATCCTTGAAGGCCTCATATCTAGAATTGTAACACATATTCCTCCTTTGTAGCAAAACTGATACATGAACCTATGAAATTTTTTGAAATTATGCAACTGTATTGTGTAACTATTTATACTCTTTAAGGCCCTTTTTTCTTGTGTTGACTTGTATTTTATGCTTTCTTTTAACTACAATACCTTTATGACATATTACCATAACATGTAAAAAATAAACCAATGGTCAAAAAAGATAAAATAGAACATGGCAAAACGTATTAGGGTTTTCTCATTAAAGTAGAGCCATTCAATATTGCCATTCACATGTATTTTTTGTTTTTTATTAATATCTTAAAAAAATAATAATAAATAAAACAAAACAAAACTTTTACAAACATAATTTACAACATATGCATAATTTACAAAACATAATTTAAAAACATATCCTTCTAGCTATTCATATATCTATTTACAAAGCATAATTAAAAACATATCCTTCTAGCTATTCATATATCTATTTGACATTTAAACATTAGTCAAAGCATTTTAAAATTGTTGTACACATGCTATGCTATTTTTTTGGGAAAAGGACGAGTCATAGCTGAAGTGTAGGACTGAAACTTTTCACATGCTTATAGGCTTTATATCTAGAACTATCACATCCTTGAAGGCTTCATATCTAGAATTGTAACGCATATTCCTCCTTTGTAGCAAAACTAATACATGAACCTATGAAATTTTTTGAAATTATGCAACTGTATTGTGTAACTATTTATACTCTTTAAGGCCCTTTTTTCTTGTGTTGACTTGTATTTTATGCTTTCTTTTAACTACAATACCTTTATGACATGTTACCATAACATGTAAAAAATAAACCAATGGTCAAAAAAGATAAAATAGAACATGCCAAAACGTATTAGGTTTTCTCATTAAAGTAGAGCCATTCAATATTGCCATTCACATGTATTTTTTGTTTTTTATTAATATCTTAAAAAAATAATAATAAATAAAACAAAACAAAACTTTTTCAAACATATATGAGAATAATTCGAACATGATGTCCACACAATAAGAATCCGATAACATTTTGATCCAACATCTCCACTTTGAGAGGGTGCCCAAAAATACCCCGTGTGAGTATGACTCCCGAAACGCCTAAGCAATCGACCTGACCCCGGGCCCCTACGACTTAACTCTACATAATTGCTATCAACCCTATAGTCTCTCCCAGCGCTCCGTGCACACAACTACTGCTGAAAACACGACAAATATAGCTCTCGCACGAGATTCAATAAGAGTACGAACGTGGAACCATAAATGATCGTTTGTGTTTTCCACAATTACCGTTGCATTTACCCATCAGTTCTAAGACGAAAAAAGTTGCATTTACCAACCAGTTCTAAGACGAAAAAAGAGACCGTAGACCGTGAATTCCTTGATGTTTGATATTTCAGTGTGCACGTCCCATCTAACCATGTCGTCATGCTATATTATATTTTAAATGTTACAAGACAACAGTGCCGTGATAGGAGATCATAAAGAAGAATCTATCAATGAAAATGTCACGCAAGTACCACGATGCAATTTGGCATAATACATTGCACTCACTATTATTACTGCTGCCGACAAATCATAATGAAAATGAATGCTTTATATCCCCTCCTCTGTTCGCGAGGATATCGAAGTCAATGAGAGTGAAAGAGGGTGGAAAGCCTTATTTTTCAGTGAATTGGCCCATTAATGAGTTTAAAAGTATTAATGGGCATGCCATGCCATGGGACCCATGCCATACTTAGCTGTCTATTGGCCCATTAATACTTTCAGTCTGGAGCCGTCGAAAATCTGAAAGAGAGATGGTACGCTTTATATCCTAGCCCATAAATGCATCGAGAGATGAAATGGCCACCGTCAGATTAAAGCAACAAATGATCCTAGAGTGCCCATTTATGGGCTGATAGACTGGGATATAAGGCTCGTCGAGAGAGGTTGGATAAAGATTTGGTGTACTGCAAACTATTCGGCAGCGCGGGCCGCCACATCATTGCTAAATAAGATCCAAGCTTTTTTGATTCGAGAAATATGAGAATTAATTGAAGTTTAAGAAAATTAAATTAATTTTTTTAATAACCTCAATGTTACCTATTTGTGTTTGATTTTTTAATAAAAACACAAGTGTTTCAGATTCAAGGCATTATGGAATACTAATACTTTTGCCCCGGGATAATAAGAAGAAAATATAGAGAGATTAGAATTATTATAATTAAAAAAAAATTAATTTTTTTAATAAGGTAAACATTCTAAATTTGTGTTTGTTTGATTTTTTAATTAAGAAACCAGTATTTCAAATTCAAGGCATTATGGAATACTAATACCTGCCCTGCCCTAGGGATAATGAGAAGAAAAGGTAAGTTTAGGTCATTCAGTTAAGGTTGGGTTGAATTTGCAGTGAGTGATATAAAATTAAATTATTATTATTATTATTTTAAATTTTATTTATTTTAATTTTAAGAAGATTATTTAAAATAATATATTAAATTAATAATTATATTTTGAGTATTAATTTAATACAAAATATTAAATTAATAATTACATAATAAATGTTAAATTTAAGATTTTTGTGATTCATAAAATATATAAATGTTTTTTCTATTAATCACATAATTAAAATTAATCTGGAAAACATTTATTTATATAATAAATATAAAATAATAAATTTTTATAATAATATATTAAATTAATAATTACATTATAAATATTAATTTAATATAAAATATACCAAAGTTTGGTCTTAATAGACAGTAACCACCACCACCACCATCAAATTAATAACTACATAATAAATATCAAAATAATACAAAAATTAAATTAAAACTATTTTATTATCATAATTTTTTAAAAATATATATATTTTTAAATTTGTTTAGTTTATTTATTTTTAATATTATATTTTATTTATTTTAAATTATATATAATTTTAATTTTAATTTTAAAAAACAAAATATTGACATTTTATAAATTTATATTTTTATATAAAAAAAATTAATTTCCTCAAATTAAATAATTTTATAAATATTATTATAAATTATTATTTTATAAATATTATTATAATTTTTTTTAAATAGTTCTTTCATAATTTACAAATAAACAAACCACCTTCAAATCAAATTATTAGGTAAATATGAATTATACCTTTAACTTTAACTTAGGAATAAATAAACCATATTTAAAAAAATCCCTATTTGCTCACAAATGAGCAAACCACTTTCAAATTATTAACAGAGTATGAATTATCCCTTTAACCTAAGAATGAACCAGCCATATTTTTCATATTAAAATATTTATTATTATTATTATTAATAAAGAATTAAATTAGTAAAAAAGCATATTAATTTTCACAAAAGTCATGTATGAATGTTTAAAAAGATGTGTATGATGAAAAGGAAAAGTAAACTCTAAGTAGTTCAAAACTCTTGGTGTTTCTTTATTAATTATGTAATTTTCAGGAAAATTTATGATTAATTAATTGTATTAAAATGATATTTTTCTTTTTATTTTATATTTTAATATATTAATATATTTTATTAATAATCTAAACAAAATACTGCTCAAATTATATAATTTATTTTTATAATAATGGAAAAAAAATACTATTTAGATTATATATTTTATTTTTATATTTACTAATAATCGTTATATTTTTAAAGAAATTATCAATACAATAATGCAAGCTTCATATAAGTTATAATATTTATTTATTTTAATTTTGTTTAAGGGAGTCAAGATATTTGAAGTCACTCATCTTCACATAAATATATTACTTTCAAGGTTTACAAGAGATCAAATCTTTTGAGATATAATTTTTTTTTTACAGTAAAAAGAGATTTTATTTTTTCAACATTTGATAGATCCTAATTAAAATGGATCTAGACTTATCTTTCCCCTTTTAAAGAGACTTTATATTTATAAATAAACTATATTCCACATGAATGCCATGAATTAATAACATGGTTCAATCTTTACGTTTTTAAATAGGCTATATTTCACATGAACACCATGAATTAATACCATGGTCAATAAGTTTTTGGGTTGGAGAGCTAACACAAAAAGATATGGAAAGCCTTATTTTCCAGTCTATTGGCCCATTAATGCGTTTAAAAGTACTAATGGGCATGCCATGCCATGCGACCCATGCCATACTTAGCCGTCTTCTTCACCTTCAGTCTCGAGCTATCGAAAATCTGATCTGTGATCGGCTGCGCCCCATTAAATCATGCGGTCGCCAAAAAATTGGTTGCCATTAACTCTGGCATTAATTCTCAGCAATCTTCCCAACTCTCGGCATCTGCCAGTCTCAAGTGCGCTACCCTCCATCCGCCGCAGTTAAATTTCGCAGGCTTTTACCAAGGGCAACAAATTATTAATGAGTTAATGAGTTATGTTGAGCGGTTAGATCCTTCAAATTTCCGCGAAGGCGAAAGATGCCTTCGATTCCATATATATATATATTGGCGTTGTTATGTTTACAGAGATAATAATGATAAGTAAGGCTTGTCAATGATGATCAGTCAATATTAATCAAAAATTGTTGATTATAATAAATGAATAAACTTTACAATGTTCATATAAGATTTCATAGTATGAAAAATAATTTTTAAAAAATAATTTTATTAAAATTTAAATTAATTCATATTATTTCAGATTTATTGCCATTATAATAAATTATAATAATTTAGAAAATTTTACAATATAAAAATATTATAATTCAAAACTTACGATAACAAATGATAATGAAAATTACAATTTCTATTTAAAATTAAAATTAAAAATTACCTTGTTAGATCTTTATTTAAGAAAATTATACAAAACTTTTATAAAACAAAAGAAAATATTATATTATTAAAAAATTATAATTCAAAACATTGATAAAAAATTATGAGGTAAATTACAACTTAAAAATCACAATAAATTAACGTGCTCCAACAAAATTATGCCAAAAAAATAATAAAAACAACTAAGAAATAAAGACAATTTCCATTTAGAAAAAATTACCCAAAAAAATTATAAAAAATGTTGGATAAATTTCAAAGGGTTAAGAGTTATAGTTTTGGCTACATGGTATTGGTGACGTGTGGTATTGGAATTAGAATTTCCAAAACAAACCAATGTTTGTATATGTGAGATTATATTATTATTTTATAGTATGGTTTTTAATCCAAACAAGTGGTATCAAAACTCCAAGTTCATATTAGGGCCTAATTTTAACTTTATTTAATCAAATTCTCACCAAGTCTATTCAATCAACCTAGTTATAACTGAGTTTATTCAATCAACCAAGTTATAGGAGAGTCTCATCAAAGGAGGCACAACCAGTTGATTACCCGGCCTGCCCGCTCCTTCGGTCTAGCCGTTGTGAGCGGGGACTTCACAGACAACTGGGTGTACTGGGTTGGCCCTCTCATCGAAGGCGGCTTGTAGGTCTTGTCTACGATGGCATCTTCAATGGCGACGAGTCTCACATCATCGTGCCGGTTTCATAATTCTGAGGTAATAGCAGACAGAAATGTAATAAGATTAAAATGAATGGGATGACATGGATGGCGAAGACAACTCGTGCATTCAGTCATTTCTCTTTCGCAATTGTTTGTTTGAATTAGAATAGGTGTTGCAACGAGAATTCGCCTCTGCAGTAGATTGTAGTCTTCTTGTGTATTCTAGAATGTCTTGTATTACACGAAATCAACCTTTTTTTAGTGGAAGCTCTAAAGTGAGTGGTTACTCATAAATATATTTACTTATAACATAGTTATCAAGTTTGAAGATAGATGTTTAAGTAATAAAATATTAATTAAAATTTTAGAAATTTAACTAGCCATGTGGTTAATTCCATTCCAGGACCAATGTTTAATTAATAAAATATTATTTAAAATCTTGGAAGTTTAATTAGCCATTTGATTTATTTATTCAATAGCAGAGGATAAGAAACTCACTATTTCTACAAATAGATAATAGTGGAATGAAGTTTACATAGAAGGAAAAAGTATTTACATAAATATGTAGTAAGGTAAGAAAAAATAAAAGAAAATGGAAAATCATAGTGGAATAAGAATGTTTACCATTTTCTAATTTCTTTTTTTCTTTTAAAAGTCTAAAAACTTAGAAAATGTGAAAGGGATGGTAGGAAAATACGAAAGAAAATCATAGTGGAATAAGAAAGCTTACCATTTTCTAATTTCATTTTTGCTTTCAAAGGCCTAAAAAACTTAGAAAATAGAAAATGAAAGAATATGTATGTTAATTTTTAATAGATTGCTAATTTAAAAAAGAGTGATTATTTTTTGGATTGTATATATTTTTTTAAATATGATTGAGTTAAATATTTTTAAATATGATTGAGTTAAATATTTTTTTTAAATATGATTGATTTAAATATTTTTTGAGTAGCTTGAGTTAAATATTTGAATGGTCTATGATTTCAACTACCCTTTCATATGATCGATAAGAAAAGATGGCAAATCAATAGGTGCGACGATAAGAATATTAGAAGAAAATAGTTTGAGATTTATCACAATGAAGATTGTTTGTAACTTACTACATTCTTAGTATTCACATTTTCTATCATTCAACATTGTTACATTGTCGAACTCCCTCTTCACCTTATAAGTCACATGTTAAGGAACTTCATGGTGTAAAAGTCACATGTTTGAAACTATGTGGGAAAAAGGCCTTCCACACTAAGGTGAACCCACATCTCAAAAAAATATTACACATTTCTTTGTATTCTTACCATAAATATGTTTTGTGCTCTATTTAAAGGTAAATAAAGGAATTGTTAAAATATATATAAAACCCAAATTAAAAAACAAAACTTAAATAATACTACACCACTTATCAATAAAGTTTCATCTTTAAATGTTAGTATTGAAGTGGTAAAGGCTCAAAACTTTATCTATTTTTGCAAATTTTATTATAAGACATGTATACTATACTTTAAAACTTTAGTTTTCTTTTTCATAAATTCAAAATTAAAATAAATCTGAATCCATATATATGCTCTCTTCATGTACATGATACATCTATTATTATAACTAACCAGAGTTCCATGGTAATGATATGGTTGTCCGTGCATGCAACATTGAGTAATATATAAATTTAAAAGTAACTTAACTTGCAAACTTGATAATTTGTAAATGAAACAAATAAATCCATTATCACTACATTCATCAAATGTAATGTAACATTGATAGAATATAACATTAAATCGCATCATGAATTTAAAAGCCAATGAAAACATTGTCATGTACACAAGTTCAAATTCTTGTACTTGTATTCCAAATTGGTCTAGTTATACATTTTTCTCTTATACAAAATGGGCCCATGGCCCATGGTATTCCCAACATAGATAATGGAAGGTCACGCCCATAAATTAAATAATGGAAAAATGATATCATGACTAATTTATAAATTGGGTCTATATGTCACCCTCACCACACTTGGCACTCCCAAGTGCATTTCGAACTTGATATTGCTGCAAAAATTAAATAACCAATTAGTTGTAAAATCCAAAATGCATAGAATCAATTCCATTAATTCATGATAATATTTTGATCAACTACTCATTCTCACCATGAAGATCTAAGGCAATGGAGAAGATTTTCCTTCCTCGGCACATGGTGGAGCACTTGGTGATGGATGTAAGCATGGTTCATGGGTGGTGGATAAAGGCATGGTGGAAGTGAAATAGGAAATAGGTAGTGGGTGTGGGCGGTGATACACCCCCACCAGTTGTACGATAGTGGGAATCACCCTAGGGCGAGGGATCACCCTAGGGGTGGAAATTGGAATGTCAAGGGTGGATGATTGAAATAATGAGAAGGGTGGATGAATAAATGGTAGGGGTGGGAAATGGGAATGGTTTGGGGAGGTGGTTATAGGCATGGGAGAATTTATGATGGATAAAGGTGGTCGGTGTGGGCGACAATACATCCCCATTGGTTGTACAATAGGAGGAAGCACCCTCAGGGAGGAAATTGGGATGCTAATGACTGGAGCAGTGTTTAAATTGATATAGTTTTTTTCACCAACATGTTCATCAAATAATTGAATTCGACAAGCTGGAACATTGTGAGATGTGGTTCCCTCCACTGTAACAATAAAAAATTTCATATAGTTATGAAAATGCATCGAAAATGATAATATATCGTATTTCACATAAAACAATGCATGCCATCAAATTTCCATACCATTTTTCTGTATAATAGAATGTTGCACTAACTCAGGTATGTGGCCCACACTTCTTTGGTGTTGAGAAGATAACTCCAGTTGCTCATCCATGTTTCTTTTTTTTGAACGAACTCGTCCAACCTTTTCAAAATGTGGTTTATCTTTCCCTGATTCTGACTTGCGCCCACATTTCCTTTTCTTTTTTACTAGGCTCAAGAAACTATGTTTTCTTTTAGTAGTGATCTTTGATGGAGTTATAGTATTGAAAAACATTCTATTGTATTCTTGACATGCTTTGTCTACCAAACTGTTCAATGCATTTGCTTGCTCCAAATTTGTAGGTATTATGGATCTCAATTTCTCATGAGTTGATGAGTTAACACGTTTCATCTCATCATCTTCAAATAATGCACTATCTAGTCGTACATTGGTCGATTCGACATTATTAATGCTTGTTTCATTATAATAATTTATATTTGGAGGAGAATCAAAGCATGGCGGAAGCTCCGTTTGGATTTCTAGGCCCAATATAGGTGTTTCATTCAAATCAAATAAAATTGTAGGCCTTTCTGTAGTAGGATTAGTGACACTAGGTAGTACATTTTCACCCAAACTAATGTTACTCACCAACATCTCAACTTTCAGTACATGTTTACAAACATTTCCATTCAAGGCCCAATTGCAATTACAGAAGCGTAGATTGGAATCTTTATATATGACATTGTACCAAATATCACGTGTATCCTTATTTTGGCTACAAACCCAATAAACATTGTTACTCTTTTCATCAGGCACACAATCTTCATTTTGGATTTGGCTAGCTCTACACTTGGATGAATTCAATTGTTCCTCAATTTTTCTAGGTCGTACAAAACCAGCTTCTTGTAAACGTTGCATATGATTGTAATATAATACAACCTTTGTCAACAACACATATATTAACCAATCGACACGTCTATGACATGCATTATTCTTTTCTCTTAGGTACCTTTCCTTGATATGCCGATGATATGATTCAATGGCATTATTTGTATCCTGATTCGAATGTGAAAAATTTCTGTATGCTTTTGCCCACATATCTGTAGAAAGAAATTTATTAGCTATGAATTAATAATACATATGACATGAAAAATAGAGTCATTAAAGCCACTTACAAGAAACTTACATATTTTGTTGTTGGCTAACCAAGTTGTTTCAAAATATTCCAAAAACCTTGGTTGGTCACTGAATCTTTCAAAGAACCTTTCAACTGTCTTTTTTACAGATTCATCATCTTCACATGTGTGCATGATTTCTCCTAAAGAACGAAAAATGTGGATTTGGTTTTCCCTTCCTTGGACTTTATTTCTAACATTCGTCAACCATGCGCGACGAACATGCCACACACATAATAATATTTTACACTTGATTGAAGACCTGGAATATCACAATTTATTAGAGGGAATATACATTAACAATATTTTCATGTCTCTTATAAAAGAATAAACACATCACCTTAACGCTTCAATTTGAGCAGTAGCATCATCTATGATGAAGGTTTGAACATGCCAATCTGGTCGCTCTTTCTTCCCAATGGCAAAGAGAGTTGACATCCATTTAGAAAGCTTGGCTATAGTATTGCATGATGATATCACCCAAGCTACTGGAACCCCATTGTGATGTTTGTCGAAAACCATTAAGGTGTACAGTTGATACTACATTACAAACAATCTACTTAATTATATTTATATAAGTTACATGCATTAAAATGAGGTTGAATAAATGAATGAAATTTAGGATAAATTTGTACTCACCCCATACTTATTTGTACTAAATGTTGAATCCATTGAGATTATATTATTGTGAGAATACTTTAGCATCATTGAGTGCATCCACTTTGTTTGTATGCCTATAATAAAAGGGATGTTTTCAACAAGATCTTGTTTCTGGTAGAAGAAAAAGCTCTCATGGTGTTCCTTATACCAACATTCTACACTGTTTGGATCACTTTGATCTTTAACATACTCTAGCCTTATGGTATCATTGTAAATGTTTAATATATCTTGTCTTGTCATATATGTATCTCGAGATGTCCCTGTGTATAACTCACCACATTCATCCTTCACATCAGAGATGAACTTGTCCCATATCATTGTAACATTAAAACCTCTTTGTATTAAATGTTGGACAATAGATCGCATATCCCTTGTTAAATGTGGTGCATAACTGAATCTCATAGGCCTGTCGATTGCATCTTTTCCATGACAAACAACATTGGATTTATCAATATGCCTACATGTAGTATATATTATTACAACATCTTCTGGTCTAAGTTGAAGTCATCGTACAATGAAGTGACATTGGCAACCAACTTTAATACTTTCTTGTTGACTGCGTTTTTATTTTTTTATTTGAGGATGCACTCATAATTTTTTTTTTGTAGTCCAAACCATATGCACACCAATACCTGCATATAAATTTTTTACAACAAATTAGATATAACATATAGGCATATTGTAAAAAATTATACATATATTGATAAATATATAAAGACTCACATAGCGTACTCCAGATATGTTGAACAATATGTTTGTTTGATATCCTCTACTTTTTTACTTCGATGAGTATAAAGATTAAATTGAGTGGGTGCAGATTCACTTGATTCCTCTCCTCTTATAAAATCATCAAGTCGACAATATGGAATAACTGCAACTTGGTCCCCATCAACATTTGTCCATGTTAAGTCTTCTGCTGAAAATTCAATCATATCCTGTGGGTCTTCAACTTCCAACCCATTAATCCTCTCCCACTTACACATTCTTAAAATATCTATACACATTCCATTGAAAACTATTTGGTTTGAGTAAGAGTTATGGTCTTGATTAATGCATATCACTAAGCATTGAAATCACATTTTTAGGTAAATATTTTATACTTTTCAGATAAACAACTTTGGAAAAAGTAATAATTGGGTCATTAATCAACTTAGATATTTCTCACAAATTTAGACTACCCATGTATGACATATGATGTCTTTGTGGAGGTGGTGTCACCAACTTAGTGTCATGGGGTGACTTGTGATGAGTGGTCGAGGGAAAAGGTGATTTTGATGCCTCCCTTCACATAACCTACATGGAAACCTAACTTTACCCTTTTCCACGGGAACTTTATAATCACTAATCAATGGATCAACCATAAGTTGATGAGAATATTTAGACCACACTTCTAAGACTCTATGTATACTAGAACAATCCTTAAGAAGGTGAGCACCCTTACAAAGATTGCAAAGGTATTTGGGGTTGTGTTGCATGTTGGAGGGTTCCTCAACATTACTAACACTCACGACCATGGTTGGTATGTTAGACCCTTTTTTAGAGGTACAACGCTGCTCATGGTGATTTCCTTAGAACACTAGGCAAAACATCCTAGAAATTGGGTTCCCGTCCTGCTCGCTAGATGGTGTGACTGGGTACCAGTGTCGTAGCGCTTCTAAGTCAGGGAAAGTGGAAACCATATGATTAGGCGTTTTACACAATGCACATGTTGGTCTTGTCCATGGAGAATGGATGGGGGTGACTAAGGGTTCCCCGATTGGTCGTTTTTCAGCTGACAAAAAGAGGATGGATCTACTCAGCACATCTTCCTGAGTTGTCGATTTGTTTATGGATTCGTTGTCTGAGCCATCTTCTTGGGAGAGGCGAACTATGATCGATCACATACAAGCTAGCATTGCACAGAATTTAGGGACATAGTGACAATCCAAGACTTCAATGTCTATAAGGACCGTCTTGTGAACTAAGCAGACTGGGACATTTTGGTAGAGACCGACGAGGGCTGAAGGGAGTCCATCATATGCTCTAAGCGTGATGTCTAATGGCTTTAGTTCGAGAGACCCTAACTTCTGCTAGACATTCTTTGACATGATGCATGTGGATGCACCCTCATTAATTATACATCGGTGGATGGTGATGTTTTGAACTGACACTGTTATTTGAAAGGCGACCATTGAAGGAAGCCAAGGGGTGGATTTGTCTAAATCAAAATCTATTAGGTGCGAATCAGTGGGGTCGATGGCACCTAACGCAGAAAGTAAGGCTTTCCTTTACTTTGGGCATGATTATAATACCTCTAAAGCTGACATGGCAACGAGAGATTGAGCTAGATCATGCACGATGCTATAGTTATGGGCCGCTTTGGAATGGTTTCCTGCCTGCCTAGTTGGTCCCTTGGCCATTTTTGGAAAAGGTTCAATAGGCATATTTGATATGGTCAAAGGTGTTGTTGGTGCACTTGTACTAGCCCCTGACGAGTTGGTGTCTAGTGGGGTATCATAATTTCGGTTTCGTGTCTGAAAAAAAAATTTCTTCACCAGTCATGTAGATTTCATGGCTGTTCTTTCCAGAATCATCGGGAGTTTGTTGTTGAGTGGTAATTGTCCCTTGGTGGGGGAAAGGCTCCTCCGTAACTGATGTCTGTTGGGAGGAAAGGCTCCTCCGGCCTAAGATTGCGAAGGGCATTCTTGATTGTTGCCCCCCTATCCAGGATTTCCTTTAGGCTTGCTTTTTCCTTTTTTCATAGTTGCATTGGGAGGATAATTTGGATTCTCCTATTTGTATGGTTGGCACGGTTGAGCTTGGGAAGGTTTCACAAAGTTCATCTGTGCATTATTCTACATTGGTGGGTTTTGTGTTGGGGACTGGGCATATTGAGGTCCTTGTCCCTGGTTTATAAATGGATGTTGGGGAGAAGCTCTTCCATCAGCATGTCTAGCTGCATATTGGGTCCCCTGAGCCGGAGGATACGAACCTCCCTGCTGATGGAGATATGATGACGCCCTATTAGTCACATTTTTCGAAGGTGCATAATGACTTTGATAGCCAGGTTCCGATATATCCTGGGTAGAATCATATGCGTAACCAGGGTATGGAACGCTGCTGCTTAGGTTATTTTGGGTCAATAACCCAATCAAACTATCTGTGGAGTTCGACGCGCCTAGAAGTTCTTCGTAAGTTTGCAGGCGCAGGGCGTTAGGCAGGATAATGTAAATATATCCTGACTGCGTATAGATCAGCTTGAGTTGTTGGGCCTTACTGATAGCACCCTCTTCGGATATGGTCTTTTGTTGCGCCACATCCTTCGAAATCTCTGCGGTGAGAGTTTTCAAGAACATGTATAACAGAACTCGATCGTTGAGTTTGGCTTTGCACAAACTACAACGCCTCCGCCATTCGTGGAGATGGTATGAGATATGGACGGCGGGTGTTTGCCTAAAGTGGGTCAGTAATTCCATTCCAAAATCTTGGTGGATGGGTAACTGAAAATAGGTCAGGAATGCAGTAGCGAGGGTGCTAAAGGTTCCATGCGTAGCATATCACTTCTCCACATACCATTTTGCGGCTATTCCGGTTAGGGTGCATTGAAATAGTCTTAGTCGAATAATGTCGTCAATGATGTTGTTCGACGAATACCATAGGTGGAAAGTCATAATATTCTTTTCGAGGTCTTCCGCTTGCTTCCCTTCGAACTATGGAATGTCCAAAGGGAGCTTCGTGGGCATGGGAATCCATGTATGGTTGTGAGCAATGGGATCGTTTGTTAACTTAGTTAAATTTGGTAAATTTAACAAAGCTAAGAAAGGTGACTGAGAGTTTGTAGCCCTTACCCCTTGTCAAAACACAGTGTTCTGGTTAGGTATAGGGTTTTTCTGTGACGTGCCCTGGTGTGAGTTCACCTGACTTCCCGAATGGATAACACTCCTCTGTTCCCTAAGGATTGTGGGAGGAGTGGCATGCGGTGACCCTGTGGGGGTGTTCATTGGTGTCGTGTTGGGTGACCGACGAGGGTTTCCAACTAATGATGCCGTAATAAAGGATGAACCAATAAGGGTGGCAGTGCTCCGTCTTTGATGCCTAAATGGCGAAAGACCTGGAACCCCTCCCGGTAATGGGGGGAGGTCCAAAAGGCGTCTAGATTGACGAGGTCCTGTTGGATCCGTTCTGGCATCATCTAGGCATGTTTTTGGAAAATTTTGAGAGGATAGAGATTACAATCAAACAAAAAATCCGATCACATACATAAAACAAAGCGAAAATAAAAGATAAATTTTCCCTTTAGATTAATCCTATGTGACCAGTCAATAAAAAAATATGGTTTTTTGTTGTTTTTTCATATCATACTCAAATCCTAGAAGACCTAAATCATTCTCACACGCTCAAATGTAACTGGGCCTTGAGAAGATATCTTGTGAATGCTGGGGAAACGTCCCAAAAGAGCTGGTGACACCTACAGTCAATCGAAGAAAATCAACCAAGGTAAGGGTAGAGGATCTAGTGCTTGCCTGCACCGTCACCTATAGGGAAGGATGCCCTAATTTTGGTTGCTAGGTATCGTCGTCCCACGTGAGCATTTGAGTCTTGGGCTTCTTGGTAATTCAGCTACCAATACCGAGTATTAGACGGGTCAGGTAGCCCCGAATAATATCGCACGCACTAGGCCTAAGCCTAACCCCCTCTGAATCGGGTCTCTGCTACGCTCGGGTTTTCTTTGCCGTGGGTGGATAGACGGATTTAAAATTTCCCTAAATAGTCAACTTCTATGTTTCAAGATATAAACTGACCAAGGCAGCTTATTGGATGCCTACCCCCTTGGTCCTAACTTAAGCTATAACTTCTCTTGTGGCCCCTGTGCGGAGAGTTTAGTGCGTTTAGTTAAGTGAGTTTTAGGTGGCTTTAATTTAGTTAAGGTGTGAATGTGTGTGAGAAATAGGTGAACAAGCACATAGTTTGAACATGTGGATATGCAGTGATCCTTTTCAATATCCCATATTTAAACTAGGTTTGGTTGTTCCTTGCTCAAAAGTAAAACATGTGCGGATGTGGGCCGCTTACAATGCTTCTTAGTTAATTTAATTGATCAACTATATGGACATGGTGAATTATCAGTAGAGAGTGTTCATATGCTTGCCTAGGATCACCCGTGGGTGCAAAGGTAGCAGAGATTACTTGCTCTTCTAAAGATAATTCGATCCGTGTCCCGAATCCTAGTGCCAAAAATTGAACTAATATTAATGACTTTCAACTAGGAAAATGAAAAGAAAATATTTGCTTATGGTGTGCCTTTGTGAAGCTACAGTAAGAATAGGACGAGGACCCTAGCTCGCTGAAGCTTTGTGTGTGAAATAAAGTGAACAATCACAATGTTGTAAGATGCAGATATATGATACACTATGTTTGGTTGTTCCTTTCACGAAATAAACAATGTGCGGATAATGGGACGCTTACAACTTGTCCTATTTAAACTAAAAGTTTGCTCTATAGGGAGATTGTAAATATCAAGAGAGAGCATTCATATGCATACCCAGGGTCACCGTTAGGTGCAAGGGCGACAGAGATTAGTTTCTTTCTTTTGGTATTTTAATCCTGGTCCCGAAATCCTAATGCAAAAATTAAAACTTGATTTAATGCAAGAATTTGAAAACTAACTAAATATGTGTGGACTTGGGCCACTTACTCTTTGTTAATTAATCTATGTGTGTGATATCTAGTATCAATAATCAGCTTATTTAGATGACATGTGTGGATATGGGCCACATTTCTTGTCTCCTAATTAAACTAGGTGAGTATATCATAGTAAACTAAAAATTAGAATGATGCACTAGCTACACTAAAGTTAAGATAACACACATGTCTAACAGTCAAGAAATATCAACACAATGTTTTAAAGCCAATTCGTTTTTCGAGATTTTTTTCAAATAAATAAAAATAAGAATGATTAATTACTTCAAAAAAATAAGTTTTAATGTTTAATTATATATTGAAAAATATTATATAACAGTTTGATATATGTTTTGATTTTAACTTTAAAATTAAATTATTACTATACAAATATTTAATGTTAACTAATAATTCTAATTCTTTTAAAGTAACAAATTTAATGTTAATTAATAATTCTAATTCTTTTAAAATAAAAATAATGTTATTCATAATAGTAATGATGTTATTAAAATTGTTTTTTACATAATTATTCATTTAAAATAAACACATGTTTAAAGGCCCACAATTTTTTTAGGAAAATAATGTGATGTAATTCATAACATATGTTGCATTTTGAAATAGGTAACAACTCTCATCTCATCATAGCATGTGGGTGTTATAATTATATTGTTTTCCTAGAACAAAATGAACAAATCTTAGTTTTTCATTCTTTTCAATTGTGATTATGTTTTTGGAAAAGTGAAATAAAGCAAGACTTACGTAAACTACAGTTGGCAATGAGAATATGGTTATATAATTTAAACATATTATATCCAATTATGTGATGTGGCAATACATCTTTATTTTTGTATTGTATAACTATGCATCGATTGGTGTGATTTTCATTTGATTTCATGTTGTACTCTTTTCTATGGAAGCAACATTGTAGATGATGTGTTGCATACACTGGTCGTTATCGTTACTTTTTAAATCAAGACTAATGTGGCATATTTTGTTTTAAGGAGATTTTATTGAAAACATCCAAAACTATTTTAGAAATCAAGTCTAATATGGCATATTTTGTGTTAAGGAGATTTTATTCAAAACATCCAAAAATACATGTTTGTCATCGTGACAAAAAATGATATAAAGGCCTTTCTCTACATATTGAACTCCAAACAATAGGATAACAATGTTGACAGAATATTTTTTGAATTTAAACAATAAATTTAAAAAGACATCTTATTAAAAAAAAAAATTATAATGGAATAAATAAAATATACTTTAAATTAAAAAATTACAAATCAATAATCTTATATTTAAAAAAAATTGTTTAAATAAAATAAAATAAAAATTGAAAAAGAATCATATACATTAATCAAAATGAAAAAACCCATAAAACAACTTTCAAAAAATAGATTTAATAAATTTTTCAATAATAATAGAATGAAAAATAACTAATTAAACTAAATTTCTCTCACAATCATAAGAAAATTAATTAATTAATTAATTAAATTAATAAAATGATATCGTGATACACAACGACACACTAAATTATTCCACATTAAATTAATTAAGTAGTTGTGCCATTTTTATTCTTTTAATTAAATTAATTAATAAAAAAATATCGAGCATGCACTATGGTTTTTTACAATGGTTTTGGCTTATTGTATTATAACAAAAACTTATTACAAATTAAATTTTTCAACAATAAAATGTGAACACATATCTATAATTAAAAATCTTGTGATATATATTTTTTCTTATATATTTTCCTAATTTTTTGAAATATATATAAATTAATTTTCACTTATAAAAATTAATATATATATATATATATATATATATATATATATATATATATATATATATATATATATATATATATATATATCACTACAATAACAATAACATTCTCCAAATTGCTAATATATATATGAAATTAATTACATACCATTAACCAAGTAATGAGAGCCACATTATATATAAAATAACGTTGTAAGTTTTTTTCCAGGTTCCACTTGTAAATATAATATAACTGGCTGTCATTTATATGAAAAATTTACATTGGACAGAGAAAAGGTATCCATCCCTTCCCATAAGTTAATTGAAGAATTTTTGTTAAAAAATCCCTCACTTTAATAATGAAATTTTATAATTTTTAATTAAATGTGTCATATATTTAATACTAAGGATCGAGAACAATTTTTTGTTAGTGTTATTTATAAAATATTACAAAGCTCACAAAGATTTTTTTCTCCATCAAAGAATGCTTTCTTTCAATTTTGTTTTCCCTTATTCGCTCAAATCAGTGACATTCATTCAAATCAGTGAAATGTCAGTTGTAGCAATCAAATAAAAGTAATTTCATATTACAATTTCTAACATCAAAACTTATTTTAAAAATTCTCTAACTAAATAAAAAGTATACGAAAGACAAAGGATATTTGATATTTTTTCATAACCTACCAATTAAGCTGGAGAGTTAGGCGGATTGCCGAGAGTTACGAAACCCAAGCAATACTAATCAACAGAGCGGCGAGAAAAATGGCCCCAACTGATCCGAGCACAATTGGCAACATCGAATTCTCTGTGCGGGTCACTTTCAAGAAAACTAAATCCGATGTATAATTTCTTCTCAGAGTCCCCAGCGTTTCATGCAGAAAACAAGAACCAGAATCCCCTTTCAAAGAAAAACCGGCGCAAGAACACTTTGTCAAGCAAAGCTGCCGGCAGTCTCTGAGACTTATAGAGCTCCGAATCGCTTTCTGAAACTAATCGGAAAAATACTCCATCCCCTGCCCCAGGCTGACAAAAGCCTGCGAAAATAAACTGCGCCAGATGGAAGGTTAATGGCGCACTTGAGAGCGGCAGATGGGAGAGTTAATAGCAGAGTTGATGGCCGCAGAATTTTTTGGCGGCTCGAGACTGAAGGTGAAGAGGACAACTAAAGATGGCATGGGCATGGGTCGCATGAACATGGAGCCGTCATTGGTACTCTTACAACATTAATGGGCCAATAGACTGGAAAGTATTGGTTGCCAAAGAGGGTGCCATTATTATTCCATAGAGACCTTGATGGACGTTGCAGGAGGGGCGAGCAGCAACATGAACATGGAAATGTGGAATATGTTGGAGTTGATCTGCCACCATTTGCTGGAAGTGGAGGATGATATTGTTAATGAAGGAAACTCGCCGTTCTCGTTCTTCCCCACAGCCAATGCTGGCAGTATTGATGATGATGATGAAATTCAATCCAATGCCATCGCAAAAAGGGGTTTTGGCCAAAATAGCAGCAGCAAAACAATATCAGAAGACAACGAGAATCAATTTACACTAGAAAATTCTTCTTCTTCTTTATTCTCAGCTATAAGAAGAACAGAGGTGTTTAAGGTGAAGCCACAGCCATGCGAACAACAGAATGGAAATATGAAGCAGATCAGGCCAGGCACTAGATAGGAGTGAGGTGGCGGCCGTGGGGAAAATTCGCAGCAGAAATCAGAGATCCCGTCAAGAACCCAAAGTTCTATGATTGAAAGAAGCACATCAATATAAAATACCATCTGATTCAACATCATGTTGAGGCCAAAACAATCCACCTATGGCATTGTTCCACAAATGAGAAAATTACATACATCTTCACCAAAGTGCTTGGAAGGGAAAAGTTTGAAAGATTCATAGCACCACTTGTTTTTGGCATCTCATTGGTGTAAGATTTTGGTACAAAAAAAATTGGCATGACATAAACAACTTTATTAACATGTTTTTTTTAATGCCTAGTCCCACATTTAAGCCCACTTTTCTTATAGTAAAATACTTAATTAATTTTCAAAATATTTTGACCCTTTTTTGAAAGTATAAACTTAGTGCTAACAATTGGCTCCAATTGGAATATTGTCTCACAAGAGGAAGTAAATAACACACTGGCCATGTGCCTGATCCATTAGGTGGCTCCCAACCAGTAACCTTGCAACCTGTAAATTGTACCACACTGAAGTCCATACCGAAACTGCAAATTGAAAATTCACTACTAAAAATCAAAAACTAACAGTGGAAAGTTGAGATCCACAAAGTCTCGTAGCATAAACATAAATATTTACAATATTTGAGTTTAATTTACAAATCATAATTAAAAACATATTCTTCTAGCTATTCAAATATCTATTTGACATTTAAACATTAGTCAAAGCATTTTAAAATTGTTGTAACCAGACTTTGCTATTATTTTAGGAAAAGGATCAGTCATAGCTGAAGCGTAAGACTGAAACTTTTCACATCCTTGTAGGCTTCATATCTAGAACTGTCACATTCTTGTAGACTTCATATCTAGAACTGTGACGCATATTCCTCCTTTGTAGCAAAACTGATATATGAACCTATAATTTTTTTTGGAATTGTGTAATTGTATTTTGTAACTATTTATACTCTTTAAAGCCCTTTTTTCTTGTGTTGGCTTGTATTTTATGCTTTGTTTTAGCTACAATACCTTTATGACATGTTACCATAACATGTCAAAAATAAACCAACTGTCAAAAAAGATAAAATAGAACATGCCAAAAAGTTGATGTAAGGTTTTCTCATTAAAGGAGAGCCATTCAATATTGCCGTTCACATGTATTTTTGTTTTTTATTAATATCTTAAAAAAAAAAAAAAACCTTTTCAAACATATATGACAATAATTCGAACATGATGTCCACACAATAAAAATCCGATAACATTTTGATCCAACATCTCCACTTTGAGAGGGTGCCCAAAAATACCCCGTGTGAATATGACTCCCGAAACGCCTAAGCAATCGACCTGACCCCGGGCCCCTATGACTTAACTCTACATAATTGCTATCAACCCTATAGTCTCTCCCAGTGGTTCCGTGCACACAACTACGGCTGAAAACACGACAAATATAACTCTCGCACGAGATTCAATAAGAGTACGAACGTGGAACCATAAATGATCGTTTATGTTTTTCGCAATTACCGTTGCATTTACCCATCAGTTCTAAGACGAAAAAAGCTGCATTTACCAATCAGTTCTAAGACGAAAAAAGAGACCGTGAATTCCTTGATGTTTGATATTTCAGCGTGCACGTCCCATCTAACCATGTCGTCATGCAATATTATATTTTAAATGTTAAGGACAACAGTACCGTGATCGGAGAAAATATAGAAGATTCTATCAATGAAAATGTCACGAAATTACCACGATGCAATTTGGCACAATACATTGCACTCACTATTATTATTGGGGACGACAAATCAAAATGAAAATGAAAATGAATGCTTTATATCTCCTCGTCTGTTCACGAGGATATCGAAATCAATGAGACTGAAAGAGGGTGCCATTGTTATTCGACAGAGACCTTGATGGACGTTGCAGGAGGGGCGAGCAACAGCGCGAACATGGATTCATGACTGAGTTAGTTTCGAAGGAAAAAGAGATAAAATCACATTAATTAATAAAAATTCAGTAAATTATTAAGTGTCACTTTTTTTGCTTTTTTTTTTTTTTTTTTTTTTTGTTTAAATTGGTTTTTATTTTATTGTATTTAACATTCGCGTGAACATGGATTCATGACTGAGTTAGTTTCGAAGGAAAAAGAGATAAAATCACATTAATTAATAAAAATTCAGTAAACTATTAAGTGTCACTTTTTTTGTTTTGTTTTTTTTTTTTTTTTTTTTGGGTTTAAATTGGTTTTTATTTTATTGTATTTAAGTATTTAACATTCTCATCAAATTTTTGTGGTATATACATTTTAATATTCTCATGGAACTTTTGTGGTTTTTACATATAAAGATTATTGGATGGAAAAGTAGTAAGGAGTATTTGTAGAAGAAATGAAAAAAAAACTGTGTAATATTAGTCTAATTTATAGATAAAATAAACTTAAAATAATAAGAAGTATTTGTGAAATAAATGAAAAAAAAAACATATACAGTCAAAATATACTTTTTCAATGCTATAAAACTTTTAAGACGATAAAATTCTAATTTTATTTAAATAACTTATATTCAAATTTTTAAAAATATATCTCATGAATTTAAATGAAAATTAACTTTGAAAAAATATCATAGAAAAAATAATTTCTTGAAATTAAACTTCCTCATATTTATATATTAAATATTAATTAGGTTATATAAAATTAATTGCTCACTGCATTTTAAATTTAAATTAATTTAAATTGCATAAAAGAAATTGAAGATAGAGAAAATTATAAGGAAATAAGCATTGAAGAATATCTTTTAATCTTGGTATGTTTAAATCATATTGAATGAGATGTGTTTAAAATTGTCACTTGTGAATTTACGTAATCACGCGAGATATCTATCGCTAAATAAAGTATCTCTGACCAATACCATTTTTACTTCATTCCACTATCTTTTTTTTTTTCAGAAGAAAAAAACGCTGTGATATATAAATATAAAACAGTACATAGTCCAATACATCTCAAGCATGTATAAAAATATAGCGAGATAGTCAACCAGAGGCAGCCAAATGATGACTACAACAACAAAGGACGTACCCGTCCAAAAACAACATGCTCAGCTATAAAGCGAGCAGAAAGAGGATGATGGTGCAGAAAGTACAGATGACCACCAGAAAATAAACCTATGATATAGAAGAGGAGAAAATGAAAAAGCACTAAAATAGTCCGATAGATTAGATTAAATCAAGCCAAATAAAGTCGCATAAATGATGACTTGATATGCATATGTCTGTCCCGAGACAAGGATGTAGGAGTGGTTCATCAGTACAAAAATGGCAACAGCATATTATGCCAAGCAGATTTATATAAACCCGCTCGCTTGATGGGGTGCACGCTCGCCTGAATAAGATTTCACGCTCGCTTGAAAGAGTTCGATCACGCCTGAGTTCAATCCAAACAATAAGCCTCCAAAGCATGATAAAACAAGAGAAACCAGGCATATGCCGAGTCACCCCACGACAGATATACCACTGCCAGGAGAGATCAGGAAGTGAAGGATATAATTTAAACTTCTCCTGAAGAGTGATATATAAAAGGCAGAAGCCGGGCGGATAAATACAGTCACGCTCGCCTGAGGAAGAGATATATCATGATCAACGATAACACCACAGGAGGATAAAAAAAACATATAAACACGCTCGCCTGTTAGAAACATATGCTGTATATCATAAACCTGCAAAAAAGATAAAGTTGCCGGATATGAAGAAGAAAAGATCAAAAGGTATAAACTGTGCCGAATTATGGAATATCAATATCAGTCTCCCAGAATATGAGACCATCTCGGAATAGCTGAACCTGCATAGTGCCAAAATCTGTGTTTAGTCCCATCTTTGAGAGGCTATCTGCCCTAGTATTATTCTCTCTGTAAATATGACATATGGCAGGCCTATTGAGCTGTATCCACAAACGTCGTACCCGAGATACCCAACCATGTAGTCCAGAAGGAACAGATGCCTGAGAGTCAGATATCCAACCTATAGCAATCCTAGAATCACCATAAACATGTATATTCATTAACTGTAAGTAGATGGCAAAACGGAGACCACCCCATAGAGCGATGATTTCCGCTTTGTTGTTGGATCCCATGCCAGCATTAAAGTGAATATGCACTCTCTCTCTTTGAGAAATCCTTATCTATGTACCGCAACCCATGTTACCATTCATACACGCTCCATCAAAATAAACTGCTGGGAGATTCACCTCATGTGGTCGAAGTCGAAAGGATAAATCCTGTATATGAGAGACTGTAGTGGGTCGATCCTCCAACCATTTTGCAATTGCAGAGTATATACTTGGAATCTGAAAGGGTATGTTTTCAAAAATCACCCTATTTCTACCAAGCCAGACTTCCCAAATAAGGAAAAAGGGAAGAGATCTGTACCTCCCTTTTAAGTTGTCCCATTCCGAAACAGCAGTCATGAAGTCAACCGGATACCAAGTGATACCGAAGAAGTGAACAGAGAAAAGACGCCATATTTTTATGATGACAAGACATCTAAAAAAG
The DNA here is from genome assembly GCA_034641835.2 of Pinus albicaulis. Classification (NCBI taxonomy): domain Eukaryota; kingdom Viridiplantae; phylum Streptophyta; class Pinopsida; order Pinales; family Pinaceae; genus Pinus; species Pinus albicaulis. Next base: position 137,428,611 of record CM076575.1, read on the forward strand.
AGATGATCTGTCGTTTCAGATTCCTTAAGACAAATATGGCACCTGAATGGGCCATGAAAACCCCTCTTCATTAAATTACAGCCAGTCAAAACCTTATCTTTCCATACCAACCAGCCAAAAAGTATTATCTTAGTAGGGATATGCCGATGCCAGAACTTGTAAAATAACCTGCTGGGAAGTTCCGTGTATGAAGCCTTATTGATATATCTATATATATCCCTAACCACCGGATTCCCAGCCTTCGTAGGACCATCCCATTCAATCCTATCACCCCCCTCATCCCGGCATAATCCCAGAGCCCGAATGTTATCCCTTAGGAAATCCCATTCCTCATAATCCGGACCCCTCAAATTTAATTGTGCCGCTGATTTTAGAATAGGAGCCCCAAGAGACCATTGATGAATGGTCTGAGATAGATAAAAAACACCACGATGAGCAAGTCTGTGGATAAGCTGATGAGAAGGGCCGAGTTCAGAGCACCAACCAATCATCTTCATATGCACCAGTGGAATGCGTCTGCCATCAGCAAAAGACCATGCCACCCTTGCAGCCATATGCCTGTAAATCTTTTTGAAACTTCCCCATATAACAGATATACGGCGTGGGAATGCGACTTGATTATTAAGGATCTGATGAAGTAGATCACCCATAACATATTTGCATTTGATCACCTTGTTCCAAATACCGTCACTGTCCAACGCTCTCCAGAACGATTTGATGAGCAGAGCGATATTAAAGTTTCTTGTATCCAGAATTCCCCAACCATCATGGTCCTTTGGTCTGCAGAGTTTTTGAAGTTTACATAGGTGGATTTTAGAAGGCAACTGTGCCCCTCCCCATAAGAATTTGGCTATGATAGAGTTAATAAGTCTAATAACACCATCTGGAAGATAATAAAGGTGACCCCAATACACCATCATTTGAGCCAAAACAGCTTGGATCATAATGAGCCGACCACCGATAGACAACCACCTGTGCTTCCAGCTGAACATCTTCCTCCTAAATTTGTCTATAAGCCACATCCAGTCTCGGATCTTATAACCGCATGGTTTTATATGGAAGCCTAGATAAATGAAACCCTCCGACACTTCTCTTAATTCCATTCCAAATAGACCAGCAATGTATTCCAGATCCCCATGGTCACCATATTCATAAATAATAAAGGATTTTTGTTTGTTGATGGCCAGCTCAGTAGCGGATTCAAATCTGCTAAAAATATGGTGGATGCAGAGCCAATGCTCCCTGTAGATATGTCCAAATAATAACAAGTCATCAACAAACAGAGAATGCGTACATACCAGAGTGTTTGAGAAAGAGAAACCCAATGTGTGTCCCTGTAAAACTGCCTCCCGGAGAAGACAGCTGAAACCATCCATGATCAGTATGAAGATTAGCGGTGATAGAGCACATCCTTGTCTGAGACCCCTCCCAGCAGCAAAGAAAGTAGTCGGAACTCCATTAATGATGATGGCATAATTAACAGTAGAGATACAGGCCATGATCCAACTAATAATGCGTATAGGTAGGCCTACCTTCATGAGGACAGCCCTGATATATGCCCAATCAATCGTATCATAAGCTTTAAAAATGTCAACTTTAACCATGATGGCCTCCCTTTTCTCCACGTGCATGGTATGCAAAATTTCCTGTGCTATGGCAGTGGCATCATGTATGGATCTACCCTTGAGAAAACCATACTGTTCCTTAGAAATATGTCTAGACAGTGTTTCCTTCATACGCTCTGCTATTATTTTTGAAATAATCTTATAGAGTACATTGCATAGGGCAATGGGACGGAAGTCCACAAAAGAGTGGGGAACATCCACCTTTGGTATCAGAGCAATAAAAGTTGAGTTGAGATTGGGATATATATAGCCCCGGATACGTATCTGCTCAATGACCTTGGTCAGATCCTCACCCAGCAGATCAAAGAAATGAATATAAAATTCCGCGGGCCAGCCATCTGGCCCCGGACTTTTATCACATGCAAATGATTTAAGGACCAATTTAACTTCATTCCCAGTGACCTCCTTATCCAGAAGTGCAATATCAACATCATCAAAAAAACGAGGAATGTGCTCTAGCATCCACATTTGGTTTGCCATATTGATATCATCCTGTTTGGCATAAAACTCTGCAAAATGTCGGAGGGCCTCGTTTTGAATCTCTTGGGAGGAATATACAGTGGAACCATCCGCCGATGTGATGCTCCATATGGCATTTTTTCTTCTCCTCTCATTGGCACTTCTGTGAAAGAACTTAGTATTTCGATCCCCCTCTGCAAGCCAAAGTGCTCTGCTCTTTAACCTCCATGTGAACTCTTCAATCCGTAATATTTCTCTTTTCCTAGTACCCAAGCATTTCAGGCTGTCGAGAGTCTGTTCATCTGGATATATATGAAGAAAGGATTCAATAATTTCCTCCATTTCGGCCTGAATCCGTCTGAACTCTGCCCTAAGTTTTCCTTTCTTCTCACGCTCCCAATTTTTAGTCCTAGTCTTAGTTTTCTGAAGTTTGAGATGAAAAGAGTCCCATATCTCTGAAAGCAAAGGCTCCGGATCCTGTTTCCAAATTACCTCAACCAAACCAGTGTACTCCGGATCCTCTAACCATATCCTATTAAACTTGAATGGATATCCCGTGCGCACAGGGAAATTATTGCAGGAGAGAGAGATTGGATAATGGTCAGATACGTCAGAAGCAATGACATATGACTTTGGTCCACCTAAAATGTCAAAAATAGAATTTTTTACCACCACCCTATCCAATATTTTCCCAATATAATTCTCTCCCGCCCTTCTATTGGTCCACGTAGGCACCAACGGGTGCGGCCTAATGTCCATCAGCCCATGAGTAAGAAAAATGTCGTTTAAGTGGCCAGCCAAAGGGTCCAAACGGGCCCTGTTTCCCCATGCTTCATCAGCGTTAAAAATGGAGTTGAAATCACCCATGATGATTAGGTTTGGAAGAGTAAAAACACTAGTCATCACCATCCTGTCCCAGAAAGACCTTCTATTCACATATGGCGCATATAGATTAATAAAATTGAAAGTATGATCCATACCTCTAAGACGTCCATGCAGCAAAATACCTCCAAAAAAGCTGAAGGCTTTAAAAGATGCGTGATAAGGGTTCCACATAACCAGACAACCCCCCGAACGTCCACATGAATTTGTTGCAGCAACGTGCCAATTCCTCTTGATTCTTAAAAACAAATTAATAGCATTAGATCTCTCAGACATAGTCTCCTGTGCAAAGAAAATGAGCGGGTTCTTTGAAACCAGTAGCTCCCTTAGGCAATGATATTTAGGGTCATCACCTAAACCCCTTATGTTTAAAGAGATGACTTGATTCATGGTGAAACCGCAGAAGGGTTACACGCTCTAAGTGCCCTGGAGTTGTTGGCAGTCCCCTCAATGTTGCGGTTTTGATTGTCAATATGGCCGGCCTCGTCATCCATGAACAGAGAAATAGATTTAACTTTCTCCTTCCTCCTGCCACATGCACCTTTTGCCTTTTTTTTGATGGATTTTAATGCATCGGATAAGGTAGGAGAATGTTTTGCTTTTGTGGGAATAGGTTTGTCAAAAACCGTCAAGGTAGCCAGGTCCATGTTGGAATTTCTCATAAGAAAGTCAAGATCACTACCTATGGAATTCCTTGAGGAGTCAGAAAGGTTGATGGTCCCATTAAAGCCCGGGGTGCCATGTGGCGAGCCAGAAAATTTCCCATCATCCTCGCTATCATCAAGCAGACTTCGGACATGATATAAAGGACCCTCGACCCCCATATATCCAGGTCCCTGTGCATCATAATCATCTATAATGCTACCACAATGTATATTAGAAGGACGCCTCCCAACAGAGCTAGAAGATTTAAATAAAGGGGGATCAATAGACGAGGAAAAATTCCTCTCCGGACAGATAGGAACCATAGTGCTGCATTGACCCACATCATGATGATTCAAAGGCCGCTTCTCAGGGTTACGTACAAATCCTTTGGAGGACAAGGAGATAGCATTTTTAGCGGGAAAGGATGGGGCAGAAGGAGCAAAAGATGGGCAAGTAACCGGACCATGAGAACCATTTTGAAAGGAAGTAGTAGGATCATTTTCACGCTGTGACTCAGGCTGGAGTACCCTATAAAGATTCTTAGAGACAGAAGGATGACTAGCTAGGTTAGCCGGAATAAACGAATCAGGGACAGAGACATCATTTTGACCCTCCGCCGTATTGTAAGCTTCTTCTTCAGAGGAAGAGTTAGCCATATTACCTGTATGTAAACCAGCCATCGGTGCTTGAGCATTAGAATGACGACGTACTCCATCTGAAGCATTCCTAGACTGGTCCGACCTTGCAATATGTAATCTCATCGGGCAATGGTCTCTGAGATGGCCCGTTTTGTGGCAGATCAAGCATCTGAAAGGAATCCCCCAGAAGTCGATACGTTGTCGATGCCTCCTATCACTCCAAATGAGATCAATGTCACCCGGAAGGCCACCCAAGTAATCTACCTCCACCAAAAGCCATGCAATCCTCTTATCCGCTGCACCCATGATGCTAGGATCTATATACTTTGTGGATCCTATGGAATCCCCAATCGTTCGCAAGGCCTTAATGGTCCAAAATTCCAGAGGCAAACCCGGCAGTTTAACCCAAACCACTCTGTTACGTGGTGCCTCCAAAACAGGATTGAACCCGATGTACCATGGTATAATTTGCATGAAGCTCCTTCCACGTACCCAGGTACGTCCTATGATTTTAAAAACGTCTACCTGGTTCATGAAATGTATACTAAACCACCCGTTCACCAACTTGCTAACCTTTGGAGTATAGCCAATTATGGTATTCCATTTCTGGTGGATCCATGATGCAGTATCAAAATCATCCCTATCGGGAAAAACCCACCTCCCAACAACAACTCGCCTCTGTAAGCTCGCCACCCTTGTGCATAAATCCTCATAATCCAGGTTAACCTCCTTAATGTCCATCCTATGTTTAAGGATGTTCTTTTTCCCTCTGCGAGCACCACAACCAGTCCTCCTAGATTTTTGTCTCCTATGTCGCAGAATACAATTTGCCTCAGACTCATCTAAAGCTTGTAGACCCTGTTGAATAATAGCCACATCAGTTTCAAAGTCGACGTTATGCAAAGCGGCTGAATAAGTCGGAGAATCCTCCCGCGCATTCAAATCTCTGGAAGCCTCCATGCAGAAAGGAGGACACCTATACACCCAAGGACACCACTTGCAGGCTGTAAGAGTGCCGTCACCCAGAATCCTGACAACCGATCCAGAAGGCCAATTAGGAATAGATATCCAGCACGAATGACCGTCGCCACCCCTTATAGCAAGAAATGAGAAAAGCCACTATGGGATCGTGGAAAAGCTCCATAAGAGGATGTTTAGCATCTCAAATGGATTTGCATGATACTTTTGAGACAAAGTTCAGATAACTAAAGTATGAAAACATAAAGATGTTAGATCCACCATTGAGAGAGATGGGTTTGTATTTTTTGTTGGCATGTTTAAAGTAATTAATTATTTTTAGAAGTAAATTATTATTATTTTAATAAAAGAGTTAATTGAAAAATATATTATTATTTAAATTAAATCAGAAAAGAAATATAAATTAATAATAATTTAAAAATAATAAAAAGATAAAAATAAGAATGAACTAAAGACCATAATATAAGTGTAAATTTTGTATAAAGTAATATTAACTTGTTAGTAATTGAGTGGAGAGGCTTATTTTATATTTCAGTATTGGAGTGATGTATAAACTAAAAAATAATATTTACTATAATCAAAATAAAAAACAAATATACATATTTAGTTAGTTTTATTTAAAAGTCACTTATAATATTTAACTTTAATATAAAAATATATGAAACAAATATTTCATTCTAAGTGTCACTCTTAATAAATAAAATATTTCCATAACCATATAAAATAAGTTAAATTTATATTAACTTCTAAAATTATTTTAAATTATATTATTTATATTTTGATATTTCAATTTGATACCTAGATATATCATTTTAATATTCATATTAACTAATTCATTTTAATATATATATATATATATATATATATATATATATATATATATATATATATATATATATAGAAATCTATTTTAAAATATATTAATAGAAAAAAGAAGCTATAATGTGGACAGTGTAATAATAAATAAAATATGTCAATACTCATGTTAACAAAATTATTTCCATGTCAACTATTTATATATGATATATGGTTTAAAATAATAATAATAATAATAATTATTATTATTATTATTATTTAATATTATTATATAAAGCAATTGAAAAATTAAAATCTTATTGTTATAATATTTCAAGTATCATTATTTTACATTTTGACCTATATATTAATGGTTTATTTTTAATGGAACAAATATGTTGGAATTACTGGTTTACTTTATTTTATACCATATATTCAAGGAATTTTTAAGGGGTTGAATGCATTTATGCATTCAAAAAATGTAATTTAAAAAAGGTGATTAACGTCCACTACAATCAACGTGGTCTATAAGACCTTAAGAATAAGAAGAATCTAATTGTAATTATTTAGAATCGTATTTTTGTGCTAAAAAAGAAGGAAAGAAGAACACCAAGATCACTATAGTTGGGTTGACCTAACATGTCAAGAAGATTAGAAGTGTGACAGATGTTAGGGAAATGAGGGCGAATGTGAGTAAGGATAGGAAAATCTAGAAGAAAATGTTTTTCATCCTCCACCCTCTTAGTATCGTAAAGTTGAAAAATTATATCGTCATAGGGAGCCTTGGAAGTAGACCATCGCCTGATTTCATGCTGAAGCTCATGAGAATTAGTTTCAATCTTAGCGATATTCATTTTTTCTTCAAACCGGTCAAAACAAAAGGATAATTCTAGTTCTCAAGGGTGGGGTTGATCACCTCCTTATAATATCTTAGCTTCCTTTTACCCTCCAACTACTTATTATCCCATTGCTTATCCTTAAATTTGGAGGTGATAGTATCTTTGACATAGTCCTTACTACCTAGGATGATCTCCTCATATATATATATATATATATAGAGAGAGAGAGAGAGAGAGAGTTTGTTGTGAAACGAGCTCCAAAAATAGAAGAAAAGAGATATCAACACCTTAGAAATGAGCCACTTTGAGGGGGCAACCTCCAATACATTACATGAATGAACAATTCTTGGATGATACAAATGACAAAACCTCCTTTCTATATATAGGAGTCCATGGGGCCACAATGTAATCCTAGCCAACCTAACAATAATACTTGAAGGGCACAATAATAACAATATGGGGGTTACAGGAGTACAACAATAACAATAAGGGGGTTACACTAACAATAATAAGGGACTATACTAGTAATATAGGGACCTAACATGCTCCTCTCCTTCAAAAAAGTGTTGTCCTAAATGCTTGAGTAGCTCCGGGTGCTTTTGTATGAAATTCTCATCCTGCCATGTAGAATCTTTAGTGGGTAAGTTCTTCCAGTTGATGAGATACTCGGAAATTGATCGATTTTGTAGTTGTCGAGTTCTTGTTTCCATGACTGCTTTAGGGTCCAATATGGTTTTTCCTTCCTCATCAAGTTCTAGCAATATTGTTTGAACTGGAAGTTTGTCCCCTATAACCTTTTTTAAGCATGAAACATGGAAAACTGGATGCACTCACGAAGAAGCAGGAAGATCCAATTTGTATGCCATAGTACCAATATTTTGCAAAACCTTGTAAGGAAAATAGTACTTTGGCGATAATTTATTATCCTTCTTAGCTTGCTTGAGGGACAATTGTTTATATGGTTGTAGCAGTAAAAATACCCAGTCTCCCACATCAAAAATTCTCTCTCTGTGATGTTGATATGCCTATTGTTTCATTCAATTTTGTGCTAAATTTAGGTTATCCTTTAAGAGTTGGAGAACTTCTTGTTGATGCTCGATGTGATCCTCCACTACTTGAACCCTAAAATTTTCCCTTAAAGAAGATATGATGGATGGTGGATGATATCCATAAAGTGCCATAAATGGGGTCATTTTTTTCTGCAATATGGAATGAAGTGTTATACCACCATTCAGCGAGAGGTAACCACTTGACCCATTATGCTTGCTTATCAGATACAAAACAACGAAGATATCCTTCCAAAAATTTATTCACTATCTTTGTTTGATCATCGGATTGAGGATGATAAGATGAGCTATGAGCTAGTTGAGTACCCAAACAAGAAAATGATTCCGTCCAAAAAATTCCTGTAAAAATGGGATCTCTGTCACTTACAATAATCAACGGGTTTCCATGTAGCTTTTGAATTGTTTCCATAAATGCAGTAGCAACTGTACTCACTTTAAATGGATGAGATAATGCACAAAAGTGTGCATACGGTTAGAGTATGCATAACGTAAATTAAATAAAATTCACACACAGAGCAAAAAATAAAGACAACAATTTAACCTGGTTCACCCAACCAATCTGGGCTACATCCACCAAAAAAATGTATTGACTTTCTTATTATTCCACAGGAGATTACAACAATAGATTTCTCATATCTGCACTTCCTCTTCCTCATCCTTCATATGTATTTTGCCTCTATGGGCTTACAATTTATAGATGTAGAGAAGAAACTGAATAATAAATTCAATTGCATCCTATCGCAACAAAATAGGATATAATATCTCCTATTCAGGATTTGATGCCATCATATTTGGAACAAATCCTATTGTTTTCATTTTCCATGAGATTTTAGCCAAATCAATATAAAAAATCTCAACACATACTTGTTAAGTCTATCAAATACCACCATGATGACACTCCTTCCTTCGGACTTAGGTAAACCTGTGATAAAATCCATTGAAATCTCCTCCCAACATTGAATTGGAATGGATAAAGGATGTAGAAGACCTGGGGTCTTAATTTTCTCAACTTTATTTTACTGGCAAAACAAACATTCCACCACAAAATTTTGAATATCAGATTTAAGGCCATCCAAAAAAATTATTTCTTCACCCTGTGGTAAGTTTTAAAAAATCTCAAGTGTCCTCCTAAAGGAGAAGTGTGAAATTCCAAAAGAATATTTTGTTTTAGTTGGGAATTCTTGCAAATATATAAGCGATCTTTGTACCATAAGGAATCATTTTTCCAACTAAATGTATCATATGTACTAGGATCTTGCTGCAACTTTTGAATGAGTGTCCATACATCTTTGTCCTTCTTCCATTCATCTCTTGCTTCAGTTATCCAATCTGGTTGGATAATAGAAATGGCACAAAGCAATGCTTCCACCTCTTCTTTCTTTCTTGAGAGTGCATCTGCAACAACATTAAGCTTTCCTTTTTTGTAGATTATTTCAAAGTCATAACCCAACATCTTTGTGACCCATTTTTGCTGCTCTTCCGAAGATAGTCTTTGTTCCAAAAAGTGTTTAAGACTATCATGATCAGTTTTTACCTTGAAGTGTCTTCCCATTAGGTAAGGTCTCCATTTCTTTAGTGCATGTAGTATTGCCAACATTTCCTTCTCATAAATAGCATTTTGTAAATACTTTCCTTTGATTGAATGACTTTCAAAAGCAATGGGTCTTCCTTCTTGCATTAAAACAACACCAATTCCATTTCCTGAGGCATCACATTCCACAATAAAGGTTTTTGTGAAGTCTAGCATAGCTAAGACTGGTGCTAGGCACATTTCCTCTTTAAGGTGTTCAAAGGCCTTAGTTGCTTTAGGAGTCCATGAAAATGCATCTTTCTTCAATAATGTTTTTAGAGGTGCTGCTATTCTCCCATAATTCCTAACAAACTTGCAATAATACCCCGTTAACCCAAGAAATCCGCGCAACTACTTTATGGTTTTGGGGAATTTCCATTCCTTAATGGATTTAATTTTGTTAGGGTCTACCTTAACACCGTCATGAGATACAATATGACCCAGATATTCCACCTCTTGTACTCCAAAGAAACATTTGGATTTTTTTGCATATAATTGTTTCTCCTCCAATAGTTTGAGCACCCTGTCAACATATTGAACATGATCCTTCCAAGACGTGTTGTAGATTAGTATATCATCAAAAAATACTAGCACAAATTTTCTAAGGAAGGGTTTGAAAATGGAATTCATCAACCCCTGAAATGTAGAAGGTGCATTGGTAAGGCCAAAAGGCATGACCAAAAATTCATAATGAACCTCATGATTTCGAAATGATGTTTTCGGAATATCTTTAGTCTTCATTATAATTTGATGATATCCTGAAAAAAGATCCAACTTAGTAAAATAAATTGCTCCATGTAATTCATGCAATAACTCATCAATCACAAGAATGGGAAATTTATCTTTAATAGTGAGCTTATTGAGCTCCCTATAATCTGGACACATGCACCATGATCCATCTTTCTTGTGCACCAATACTACTAGAGCAGAGAAAGAACTTTGACTAGGTTGAATTATACCATCCCCTAAAATTTCTGCAATCATACGTTCAATTTCGCTCTTTTGGACATAATGATATCTGTAAGGCTTGATTTTTTGAGGAACACTTCATGGAATCAAATGAATAGCATGATCATGATCATGAATAGGTGGGAGTCCTTTGGGAGTATCAAACAACTTGGAATGATTGTCCAAGAATTTTTGGAGATCTGGAGAAATAGATGATTTTGATGTTGGAACTTCCAGTGAGCATAACTGTGCAATTACGCCCTGTTGTTCTTTCTTTAGAATATTTTTCATGACATTAGAGCTTATTATCTCTTCTGGCTTCCTTGCGATACCTCGTAATTCGATTTCCTTTTCTTCTGAAACAAATTTCAAGAAAAGTTCTTGAAAATTAAAAGCTACCATCCCCAAAGATTGTAGCCATTGTAATCCTAGTAAAACATCAACACCTCCCATTGGGATGGAAAACATTGGACTATTCAATACATATTTTCCCATGGCTAGCTTGATATTATGGAATTTTCCAGAGAAATTTATAGTTCCTCCATTCGCAACCATCACTTGACATTCTGGTGCTGGGTATAGGAAACAATTCAATTCCTTGGCTACCTTACAATGAATAAAATTATGGGTACTACCCGAATCAATCAACACTATTACCTTTTTCTTCTTGATATGTCCTTCTATCTTGAGAGTTTGAGGAGTGGTAATTCCTGCCAATGCATTACATGATATGATCGGACTCATTTCTTCCTCTTCTTGGGTTGGTTCCTGGTGTATATCCTCTTCTTGTTCATTTTCTTCTTCCTCTTCACAATCTATGTAAAATAATTTATTCTCAGCACACTTATGACCTTTAGTGTATTTTCTATCACAACTGTAGCAAAGCCCTTTTGCTCTTTTTCTTCCAATTTTTGTGGTGTCAACCTTGTAGGTTGTGGAAATCTAGGCGTAGCAACACTTCCTTCTTTATAGAATTGAGTGGTAGGCTTCCTTGTCGCCATAATTTTACATTCAACTTTTCTTGCCAACCCGAATGCCTTCTCCAATGAATCAGGTTCCAAAACGCGAACTTCATGTTGGATGTTATCCTTTAAAGTGCCTATGAAGAGATCAATCCTGTGTTCCTCTGGAATATCAGTTACCCTTATATTCAATTTTTGGAAGTCCTCAATGTGCTGCCCCACTAAACCCTTTTGTTTGAGATTTATCAATTGGCTAAAGAAGGTGTTGTTCTTTGTATCCTCATAATGTGCTATCATTTCCTCCATAAAAATTGACCAAGTGACAATCTTTTTATGAGAGCAAAGCCATCCATACCATACAAATGTATCTTGTTCTAAATGTAAAGTTGCAATGCGTACCTTTTGTGTGTTTTACACATTATTGAGATCGAAATATTGCTCCATCTGTAGTATCCATGTTATGGGATCCTTGCCATCAAACTTACTCATATCGATATTTGGAATATGGTGGTTCTTCCATCCAAAATTAGAGTTTATGAAATCACGATTAACATTTATTTTGTTCTCATCATGAGTTTCTTCTACTATCTTTTCACCATTAGAAAACATTTCTTGTATCAACTTTTTCAAACCTTCCATGTCTGCTTTTAGATCATTCTTCATGTTTTCCATGTTGTCTTTCATTTTTTCTTCCATGTCATCCATCTTAGCTTCCATGCCATCCATCTTAGCTTTCGCGCCTTTCTTCAAGCCATCCATATTATTCTTCAAACCATCCATCTTCACTTCCACACCTTTCTTCAAAACTTCCGTTTCATTTTTTGTTGCTCTTTGTGAGAGAAAAATTTGGTGCACTTGCTCTTGCAATTTTGATAGGTCATGTTGCAATTCTTCATCTTCATGAGTCATATTAGAGTACTCCGAGGGATGAATGGGTGTTGAATTCTTTTTAGGAGGCATTTCAGAATCCAATACTGAAATATATGCTCAATAGGCCCTTGGAATCACTTCAAACTGAATTTTTTTTACACAAGACTTATGCAATTCGAAAACAAATACACATCTTTTTCTTTCTTTTGAGGAGCTTGCTATTGAAACTGAATTATCTCTATGATTTCGGATCTTCAATATCTGAAATTTGGCACTGAGGTAGCCCTCTGCATTCTCTTTCGAATGCCACAGGTCTGACCTAATTTGGATTCTTGAAGACAAATTTTTTACCAATCTACTACGATGACCTAATTATGGACTGGTTTAGTAGAGCGAACTTGTACGACTTGCCACGTGTCCTCGTTTTCTCCTTTGGCTTTAAAATTGATAGAAAGTAAACTATAGTCCGTGTAATTTCGGCCACTTTTTACATAATTCCAATCCGATCCTCAGAGAGAGAGTTATGAATATTTTCCCACGATCCATTCTTTGAGATGAAATTCGGGAGCCTGCAAAAGACCTAACTTCCACAGACCATATCTTCGAAAATATTGAGAATCAAGATCTGAAATTATTTGACGATGTTCCTTGGGATTTCAGCTGTGCACTCTAAAAATTTCCAATTCTGAACCATAAAACAAGTTATAGAAAAAATTCCACGATGACCTGTTTGGAGCAGCAAAACCCTAGAATCCAAAGCTCTTATACCAAATGTTGTAAAACCAGCTCCAAAAATAGAAGAAAAGAGATATCAACGCCTTATAAATGAGCCACTTCGAGGGGGAAACCTCCAATACATTACATGAATCAACAATTCTTGGATGATACAAATGAAAAAACCTCCTTTCTATATATAGGAGTCCATGGGGCCACAATGTAATCCTAGCCGACCTAACAATAATACTTGAAGGGCACAATAATAAAAATATGGGGGTTACAAGGGTACAATAATAAAAATAAGGGGGTTACACTAACAACAATAAGGGACTATACTAGTAATATCGGGACCTAACAGAGAGAGATTTATCTTAACCATCATTTATCAAGTCCCTAGAGGGATGCAATCTTTGGAGGTACAATTTTTTTAAGTTTTTCAAGTTATAAAAAAACAGTTTGGACCTCAAGAAATTTTATCCATCTCGACTCTTGCTAGATCTGTCATCAAGATGGACCTATACTAGTGCTACGGTCAAGAGAAGGTTTATTAATGTAAAGTTTCCAAATACTTATAGTTACATTTGGATTTAATTTATTTTGTACTGAAAGTAATGTAAAGTTGGTAAATACCTATAATTACATTTGGATTTGTTTTCTATTTGACTGAAATTAATTGAAAGTATTCAAAATTTGTTTAAGATATGTTAGACTAAATATTACACTAAGAGAGGAGGGGGGAAGTGAATCAGCGTAATGGCCTATTTAACATTTCAAAACCATTTCATCAATAACCAAATATATAGCCGTGCATCAGTAAGTACCATGCATAATAAGAACTAATAAAACATTGCATCAAGTAACATTCATCACATCAATACATGAGAACACCAAATTTTGCATGGAAACACTTGCGAGAGAAAGAACAAATTATTTTTATCTCCTTCAATTTTGATTACATAGATGTGTAGGTACCAAAATGTTGGAGAAACCCACTCCCAAAAATAAATTTGCAGAAATGGACCTACTGGAGGCACTAACACTAAAAATGTGCAATCATCAACTTGTAATAGACTATAACCTAATTGATGCATCAACCTCAAAAATGTGAAAACACTAACTTGTCGTAGGAAACAACCTAATTGAGGAACCAACTTCTGAATGAAGTAGGAAACATCATGATTGAGACACCAACCTGTGAATGGTATAGGAAACAACATGATTGAGGCACCAACCTCTAATGGAGACACCCACCTCCTTCACAAACTAGTGGACCATCTTGTTTAATTCTTAGTTAAACTGAGAGGGGGGGGGGGGGGGGGGGTTGAATCAGTTTAACACATACATGAGCTTTTTAAATTTTTCATCAGCTTATTTACAACTTACTCTTATAACCAACCTTAGTATATGAACACTCTTAATATGTTCAGCAAGTATTAAATTAATGTGACATCAAACTTATTATGAGAGTAGCAAACATTAAGCAGATTTGGTAAATCATCTCAGCACACAGGCAACACAAATAGAGACAGAAGATATAAGTGGAAACCCATAAAGGGAGAAAACCAAATCTTATTATTGTTGTGATGCAAAGGCAAGCTCCAACTCCCTCTCACCACTATTTTTCTATAGGCACCAACCTACAAGAGGCTCCAACCTCAATTCTGCAAGCTACAACTTGCAAGGAAGCTCCAACTCCCTTCAATTTTCTGCAGGCACCAACCTACAGGAGGCTCCAACCTCAGTCAGCTACAACTGACAGCTATCAAGCTTCAACTTGATAGGGAGGCTCCAACTTCCTCAATTTATCAAAAGAAATGTTTGCTTATTTACCTAAGATATCAGCTCTATTCTGTAGCATCTCTTTCTGTTCCTCTCTTCCTTATCTTCTCCGCCCTCAATCTTCTATACTTTGCATTCTCTATCCTTACTCTCTCTAACCTCTCTATGCATATCAAGTTGATATTATATATAGAGTTCATCACATGACTGTTTGTATTCCACAAGGAATTTGGAGTGAACAACCATGACTCTTTGGCTTCTGTCTTCTCATTCCTTTGTCCAACTCATTTTAAAATTATAAAAATATGTACAAATTTCCATGTTACAGTGGGATTTTTATTTTCCTTAGGATACTTTCCTTTGCATCACAAACAATATAAAACAATTAAACATTTACATTTTCAGTTTCAATATATAAACTTCACTTAGCCCTTGGCTTGCTGGTTTTGTCCTTTCTGTTGCTGTCATGCAACTGTCCTGCATACCTATGTTTACTGCAACTCTGAGCACTTGTGCATGTACACCTGTTCACTGCAATTTTAAATCCCTTAGCTGCATACCTCTTCAACTCTGCAGTATCTGTTTACCTTTGTACAAATTTTCCAAGCTCACTGTAGTTGTGCATCTGCTATATATATATACCTGTTTTATGATACAGGGTAAAACCCCCAGTCCCTGAATTTTTCTAATTCAATTCTAGGCTGTGTATAAATGCATTCAGAATCCCATTTTCCAAGCACCCTACAATCTGGGCAAACTCATGCCATTTCTAACTTTTGAGTGGGTAAATTTAAATAAACAATCTGAATTATTTTAATATCTCAATTCGAAGAATTGAGATATAAATCCAACACTTCCTTGATGGTATAAA
Source organism: Pinus albicaulis (assembly GCA_034641835.2). Lineage (NCBI taxonomy): Eukaryota > Viridiplantae > Streptophyta > Pinopsida > Pinales > Pinaceae > Pinus > Pinus albicaulis. The sequence continues at coordinate 137,444,256 of CM076575.1, forward strand.
CCCCACTAGCACGCGACACGCCTTTTAATTGAAGCAAAGGTTCAATCTTCGAATGCGGGATTCTTGTCAAAGATTAAGACATCCCATGGGTATAGCGTAACCTTCATATAGATTAAACCAAAGTCAATGTCGATACGCCTTTCTCCTTTGATTCACCGAAATGAAAATATATATATATAATGGACTTTGGGACAAAACCCAATCTATATGCTTCTCGGCCCAGAAATACTACTATTTCTTTGTAACCCTATTCAGTCCATCACGTGAGCGAATTCTTTCCTTTTAACATACAATTATGCAACCATATGTGTATACATTGGACTACACCTTAATCATCACTCATCATACATTTACTAACGCATCAACTTATATTACATAGGATTTCACGACATTCAATGACCAAATATGCCAAAGTGCCGGCTAATCATTATAAACATTAATGTAAGGGTTGATTCCATATAATCAATAGAATACCATATATCCGGGCCCAAAGCTTATTACCTGGTGTTAACAACCTCACTCATCCAACGGCTAACGGGATGTCACTTTGGCCTTGATAATCCGACGATCTGCACTGGATATCGCACAAGTTAATTGCACGGGCTTTAACTCGCGATGAGAGTGGGTTCTCCAAACCGCTTAAGGCCACGTGTCAGCCGATGGCATTGATCGCATTCGAATTGGGAATACAGCTTGTCGTACAAAAGCAGTGCGATGAAAACCGTCTGGTGTTCCAAACCCACTGTCACTGTTCATACCTCGTGGAGAGTGTGATCTTACAAGGGGACATGGAGCGTGTCACTGTTCAGTTGCGCTCGAGGTTTCATTCCTTCCTTCGTTGTTCATTACTCAGTGGAGCATGTAATCAAACTATCCCACTGAATGTTGTATGCAACTTTCTCACAAGAATGGGTATCGAATTATGTAAATCGAACCCTTGCATCCTGCTGCTCAATCCGAACTACTAAAATCGCCTTTTTCTTCAAGTGACAGAGGTTTACTCTGCTATGCCAAATGAACAGAGTCGGCCTCTTGAGTTTCTATACAGAACCAGTTCAATTTATTTCTACACAGCATGTACACCACAAACTCTGAAACACTGCAGTTTCTATTCTATACAGAACCCTGATAGACTCACATCTGTAATAAAACATTAATGCACAGATAATTGCACATAGGAGCCATTTATACTCTCAATTACAAAGTCTCATCATACTCATGTAATGTTGAACAATTCCTCCCATAGATACAAATGAATCCACCTGCAAACACTTCTTCTTGTCTTGGCAGAACTTCTTCTTCTCTTAACTCTGCCCCTTTTTCAAAATCCAATGGCCCTCCTTTTGTCCTAACTACTCTGCACCTTGAATAACTCTTTGCTTCTTTGCTATCCTCTGCTCCTTGACTGATGTTGCTCCTTACTTCTCTTTTTGCTGCCTCTACTGCCTCTCCAGATCTCCAATCACATGACCCTTCTACAACTGCTTCTGCTTCATGTCTCATGCTCTCTGTTGCTCGACTGTTTCTCTGCCTCTGTTGTTCGACTGTTACATTTCAACAGTCTTCTTCCGCCTGTCTCCTTTTCCATTTATGTTGTCTCCTTTGCGCTGCTTTCTTCTCTTTTTTTTTCTTCCTCTATTCTTCTCTGTTGTCTTCTCCATTTATGATGTCTCCTTTGCAATGCTTGCTTCTCTTTTTTCTTCTTCCTTTATTCTTCTGCTACTGTCCTTTGTTTTTCTCTGTCTCTCCTGCTGTCCTTTGCCATCAATGGCAACATTTCCAACACATCTTTCATGAATTTCAAATAGGATCCAAAAGCACACAAAATATGCATGTCTTTAGATGATGACTACACTAATGTTGTCACAACTTGTTCTGCAATCTGCAATCATAACCAATGATGTCAAAACTTATTCATGTTCTCACAACTTGTTCATCAATCTGTAAACATAACTTTTGTTCTTGATATTATTGTAAAGAACAATACAAAAATTTGATCGTAAGCCCTAGAACATAGAAATAAGAAAATATATATTTATGAAAACATAAAATATCTTCGTGCCCCTCCATGTCCCCTTGTAAGATCACACTGGAATCCCTACCATTTCTCTTTTTCTAAAATTAAATTTGGCTTCAAAATCTCTTCAAACAAAAAAATTCTATATCACAAATTAATTGTTTGATTAAATTTCCTTTTCATGGTGCATTATACAAAATATAACCTTTCAGTGCTATATAATGCACCTTAAGGGCTTGAAAAAATGCCCTTTTCAATGCGTCAATAATCCCCAATAATAAAAAAGGTGAGCTCTCTTGTTGGGTGTGGAGCCTGATCATCTTGTTTATTTTGTATCACATCATTGGACCCCTGTACCTTAAAAGGGGCGACAACACCGCCCGTAATTAATCGCTGCCATGGGGGGTCCAAGGGGGGGGCGGTAGCGCTTTTCAGAGCCGCCCCTTGGCGGGGAGTTTTAGGGGCAGCGCCCCCGAAGCTAAAAATAGATGTAAATTTGCCTTGTAAAAGTATAGTAATTTCTAGTCAATCTGGGCCGTTCATAGGCGGATGATCTGACGGTAGAAGTTATGTTTAGATTAGGGTTTTTTGCCCTAGAAGGCAACCCCTCACTTTTATGAGGGTATTGTATTGCGGCTGTGTAGTGTGTATGTGTTCTCGGAGCGAGAAACAGAGAGGGATACTGTGAGAGAGAATAGAGGATATTACAGCGGATCTGCTGTAGGTTTTGTCTCTTCATTTTGCTGGATAATAGAAAGGAAGGACTGGCTGTTTGGGGTGGACATAGCCCAAACTGGGTGAACCACGTATATCTGTGTCTCTCTGGCTTTATGTGTTTTGTGTGCTTGTATTTTCTGCATATTTTATGTGTTGCATTGCTCCATAAAATATAATTTTATAACAACTGGTATCAGAGCCGAAGGTATATTTGGCTGATAAACTCGTAGGAAAGAAGGGTTTCCTGGTTCGAGTGGGAGCAATGGCGGAAGATGGTAAGTTTAGGGTTGATAAATTTAACAGCCAAAACTTCCCACTGTGGAAGATGCGGATGGAAGATTATCTGTATTAGAAAGATCTGTACCTACCATTGAGCGGAAAAACAAAGAACCTGACGGCCATGACAGACGCAGAATGGAACATTCTCGATAGAAAGGCGCTCGGAACAGTACGGTTGTGCCTTGCGGCGTCAGTTGCCTTCAATTTTTCGAAGGAAACAACAACAAAGGGTTTGATGCAGACATTGGTGAAACTATATGAAAAACCCTCGACCTCAAACAAGGTATTTCTTATGAAATGATTATTTAATATGAAGATTTCGAAAGGTGGATCTACTGCAGACCATTTAAATGATTTTAATACAGTTACCAGTCAGTTAAGTTCTGTAGGGGTAAACTTTGATGATGAAGTTAGAGCTCTATTATTCTTATGCTCATTGCCAGAGAGTTGGAATGGTTTAGTAATGGCCATTAGTAACTCTGTCTCTAGATCTAGTACTTTAAAGTTTGATGATGTTGTCGGTGCTATCCTTAGCGAGGAAATGCGACGAAAAAGCTCTGGTGAGACATCGGGTAATGCTTTGAGTGAAGAGTCTAGGGGAAGAAGAATGGAAAGAGGAAAGAGCTCGGGTTATCGCATTAAATCAAGGAAAGGAAGACCCAAGTCTAGATCGGGAATAGTGTGTTGGAAATGCGGAAAGAGAGGACACCTAAAGAAATATTGTAGATCTTGGAAGGGAAAATAAGGAGACACACAACAAGAAAACAATCATGAAGCAAATGTGACAGGTGATGTGTTACAAGATGCTTTGATTCTTTCTTTCGAAAATGTTACTGATTCTTGGGTTGTAGATTCATGGGCTTCATTCCATGCCACACCTGATAAGAAATATTTTCATGACTATGTTCAAGGAGATTTTGGACAAGTTCGTTTGGGTGATGATAAACCCTGTAAAATTTTTGGAATGGGTAAAGTTCTTGTAAAACAAGAGAATGGAAACCAATGGCTACTAAAGGAGGTAAAGCATGTTCCAGATCTGAAGAAAAATCTGATTTCAATAGGGAAATTAGGCAGTGAAGGTTGTGTAACAACTTTCACAGATAAAACTTGGAAGGTCACCAAAGGAGCGCTGGTAATAGCAAAAGGTGAAAAGGTTGGCACATTGTATTTATGCAATGTTATTTCTAACTCTGTTAATGCTTTAACTTCCAAAGGAGCAGATGTAGGATTATGACATCATAGGCTTAGACACATGAGTGAGAAGGGAATGAAGATTCTTCACTCAAGAAATTTGTTGCCAGGTTTGAAGAATGTTGATTTGGATTTATGTGAAAATTGCATTTATGGAAAACAAAAGAGAGTCAGATTTCTCAGAGTTGGGAAAGAAAAGAAGAGTAAAAAATTGGAGCTTGTTCATACAGATGTATGGGGACTTGCTCAGGTATCATCTCTCGGTGGCTCTCGCTATTATGTTATGTTTATTGATGATGCAACTAGAAAAACTTGGATTTATTGTATTCAAAATAAATCTGATGTATTTGATACTTTCAAGAAATGGAAAGCTTTGGTTGAGATTGAGACAGGAAAGAAGTTGAAGTGTCTCGGATCAGACAATGGAGGTGAATATTGTAGCAAAGAGTTTGATAGGTACTGTTCAGAGCATGGAATTCGTAGAGAGAAGACAGTTCCAAGAACACCACAAGAAAATGGTGTGTCAGAAAGGATGAACAGAACAATCATGGAGCGTGCAAGGTGCATGAGATTGCATGCGGGATTGCCTTTACAATTTTGGGCAGATGCTGTAGATACTGTTGTTTATCTAATAAACAGAGGGCTTTCAAGTTCCTTGGATGGTGGTATTCCAGAGGAAGCATGGACAGGTAAAAAGGTAAACTACTCTTTTTTAAAGCCTTTTGGTTGTGAGGCCTTTGTCCATATTAATAAAGAAAATAGAACAAAGCTTGAGGAAAAATAAAAAAAATGTACCTTTATTGGATATGGTGTTAATGATTTTGGTTATCGCTTATATGATTATGAAAATCACAAAATCATTAGGAGCAGAGATGTAATATTCAATGAAAAGGTCTTGTATAAGAATCGGTTGCAGGAAAAGAAACAGGAAAAAGAAAGCAAGGAATACATGGTTCTTGATGAGATAACTGAAAAAGTAAAGGTGCCTAAAAATAATTATAATCAACAACCACAGCAGAAACAACCACCACAACAGCAACAGGCACCTCAAACACCTGAAAGTGGTGTTAGAAGATCTACCAGGATAAGTAGACCCCCTGAATGATACTCTCCTTCATTATATTATTTATTGTTGACTGATTCTGGTGAACCCGAATGTTATGAAGAAGCAATGTAGGTTGAAAGCAGGAAGAAGTGGGAGTTAGTCATGGAAGAAGATATGAACTCCTTAATGCATAGCCAGACTTGGGACTTAGTCAGGTTGTCTGCAGGTAAAACTGCATTGCAGAATAAATGGGTTTATAGGCTGAAGGAATAAGATGGAGGAAAACATAGGCACAAAGCTAGACTTGTGGTGAAGGGGTTTGCACAGAAGAAAGGTATTGATTTTGATGAAATATTTTCTCCTGTTGTTAAAATGACTTCAATCAGAACTATTTTAAGTCTTGTAGCAGTAGAAGATTTGCATCTTGAACAGTTAGATGTAAAGAAAACATTTCTCCATGGAGATCTGGAGGAAGAGATCTATATGGAGCAACTAGAAGGATATGAGGTCAAAGGGAAAGAAAAATTAGTGTGCAGGCTAAAGAAGAGCTTGTATGGCTTAAAACAGGCTCCAAGGCAGTGGTATCTAAAATTTGACAAGTTTATGTCTGAACAAGGTTATACTAGATGTCACTCTGATCATTGTGTTTATCTGAAAAGGCAAAATGATGGCAGCTATATTATATTATTATTGTATGTAGATGACATGCTTGTTGCAGGGTCTAACATGTAGGAAATAAATGTGCTCAAAAGAAAATTGGCAAATTCATTTGCAATGAAGGATTTGGGAGTTGCAAAACAAATCCTTGGTATGAGGATAGCTAGAGACAGGAAAAATCGCAAATTAACACTGTCTCAGAATGAGTACATAGAAAAGGTGTTGAAAAGATTTAATATGCAGAATGCAAAACCAGTTAGTACACCTTTTGTTAGCCATTTCAAACTTAGTAAGGAGATATGCCCCAAGACCCAAGAAGACATGGATTATATGTCTAAAGTTCCATATGCATCAGCAGTTGGAAGCTTAATGTATGCAATGGTATGCACAAGGCCTGATATTGCACATGCAGTGGGAGTTGTAAGCAGGTACATGAATAATCCAGGAAAAGAACATTGGATGGTAGTAAAATGGATTCTCAGATATTTGAGAGTTACCACAAATCAAGCATTATGCTTTGGTGGTTCAAACATTGCTCTACAGGGATATGTTGATGCAGATATGGTAGGTGACAGAGATAACAGGAAGAGCACTACAGGATATGTATTTACTATAGGTGGAACAACTGTCAGTTGGGTTTCAAAAATCCAAATTGTTGTTGCACTTTCAACAACAGAAGCAGAGTATGTTGCTGCTACAGAGGCTAGTAAAGAAATAATTTGGTTACAAAGGTTTATGGATTAATTGGGTAAGAAGCATGATATGGGCACGCTATACAGTGATAGCCAAAGTGCCATTCATCTTGCAAAGAACTCAAAATTTCATTCTAGGACTAAACACATACATCTCAAGTACCATTTCATATGATCAGTATTAGAAGATGGAGAGTTGAAGCTGGAAAAGATACACACTAGCCAAAATCCCACAGATATGCTAACAAAAGTTGTAACCAGGGAGAAACTGAGAATGTGCTCAGTTTCAATTGGTCTTCAAGGATGACAATGAAGATGAGGAACAACCAGGTCCAAAGAGGAGTCATTGTCCAGCAAATGAAGCAGCGATGGAGTTGCTACAATCAGTCTCCAAGTGGGAAATTGTTGGGTGTGGAGCCTGATTATCTTGTTTATTTTGTATCACAGCATTGGACCCCTGTACCTTAAAATGGGCGGCAACGCCGCCCGTAATTAATCGCTTCCCCACCCTCGGCAGCGCCCCCAAAGCTAAAAACAGATGTAAAATTTCCTTGTAAAAGTATAATAATTTCTAGTCAATCTGGGTCGTTCATAGGCAGATGATCTGATGGTAGAAGTTATGTTTAGATTAGGGTTCTTTGCCCTAGAAGGCAACCCCTCACTTTTATGAGGGTATTGTATTGCGGCTGTGTAGTGTGTGTGTATTCTCGGAGCGAGAAACAGAGAGGGAGACTGTGAGAGAGAAAAAAGGATATTACAGCGGATCTTCTGTAGGTTTTGTCTCTTCATTTTGCTGGATAATAGAAAGGAAGGACTGGCTATTCGGGGTGGACATAGCCCAAACTGGGTGAACCACGTATATCTATGTCTCTCTGGTTTTATTTGTTTTGTGTGCTTGTATTTTCTGCATATTTTATGTGTTGCATTGCTCCATAATATATAATTTTCTAACATCTATGTGGATCGAACCTATGACCACCCACATACAAACCATAACCAACCAACAATATAATTCTACAATATGTCGTGCCATGCCATGGCTTGAAATGAGCTTTATTTCCAACCCATATTTGTGTGCCACAAAACGAATCCCTCCATGTATGTGTAACCACATACAAGCAATTAATTCATATCCATAAGCCATATAACAAATCCATCCATGGGCTTGTACCCAAATAGAACAAGAAAAAACCACCAACAAGAATTTACAAACCACAAATCCAACAATCAAGTCATATGCATAAGTCACATAACAAAGCAAGTCATATCACCAATGAATCTTCAAAACCACAGATATAGTGATCAATTCATATATATAAGCCACAAAATTAAGCAAGCCATATCACCCATGGACCTTTGCAAAATACGAAGCTATGCATCAAGTCATATGCATAAGTCATTGAATAAAGAAAGTTATATCACCAATGAAATTTCACAAACCATAGAGCCAATGATAAATTCATATGCATAAGTCACAAAGAAAAGCAAGTCATATTACCAATGAACCTTCATAGAGTTAGCGATCAATATGTGTTTCGAAATACAATGTGAGTTGATGTTCTTTCATGTAATTGTAGGATCATGAATATATATATATATATATATATATATATATATATATATATATGTGTATATATATATATATATATACACATAAGATCGATCGAATGGTTCAGCCTTAGGGCTGACAACATAAATTTTCCATATAAGCATGACTCAATTTCTACATTATGACCCTTGGTCACTTGTGGCTTACCCTGAGTGCCATATGACCTGATATGTGGGGATCAATGGAGAATCATGTGGTGACACAAACATGATGTTTTTATGTTGCATGGAACCTAGTGAGTGGTGCCAAGTGTCACCTAAAAACAAGTTGATTAGTCACCACGATGCCATATGTACCTACAACATTGCATTCATCCATGTTACCACGTCACCCTGCTGACATCATCATGTTGACATGTCATCGTATGATTAGGCCACACTTGTTTCTTGATTTCATTATCAATCTATCATACCATGCATATGTGGGGTGCACCTATCGTTAAATAGTGTGTAAGCTCACACCCTATCCACCATAGATCATCCTTCACTCATTCACCGACTTCGGATTTGTTTGAAGATGTGTGATTTTTAACATGTTAAACATAATTCTAGTTGGGAATCCACTACTACCAATTCCTTATGGAAAGCCTCGTTCACTATGGAACATGCACAAACTTTAGAAAATTTTGGGTTTCTCCCTTTCTTTACATTTTTCCCATAGTTGCAATTCAAACTGTCACAACTTCTCACCTCTGAGGGTTTTTTCCAAGTGTAGTATATTATTCAAAATATCTCGTTGATATCTATTCATCCAACAGATCCTCATACTCATTTCATCATCATAACTTCAAAAAATACTAAAAAATATCCAATATATCGAGCCTCCTCCAACAAATCACATTAATGATAATGGTTTTCATGCTCAAACTATCATACCTCCTTTGATATCAAATATATTGGTTTTCATACAACACATTCTTGAGATATCATACCTCCTTTGAAATCAGTGACACTCGTTGCCATCATTAACAAAATTATTTCCAACAATTCCTCCCTTTTCATTGATGGCAACACCATTTAGTTGAAGTATCACACTAAGAGGGGGCGGTGAATCAGCGTCATATAAAACTTATAATTTAACACATTTAATCAATAATTAACTATAAAATTTTGTATCATAACAATTTAAATCATAACATTAAATGAAACCATGCATCAAGAATCCAACATCACATCAACACAAGAGTACCCAAGATTTTACATGGAAACCCTTACAGGAGAAAACGACAAATCGTTTTTCTTCTTCTTCTTCGATTCATTATATAGATTTGCAAGCATCAATGTGTTGGAGGCACACACCTCGAGGATGTGCAATTAACTACTCACTATAGGCTACAACCTTATTGAGGTACCAATCTCCAAAATATGTAAGAAACCACTTACAATATGCTACATCTTGGTTGAGGCACCAACCTCATAAATGACCAAGTTTATACTTGTTATAGGCTTAAACCTTATTGAGGCACCAACCTTAGTGGAGGCACCCACCTCCATCTTCAGCTTCATGTGGATCAATTTTTACAATATTTCAAACTAGATCCATTAGCATCATCTCTACCTATAATCAGTCATAATGTTGGGGACTACTCTTGGATACTGCCAACATTGCTCCTTATTTATTTCCTTCATGCTTTCTTAGTTAATGCATTCCTCTTCAATGTCTTCATTCTCTCCCCTAATTTCTTCCCACTCAAAGTTTATCAGTGTCTACATTCTCTCCTCCAATATCTACCTGCTCCAAGTCTACCATTGTCTTTGAATTCATGTAAGAATTCACTCTCCATTTGACATCAACAACAAACGCATATGGTTTGTTACCAATGATTCCATTATTGTGTGTGGACATGATCTTATTATAAATGGAGTCTCCTCTTGCTACAATTCTCCAGTTATTCATCTATAAGTATCTGTAAATACTCTACAACTGTTCCTAAATATCCACGTGGACCTAATAGAGTTTCCTCCTCAGACCATGTCATATCCTATCATATCTTCTCCAACTATTCCTAATGGAGTCTCCCACTGAAACCATGCTTCCATTCAATGTAATCCAAGTATTCCTATATTTTCCTATGGACCGAGTCAATAAAATATCCCCCATATCAATATGCTTTTGTCTTCATGAAAATACTTTCTCATACATATATTTCTTGTGTTAAAATCATATTTCCCTGTAAATATTGTTGTCATCTCCTTCTTGTTTTCATAATTCCCCTAGGAGAGGGTTGAAAGTTTGCCTTGTACATATATGAGATATCAACTTCATGTGATTAGAAAGTCACCTTCAAAAATCCCTTATTTAACTCAAGTGTCTCAATATTGATCATTTCTGAACTTCCCTTAAACTACTGAGTTTCTCTTATTGATAAGTTTCCTTCCTACATCTATCTCGCATACTCTTGTTTCTTCAAAAGATTACACTTATAAATGTTTGCCAATGTTTTTCAAATGAAAGCTCATTATGACTCTCCCCTTACAAGTCATCATTACTTTCTTCCCCTTACAAGTCATCATTACTTTCTTGTTAACATATTTTTTTCCCTCATATTTCTTTTCATGTGATCATTCTACATGCCTAAACTTGCTTCTTCAAGTTTCAATTCAACTAGTCATAATCTTTTAGAAGCCTTCACCAAAGGATTTGATCTGAGTCATACCTAACATTGGTTCTTCTTGTCTCATTTTCCATCTCGTAAGCTTTATTCTTAGATTAATAGGGAGTCCCTCTTTCTTGTGCCATCTTATGCCGTGTGTAGTCACATGTTGTGTGTCCTTCATTGTGACATAGGTAACATAGAACACTAGGATTCAACATTGGCATAAATAACCCATATCGCATATTTTTAATCTGATCCATATGTATAAGAATGACAATTTTATCATATACTATATATCTAATACCTAATCATATTATAGTTCCTTGTCTTTGTGGCCAAATTTTGTTCATGAAAAACAATAACCAAAGAACTTATTTACAAGCGCTGTATAGGAGGGAAGAGGCGGTTGTGGGAAAAATTCGCAGCCGAAATCAAATATCCCATCAAGAAGAGTGCTCGATATTGGTTGGGTACTTTCAACAGTGGTGAAGAGGCCACTCTCGCATATGACCGCATTGGATACAGACTCCGCAGAGCTAAGACTCTGTTAAAATCTCCCCTCACCTTCTCTTGCAATTCAGAGAATGTGTCCGTTGCAGGTCATATTGCGCACGAGAGGAAGAGAGGAAATTTTGGCAGTGGCAGCGGGATGGACGTTCGGTTGGATAAATCAGAAGGAGAATCTGAATATGAGAGTGTATGGTTGAGATAGTTAGGAATAACATAAATGTCTTAATAACTTTCGATAACTGGTAAAATGTACATAAATTTTAATTTTAGTTGAAGCCCCCCACATCATCCCCACCCTTAATCTCGATAACTGGTAAAAGTCTAGCAATTTAAGCTGAAGCCCTCTGCATCATCCCCGCTCTTAGTCGCGGTCCTGTGTTGTGCAAGACTCTAAAGAAAAGGGAACTTGAAAATGTTTGGATTATAATTTGACGTGTCACAAAGGGCATGTAAAAATAATGTTTCAATTTTTATTTCAAATTTAATGCGATATTGTCAATAATGGTACATGTCGTGCGTGGAAAACCAATGACAGAATTGTATATCGCAAAATTATTTTATACTTCAACCATAGGACAACAATGTGGCATATCTATAATGTTAAAAGTAACTGTTCGGTGAAGTGAAATAATGTCCTCCCCATGCGGCTGATTTTCCACTAAACATTTGCCAGCGATAGAGGAGACGCTAATTTGACAGGAACATTTAACTATAACAGAATTAATCACAATGTTAATTCGTTTCACGAGTTTCCTCCCCACAACACAACCTTTCACGGCCTTCGGAATCGATATGGGCCCTCCCCTCTTTCTCGCATGGTAACCGTGTGGCATGAGTGGTTCACCTGGTTCAATGCCATCCTATTAATTGTCCAACCCTCAAGATTTGCATTTACATATGCCACGGGATCAGAACAGTCTTCATTACTTCTATCCCTGTGGATATGGAGACCTGACCTCCTCTCATGGTGGATTGGTCAACGCTCGAGATTTACCAGGAGAGTTTACCTTATTAATGGTTTCATCATGCACTTTTGCGTTGGTTTTTCGAGTCTTGGATTTCTCTGGGACACAAGGCCCTCGTTGTGCATCTCCCATAAGTCTAACTCCCCTCACCTCACCAGGCTTCCCATGTTGAAGGACAGGTATAAATTACCTACGTCGCTAGCAAGGTGGTGGACCTGAGGGATATTTTTGTTAACAAAGTCATCACTCGTCGCCTTGTGGAGTTGTTGTTCACTCTAATAGGGTGGATAGATCACTCGCTCGCGAAATTATCTCAAGGTCATTCTCTTCCATGCTCCTCCTTTTTGCCTTTCCATAAACTCTATGTTCGCTTTAGTCATCAACCAGGGTTGTAGTCTTTATCCATGTTCTTTGTGTTGTTCTTGAACAACACTTGGCCTTGCCCATATTTTGAGTTTGTTGTCCTACTTACCCTTACTTTCCTTGGCTTCTTTATAGAGCATAGACTTAATTGGAGTATCTTTCAACTATTTAGTGCTTGTATGTGGGGTTTGTTATTCGAGGACTTTCTTGATTTGTTTTTAAAGTCAGGTCTTCTCACTCCTAGTATATAATTTTTATACAGTTGGAAGGGTTCTCGTCATCTCTCATATTCATAAGGAGAGATATATGGTGAGTCAGTAATATGTTCAGTTGTGTCACGAGGGTTCATTTAAGCCACCCTTAACCCACTACTCCTCTATTTTAGTACCCTCCTCTCTAGTCAAGTTTTATTCCATCTGTCACACTGTTGGAATATTTTCCCGTTCATCAATTAAATTAGTCGTTTCTTTTGATTGCAGGGTATACATGGTGTCACGACAATGACAGTAGGCACAATGAGGCGAAGCGACAGGGTCTTCCTCCTCCAAGCATTGATGACTTATCAAATGGGAATCTATAGGAAACTCCTTTGAAACTTTTTCCTTGGAGGTCAAGAAAGAAATCTTGAAGTTGGAAGCCAGGAATTTAGTGATCACCAATATTTTTCATATTATGAGATTAGTGGAGGTTGGCTCGAATGGGTACCAGATCGTGGAAAATTCACGAAGAGACGCCTCCATTTTATGCATTCAATCACCGATCAATTCCAAATGGAGACATTGCTTAACATGATCAATTTGATAATTACAAACTCTTTGCAGGCCAAGAAAAAATCAAATGCATCATATGGGACATTAGATAAAACTTAGACAACATAGTAGTAAGGTTGGCTCGAGTGGAAATGTATACAGCTTTAGATTCTAATACCGAATCTAATGGACATGAGGAAGAGGATGTAGTAATCAACACAATAGGAAGAGGATGTAGTAATTAACATAATTCCTCTCAACACTATCACTCCAAATTCAGCCTTACTGGAGAACAATTCCCATGATGTTGTCTCTAGAGGATCGACAATTATCATCCTTGACTAGTCTATGTTTATCTGAGTTCTTGCTACTATGTGTTATGTTAAGTTTGTTGTTTGTGGTGTCCTAATGCTAGTTTTTATCCATATTATGTTATTTTGTAAAGGGTTGTTGATTAGAAGTTAGAATCTTGTTTTGATATACCTTAGTTTCTGGGTCAATACTAACGTCTCCTATGGCTCATTTTTTGATATACGGAATGGAGAATTTTTCCCACTACGAAGCTGACAAAGCCATGAAAACTTTCCGATGTAAAATCATATGTAATGCACTCAATTAACAATAGTAATACAAAACCATATTTAAAAAAAAAAAAAAATACAGTAAAACAATGTTTGATCATAGTCATATAGAATTTAGATACTTCATAGAAAATATCCATAGTCAGTTCAAAAACCATAGAAAAGAGGGTGATAATCCTTTAGAGTTGGTAAATTACTTTCCAAAAATTGTAAAATAATAATAATAATAATGCTAAACACTAAGTTTAATAGCTTTATATCGAAACAGGAAGGATGTGCGCTCTACTAGGGTTTATTGTTCTCTTTCTCTGTTGAAACCCTAGTGACCACTGCAACCAGGTTAAGCACTAATGGCGCTATCGTCCTCAATCAGCGAAGCGCTGCCCACAAGTATGGCAACTGCAACAGGGGGGGGGGCAGTCGGCCTCCCCCTGCAAATGATGGGGAAAATGAAGGAATGCCCGATTTGAGCAAAAATGATTCTGACAACAAGCAGGAGACAGAGGCGACTCAGAAGTCGACTTCTGGAAAACAGACGGATCTACCGCAGGCTTCTTCTTCCACCTGCAAGCCCATAGCTCCAGATAGACCTAAAATTGACTTTCCAAGTCACCGAATCAATGCCAGAATTCAGTACATGAGGGATCACGCCCTCATTGGGAAATTTATTAGGTTTTGGTCAACGGAAAAAGCCTTACAAGGATGGATAGCGTCCAAATGGAAGCCCAAGGGACACGTTACTCTGCAACTAGGTCCGAAAGGCTTCTTCACAGCTATTTTTAACTGCATCGAGGACAGAAACAAGGTAATGGATGAGGGCCCCTATTTCTTCAACTCAGCAGGGCTATATCTCAAGAACTGGGTTGAAAGATTCAACCCAGACCAAGAAAATTTCAACTGGGCGCCAGTATGGATTCGTCTATACTCGCTGCCACTTGAACATTGGGATGAGGAATCACTTCAGGAGATTGGAAGAGGGTTAGGAGAGTTCATAAAGATAGCAGAAGAAACTAAGCTACGAAGGTATACCTCCTATGCCCAAATATGTGTCTACATGCATCTGGACAATGCCCTGCCAGACGCGGTAAGCTTATTTCATGATGATTTTGAATGGGTTCAACCGTTAGATTACGAACATGTTCCTTTTCGTTGCAGAAGGTGCCATGCCCATGGACATCTCTTCAGAGATTGCCGTCTAATAGCTCAGGCCAGGAGTCAAGAAGCCGGAGATAAAACGGAAGCAGATGGGTTCACTAAAGTTCCCTCCAGAAGAAGAAATAACAAGAAATCCACTCTTTCTGGGAAAAAACTTAGCACTTCTGCTACTGCCCCATCCACCAGAAATAGCTTTTCCGTTCTTGCCCATTCTGACTCTCAGACCGACGCTACCCCTACCTCTCTCACTCTAGCAGCCCCTACTGCCCCTCCCCCGCTTCAGCCCAACCCTGCTACCTCTAAGCCCTCTCAGTCTGAGCCGCAATCTGTAGCCTCCTCAGACTCTAATCCGTCCTCAAAGCAAAAGCAGGTGACTTGGGATCCTAATCTCATGGACCTAGATGGGCGTCCTTCCAACCCTAGTCAGGACAGCAAAGATGCTCCGAGAGATAATCAGTCTACCCACATGGAGGAAGATTCATAAGGCTTTGATCTAGGAGAACTGGATCTCATAGGCCTAGAAGATGCTTGCAGAAAGAAAGAATTTGACAAGATCAATCCTCAACAAATAGAATCACTAGAGGCAGCCCTCTCTAAAGTTCAACAGCAAAAGAAATTGGGTATTCAGACAGGCAGTCATTGGGATAGCCTGAAAGTGATGAAGGAAACCAGGAAGAGAGGTAGAAAACCAGAATGGCAGCGCACCATCGCGCTGGGGGAGATGCTAGTGGAATCTGGGCGCTATCCCAAGCTAACATGGTTCTTCAAACCGCTTGCAAATAGTTCCTCATGAAATTAATCTCATGGAATGTGAGAGGGCTTAACAGCCCAGGGAAGTACAGGATGATTAAAAACATGATTCAAGAAGAGAAGCCTCAAATACTCTTTCTTCAGGAAACTAAATGCAACAGTAAAATGCTTGGCTCAATCTTATCAAAGGCTTGGCCCAGAGGTAGCTCAGTAGCTGTGGATGCCTCTGGATTTTTAGGTGGACTTGCAATAGCCTGGGATACACAATCCATGATGCTCGCCGATTTTCATGCAGCGCACAACCTCATCCAGGCTACCTTCCATCCTATCGGTACTAACATGCATGGGCATCTGGCCAATGTGTATTTTCCCCAAGATCAGGCGAGTAAGTTAGCGCTCTTAAACACCTTGGAGCATCTTAATTCAAATCGATCCCATCCCCTTTGGATCATTGGAGGAGATTTTAATATGATCACTAGGATGGATGAAAAATCTGGAGGAAGGTCTAGACTCGATCTGGAATGTACTCATTTCAAAAACTTCATCAATAACAATTGGCTCATTGATATACCTTTCTCTAACGACATATTCACTTGGAACAACAGAAGAGCAGGAGGCCAACAAATAGCTTCAAAATTAGATCGATTCCTCATATCAGACAACGCCATACATGTGGGTGGGGACATCACAGGCTCAATTCTGCCCTTTGTTGGCTCGGACCACTGGCCCATTCTGCTTCAATGGCAAGATATAGGGTCTCACCCAATGCGACCGTTTAGATTTGAAGCCTTCTGGATTACTCATTCATCCTTCAAAGACATGATACATGCTGCATGGAGGAGTTTTAAACCGCCAAATGGCTCCAAAATGTACCAGTTCCAGCAAAAGCTCAAGTTCATCAAAGGTCAGATCAAACATTGGAATCAAACAGTTTTTGGGAATATATTTTTGGAAAAGAAGATCCTTGAGAAAAAAATGAATGAAGTACAACAAGAAATCATTACTAAAGGTAGATCAGAGACTCTTGCTTCGAAGGAGCAAGACCTTCAAAAACAGTTGGACGATAGATATAAACAAGAGGAGATCCTCTGGAGGAAAAAATCAAGAATTCGTTGGCTAAAGGAAGGCGAAAGAAATACCAAATTCTTCCACAGCTCCACTATCCAACGAAGAATGCAAAACAGAATCAGCCACATCACCAATCAGCAAGGAGAGTGGATGGAGAAGCATGAAGATATGGAACAGGAACTCGTGGATTATTTTAAGGGCATCCAACAAGAACCTCAGGTCAATAGACAGCCAGCTATAGACCAAATCAAGTAGCTTATACCTAACTTGATCACGGCTGAGCACAATCAAATGCTTCTCCGCCCTGTCTCTACCATGTCTCCCCCCAGGAAGTGGATGCAGCAATGGCACAGTTCAAGGATGGTAAGGCTCTGGGACCCGACAGCTTCACTTCCAATTTCTTTCACTATTTCTGGGATCTAATCAAACATGAAGTGTGGCAACTAGTTGAGGAATCAAGAACCATGCATTGACTCTTGCCCTCTCTCAATGCCACCTTCATTGCGCTGGTACCAAAAGAGGAGCAGCCCAGCAAACCGGAAAAATTCAGACCTATTCCTCTTTTTAACGTGATTTACAAAGTCATCTCCAAAGTTATTGCCAACAGACTCAAGCCGCTTCTTCTGCTTCTCATATCGCCAGAGTAGACAAGATATGTGGAAGGGCGGCAAATTCTGGATGGTATAATTTTAACTCATGAGATCATACACTCCTTAAAAGTTTGCAAGAAGCCAGGTATGCTCCTCAAGATCGATCTATCCAAAGCCTTTGATAGACTGAATTGGAATTACATACAACAAATCCTAGGTGCATTTGGATTCGATCAAATGTTGATCGGATGGATAATGAGCCTCATTACTTCTTCTTTTTTCTCTATTCTTATTAATGGCATTCCTTCTCCCCCTATCTTTCCTTCTAGAGGAATCAGGCAGAGGGAGCCTCTCTCCCCTTTCCTCTTTGTTCTTATGGCTGAGGGCCTTGGTCGTTTAATTCATAATGAAGTTCGCAATATTCATTTGCGAGGCATCTCTCTTCATGGAGCCCCTGTCACCACTCACCAGAAATTTGTGGATGACAATATGCTTTTTGGCCATCCGTCTGTTGAAGAAGCCCGCTCTTTCAAAGCCATTCTCAACCTTTTTTCTAAAGCCTTTGGGTTATCCATTAATGAATCCAAATCTCAGATTTTTTTCTTTAATACACCCCCCCTCACTCAAGCCAATATAGCTCTCATTCTTGGTTTTTATGCTGCCTCTCTCCTTAACAAATACCTTGGTGCCCCTCTTATAGATTCTATAATCAAGCACTCTTCCTGGAATCAGCTTCTTGAAAAACTGGAATCTAAGCTTTCCTCTTGGACCTTCAGAGCTCTCAGCATGGTCAGTAGACTCACTCTTATCAAAGTTGTGCTGCAATCTATGCCCCTTTACCTATTTTCTGTTCTAGCTGCCCCAAAATGGGTTCTCAAGTAAATTAAATCTCTGCAAAGAAAATTTCTTTGGGGATCCTCTGGTCGAAATAGAAAATGGGCCCTAGTCAATTGGAATACTGTATGTACTCCCAAGAAAGCAGGAGGTCTTGGCCTTAGAGACCCCATGCAAAACAATGGGGTCATGGCCGCTCGTGTTTGGTGGAAATGGCTTTCCTACCCACATACTCCTTGGGCTAAACTTTGGACAACTAAATATGCCAACAACAAATCTTCGGCAGACTTAATAAGTCTCGTTCCTAAGCAATCAGGCTCTCTTGTCTGGAATGCAGCCAAGCAACACCACATGCTTATACAGCAACATAGTTTTTGTGAAATTCGTAATGGCAACTTGGCCAGGTTCTGGTCCGATTCCTGGCAGAAAAGCCCAAAGATTCTTGAAACTTATTCTCAAATAAACTTGGGAAACAACAGAGATACAATAGAAGACAAGGTTTGCAATCAGTGGCTGCCCTCAGATTGTAACGGGTTCAGGCAATGGAAGCCCTCCCATCAAATAGTGCCATAGGCTCAAGACACTGATTTGGATACTCTCAACAAAGAGCTCCAGCGAAGACAAATCAGATGCTCGGAAGATTCAGACATCCTCTGGTGGGGTTATACAACGAAAGGTATTTTCACAACGAAGGAAGCCTACTCTCTGATGCACCCCTCTCCGCTCCCTAGTGACTCTCTCTGGCTTCTGATTTGGAATCCAATTACTTGGCCTAAGATCTCTACCTTCCTCTGGCTCCTTAGCCATAGAACAATCCTCACATAGGAAAATCTGGTCAAGCAGGGTTTTATAGGTCCTTCTCAATGTCCTAACTGCCTTCAAAGTGCTGAAACTATCCAACATCTCATGTTGCACTGTCCTTTAGCCAACACCTTGTGGGAGAAATGCAGCTTTTGATGCCAAAGGACCAAACCCTCTGAAGACATTACAAACATTCTTCGCACTTGGCCAAAACGTCCTTTCTCTTCCTCCCTTCTTAATGCCCTCTGACAGCTTCTTCCTGGCCTGGTTTTCTGGTCTCTATGGAAGGAAAGAAACGAACGAATTTTTAAAAATCAGGCTTCTACTATGGACTCCATTTGGACTTCCATCAGCGATAACCTCCAATAATCTTTGGCTCTCCAACCTTGGCGGGAAGATGATTATCCGAAACATCCCAAAGAAATCTCCATTTGGCAAAATTGGAATCTCAAAATTGTATTTAGTCCAACTACCAGGAACAAGGCAACCCCTGAGACTCCTATGTAGTGGTCTCCACCCCCTGATGGGGTTTTCAAATTAAATTTCGACGGAGCTTCTAGAGGAAACCCTGGTCAAGCAGGTTTTGGCGGCATTTTTCGAAACTCAAAGGAAGAAATTCAAAACATCTACTATGGATCAATTGGTTGGGATACTAATAACTCAGCTAAATTAGAAGGCCTCTGACAGGGTCTCTGCCTCACTCAGCATTACAACTTCTTTCCAATTATCATTGAAGGAGATTCTCAAGTTCTTATCAATATGGTTAACCATCTCCTATGGGGCACCAACTCTGCAAAGGTAGTCCACATCTGGCGTTTGGCTGCTAGAATCGAAAGGATCAACAACTGGCTAACAAACAATAGGGCAATCTCATTCACTCATGTCAAACGAGAAGGCAACAAAGTTGCAGACCTTTTGGCCAATTTTGGAATGGACAGCACAAGCACTCTCACTCATGGCCCTCTCACCATTATCCATGATGGAGATATGCTTCAAAATTGCACCATGCAGGTGCTCAAAGACTTCTCTATTCCAGATGCGGATGTTTAAGTGGTTTGATGGGACAAGGGTCCCTGCGCAACTCCCAAAGGAGCTCGCATGGGAAGCCCATATGGCTCCCTGCTCCAGCATTTATGAGCGCAATTACTCACCAGCTCGAATTGAAGTTAATTTCATTGATCGACTCATTTCTCGTCTTCATATGGCGGTTCTCTTGGTCATGGCGTTAATTAGAGACAGTTCGAATGTCGGTGCTTGCAGTGGCAGATCTTCGTCTCCTCTCCGCGGTGATTGTCCTCCAGGTTTTGCAGACTCCAGTTCGAGAACACATACTGGACGACGCTATTCCTTACTTGCTTGTTTCGAGCCTCTTCCCAGATTCCACTTCTCTCACAGTCCCCTCTACAGCGCTATTCCTCTTCACAGTGTTTGGACTGATCATTGCGCTGGCCTGGACGCTCCTGTTCGGGCTCATTCGGCAACTCTCAATGGTGTCAACTCCTCTCTTCGGGCTCCCTCGGTCTCTGCTCTTCCTTTTGGCTCTATTCTCTGTCACCCAGCTCCTGTCTCCATGCCTCGACTCAGCCAAAGAATGCGGTGCCAACGAGGTTTCAGTAGGGGCCTTGTCAATTCTCGACGCCCTTCTCTCAACGCTTCTTCAGGTTCTTCCTCTGCTGACGAGGAGCATGTTCAATGTCAAACCCGGCGAGGCGGCAGAGGAAGAGGAAGGGGTCATCTCCAGGATAATGTCGGTGCTTCTCTAGCCTCCCCTCACTCAACTTCCTTTCCTTCCAGCAGTGCTCCCCCTCCTGTCTCTCATGAGACTGTGCGTCCCACCATCCGACAAACCTCCCAGCGAGCTAAACTTCGGTTCGAATGCTCCTCGAACTGACCCATTCTTACTGCTTTTATCACTCTAACCCTCCGTGAAGAGATCCCCAACCCTGGTCCGACTCACTCTGTCGCTCCCCTGCCTCCTCAGGTCTCGAGCTTCCCAGGCGAGATGGCTTTACCGGCTACATCCGATCTTCCCCCCAAAAACGTGCTGAGCAAGGAGGATGAACACTCAGGCATGGAAGACGCTCTCAATGCAGGAAAGGACGATAGCAGCTATGAATTTGGATGCAGGATTGTCGAGGAACCTTTGTCCCCGGCTCATGAACCGTGACGGTCAATCTCTCCAGGTCTTTCTGCTCAATTCCTTCAAGAATTTTTTGCTTTCTTGCCTCAAAATTCAGCTGATAAGGCTGATGGTTAATTTTAGCACTCGTTTCTATGTTATTTTGTCAAGTATGAACTCAAGGCTGGCTTCCCTCCCTTGGGCAGCGAAGACATTTCTGTTAAAAGGAACGGTTTCCCATTCAGGGCGGTCCAGACTCTCTATGACTAGCTTGTTTATCAAGCCCAGTGGTCAGGCTTTCACAGCTGACACTGTGGCAGTTTTGTACCAGTAATTTTATACATAATAGAATTAGTTTTACTTAGAAAAAAAAAAGTTTAATAGCTTTATATTATAAAAATCTAAAATTAATGTACCTATCCATGAATGAGTTCAAATAAAACTGATATAAAATCACATTAATTAATAAAAATTTAGTAAAATACGTAGAAAACTGGTAATAAGTATTCGTGGAAGAAATAAAAAAGAATAAATAAATGTGAGTATATGTAAGTTAACATATTTATAAAGCATAAATTAATTAATTTGTATGAAATTTAAAATTAATAAAATTTCTAATTTAAATGGTACAGAAAGAAGTTGAAGATAGTGAAATTTTTTAGGAAAATAAACATTTATACGTTATTTTATAGTTTTGTATATTTAGATTATATAGAATTTTTCCTATATAAAATTAACATTCTTGAGTGTTTTGTTTTTTTAATGAGATCTATAATCAAGATTGTGGAAAATTGTTGGAGCTTAGATGTCTTTTACAATATTTTAATTCCCAAAAATAATTTTTATTCTCAAACTCTCCTCATAAAATTTAAAACCTATAATCTAGTAATCACTAACACTTAACTCTACTTAATTTAGATTTTTAGTTGCAAAAGGTTCGTTCAAGCAAATCCCTTTCATGGAATTTGGTTATAAATGTTTACCAGAACTAATTAATTTTAAATGTAAATTATTATTATTTTTAATAAAATATTAAAATTTTAAATAAAAATTGTTTATTAAATTAATAACAATAAAAAAATTAAAAAAGCTGTGTTTTCAGGCTCATGCCACACAGCCAGTCCGCCTATACTGTGGGGACTTGTAGCAACTCTTCTTGGAATAGCAGACCGTTGGACGAAATGGTGGATACCAAATTCGAAAAAACAACATGGTGAAAATGAAAGGTGGTAATGGTAAATACGGATGGTAATGCTCGGAAACCGAGAAAAGTCATAAAAGAATATGGTAAGTGTAATGAATAAAAATAATAATTATTTCGTATGGAGTGGAAAAGATGTATTACTGATCCCAATACGTATTGAATGATTATACAAAATTTTGATAGGGATCATAAGGTGTACCACAGACAGAGTGTCATAATGATTTATGAGGTCATTATTACGCCGTTATTGAACTATGACAACACCGCCACCCCTAACTTAAATTTTTGTTGTCCGCAGCATTAAAGTCTTCACATGGGATATTTAATTAAATCGGTAAAAGTCACGTGGAGGCGTACCTGGTGGCCTACCTGGACGAAGTGATAGTTGGTAGGATGACGACCCAGTAATGATGCAGATGGAGTAACAACAATACTAGTCGCAACATCTAGAGTAACGACAGTGCGAGTAACAACATCCAGTGTAACAACATCTAGAGTAAAAATAGTGCGAGTAGCAGCATCCGAAGTAACAGCAGTGTGAGTAACAATATCCGGTGTAATAGCATCTGGAGTAACAACAGTGCGAGTAGTAGCATCCAAAGTAACAACATGCAAGTAACAACATCCGTTGTAACAACATCTGGAGTAACAACATCGAGTAGTAGCATCCGGAGTAACATCAGTGCGAGTAACAGCATCTGGTGTAACAACATCTGGAGTAACAAGAGTACAAGTAGCAAAATCCGGGGTAATAGTAGTGTGATTAACAACATCCGGTGTAACAACATCTCGAGCAACTGCAGTGCGAGTAGCAGCATCCGGTGTAACATCATCAATCAAGGAGTAACAACATCGAGTAGCAGCATCCAGTGTAACAGCATCATGAGTAGTAGCAACCGAGTAACAACATCATGAGTAGCAGCAATTGAGTAACAACAACATGAGTAGCAGCAACCGAGTAACAACACCATGAGTAGTAGGAATCGAGTAATAGCACCATGAGTAGTAGCAACCGAGTAACAACACCATGAGTAGCAGTAACCAAGTAATAGCACCATGAGTAGCAACAACTGAGTACTAGCACCATGAGTAGTAGCAACCGATACTTGGAAAAAAATTTCTTTTATTTTTACTCCTTAGTAGTAACTCCTGCAAAAAGACAACAAGATAAATAATAACAATATAATTCTTTATTCTTTTATTATATTATTGTAATTTTTTTTTTTTTTTTTTTTAAGGCAAGGATGCAAAATAAGAGTTCTCTGTGCTGATAACCTTCAAACTGGATTTCTCAGAGAGTTGTTTGATAAAAGCATCCTTAGAGGTCGAGTGGTGGTATAATCTGAGGCGATGTCCATTGATTATGAATGAAGCACGTGTATCATCAATTGTGACTAGCCTAACTGTTCCATCAAATACAACTTCCACCTCGTAAGACCCCATCCAGCGAGTGGAAAGCTTTCCCTTAAAATCATTAAAGCAGGATTCATATAGTGCCCAATCTCCACTTTGAAACACCTTATTCTTAATAAAATTATCATTCCATTTCGTTCTCTGCTACAGAATAGCAGTAGTTCTCTGAACAACCATTGAACGGATTTCATCTAGTTCATTGAGCTGGGTCAATCAGTGTTTCTGGGCATCTGACAGATCCAAATCAACTTCAAGATCTGTTCTGAGCACACTGATTTCAAATTCTATTGGAAACAATGGGTATTTCCCATAAACCAACTCGAATGGTGAAAACCCGATTGTATTTTGCCATGTTGTTCTATACGCCCAGACAACTTCAGGCAACTTCTGAGCTCAATCCCGAAGATGGTAT
Source organism: Pinus albicaulis (assembly GCA_034641835.2). Classification (NCBI taxonomy): domain Eukaryota; kingdom Viridiplantae; phylum Streptophyta; class Pinopsida; order Pinales; family Pinaceae; genus Pinus; species Pinus albicaulis. Next base: position 137,468,573 of record CM076575.1, read on the forward strand.
ACCACAGTTTTTTTCAAGATATTTTCCAATGTCTTGTTTGTGCTTTCCACTTTTCATTTGCCTGGGGGTGGTATGAAGATGTGACCCTGTGCTTGACCCCATATTTCTACATGAGCTTTACTATCATGTGTGATGTGAATTTTTCTCCTCCATCTGAAACAATCTCTCCTGGAGTATCATAACCATAAAAAATTTCTTCAAATAGAAAATCTAAGACCACCTGCTTTGTTGCTTTCGCAACAGCTTTGGCTTCTACCCACTTAGTCACATAATCAGTACAGACCAAGATGTGGACCTTTTTCTAGGAGGGTGGGTTAAAGGGTCCAACGAAGCCAATAGCCCATTTCTCAAAAGGCTCGAGGACTACCTATGCTTGCAAAGCCATTTCATCAGCTCGATCGGGTTGCCCCATACGTTGGCAACTATCACACCTCCTGACATAATTATGTGCATCGCGAAAGATAGAAGTCCAATAATATCCCATTTGTAGCACCTTATGGCCTGTTCTTTTGTCTGCAAAATGCCCTCCACAAGGGCCATCATGGGCAACTTTCAATACTTCATAAATATCATCCTTAGACACATAACGTCGAATCTACTTATCTACTCCTGTATCAAAAAGGTACCCTACCATCCAAGAATATTGGGCACTGTGATGAATAATTTTTCTTTGTTCCTTGTATGAAAAATGAGGAGGAACTTTCCCTGTAGTAAACTAGTTAGCAATATCTGCATACCACGAAGGTTTAGTAGAAACTGCAAAAATATTTTCATCGGGAAAATTAGGTGTGCATTCGTCATTGTTATCCATTCTAGATAGGAAATCATTAAAGGGCTAGTTTGCGCGGTTCCAATCCTCCAATGGACCTGATTGGGCATTACCGTTTCACATACATACTGATGCTTCTCAGACAATAATAGGAGTTGTTTTAGGACAGATCGGCACCCTATGTAGGTGTCTGCAGTTGTGAGCCAAGGTCTTACGGGGATCAATGGGTGACCACCAACTGAAGATCGAGTCTGTAATATAAGGAGGTCCACAGGGTAATGCCATGAATCTACTGAAATAATCACATCCTCCAATTTCCCTACTGGTTTAATTGTAGACTTGTCTGCTAGTTCCAGGATAGTAGGGGTTGGTTTAATGTTTCCAAGACCTAATGTGTTCATTGTTTAAGGGATTATAATGTTGATGGCAGCTCCCAAATCTACCAGTACGTTTTGGATTTCAACACCATTGATCTGTACTGTTAGAATTGGGTTTCCTGGGTCTCCATATTTTACAGGCATGATCTTTCCTAACATGATGTCGGATAATATTCCCATCACATGAATGGTTAATGGATCCTTAGGTTTCTTCCCTAGTTTCTTAGAGCAGTACTCTTTAAGGGTCTTTGCATATATATGTACATCCCTCATAGCCTGTAGCAGGGGTATTTTAACAAAGAGATTTTGCATTTCCCCTAGGAAATCAAACTCTGCTTGAGGGTTCGGTTTATTCAAGGTCAGTCTTTCAGGATATGGAGGAGAATTTGAATGACCTTGATTAGGAACAGATTGGGGAGGTGTCTGGTTCATTATGTTTTGGTCTGATTTATCCCCAACTGTCCTCTGTTCTAGTTCTGTATCTTCACTGTCAATCTGTTATATAATAATAGGTGAAGTGGGTGCATTTACTACCCGCCCAGATCGTAGGTTTATCTCATTAAGTCCCCAGGTAGAAATTCTATAAGATGGAAGGTTAAGAGTGTCTGTTTGTTGGACCCCTTTATTATTAGGATTCATATTGGGCTTGATAAGAAGATGGGGTCTCATGGCTGGGTTTCCTAGAGGTACATTGGAGGGCAACTAAATTTTCTGTTGAGGCATAGATTGAGGAAACTAACCATTAGGAGAGGGTCCATGCCAGTTCTAATTCCATGAAGGATTCAGACTGGCCTGGGGAACCCATTGTTGCCAAGGGGGATACTGATATTGAGACCAAATAGCTGAAAAAGGTGCAGATTAGGGATCCATATTAAAATTATTAAAATATTAAGATGGAGCCTGAAACATACCTAGATTCATAGCTAGTGGTTGAGGTTGCCATGGATTCTTCTGCCCCATGAAGTACAACTCGTCTACCATGCTTTCTTGACTTGCCCCTTGAAAAACTGCCTTCAGTCCGGGCAAGGAAGGACATGAGTTGGTCGCATGAGTCTGTTCATAGATTGTGCAGGCTTCCACTGTGTTTAATGGGAATTCCTTCAAAGGATGCCTCTTTCTGCACTACGAGCATAATATAGCCATAGTATTTTCCAACTCTATTTGTTTCTGTTTTGCTTGCAGAGTGTCCATCTGGGTGAATAATGTGATCATAATATCATTCCTTAGGTTGTCCAGTAGGTTTCTAATTTCTTCCTTTGTAACCCCCCCACCGAAAGTTTTTGATGACTGAATTCCTTGTCCACTCCTTGCAGCCCCCTGTGAACACTTAATGCAATAGTCACAAATAGTGTCGAAGTCTTCTTTCGAAATATCCCCTTTTCCTACTATATTCAAAAGTTGCAGGGATTCCTCCCTAAGTGCTCAGAGAAGAATGATCTTCAGAATGTCCTTGTCCAGGTCACTATGGCCAGACCTCTGAAATATGTATTTGAATCATTCCACATAGTCCTCCATGTTTTTGTCCTCTTTCTGTGCAAACTTAAAGATTTCCTCCTTAATGTCACGAGATTTACAATAACCTTGGTATTTTTCCAAGAAGGCTTCTTTCATCCCTTCCCATGAGGTAATCGTGCTCCCTCATAAACCCATGAACCATCTTAGGGTTGTCCCTTTTAAGGTAGCAGGAAATATTTTTCATTTCTGAACATCAGTAATATAATCATATCCTCAACAAACAATTTCAAATTCGAAGAGGAACGTATCAGGGTCTTCAGAAGAAATCCCATGGAAGATAGGCAGAGTTGTTAAAGGTACCGGTCTCATCGGTGCATCACTTGTAACATTTCCAATCGGAAAATCAATAGAGAAACTTACAGGTGCCATAAATACCCTCTAACACTCACTTGGAATTTCGACTAATTCTACAGCTGGTACTTGGAGTGATTCAACTGTAGGAGGTTTCACCGCACTCTGCTAGTCCCTTGGTGACTCAAAATCCTTCAGGAATTCTCTCTCCGAATCAAAATTGCTTAATTCGACTATAGGAGGTTTTACAACACTCCCTTGGTCTCGTGGTGATGAAAACCATTTTTGAGGTTCTTCTTCCCGATTAGAATTGCTCAATTCTTTTGATCCTCTACTTGCTATTTCTTCCCCTTATGCTGACGGCAAAGATGTCTCCTCCACCGGTACCCTATTTTTTAATTCTCCTGCTGACGAAAGAATTCCCTATGGCACTGTGGATGGCACTGTTTTCTCCACCCACTATCCTTCAGACTTCGTCTGAACCCTTACCCCGACAGGAGCATGAGATGATGCCTCAGATTTAGATTTTTCAATGATATCTTGAAAATATGTCTTCCTTCCCAGATCCTTTCCTCCCTTTGGGGCTCTTCCTCTACCCCTCTTATTCAGATCCTTGTTCATAAAAATTATGAAGAAGGTTCATCAAAGTAACAAAATCGCTCAGGACCTAGAGCAGGACAGATAGCTTCCTCCCTGGGATGAGAGAGTATGTTCAAACAGAAAATATAATAAAAGAAAAAAAAATCAAAGTTCAAGACCTGAAGTAGGGTAATCAAATACCCTCCTTAGGACAAGAAGTTGGCCCTTTAGAAAAGAATAAAAAAAATAGAAAGCTGGCAACTATGCCCAGGACTTAGGGCAAGGTAGCAAAATTCCCTCCCCAAGACGAACGATCAATTTTAATGAAAAGCAAAGCAAGAAAAAACACAGCACACTATGTGCAGGGCTTGGAGCAAGGTAATAGATGCCCTCCCCAATACAAGAGATCAATTCTAAAGAAAAACAATAAAAATCAGGAAAACAAAGAGTACTATGCTCAGGACTTGAATTAGGGAAATAAATTCCTTCCCCAAGATGAGAGATCGACCCTTAGATGAATTGCAGATCCTGTTCTTGCACCTGTTAGCCTTCCCCGGAAACGACGCCAAAATGTTGGTGTCCGGATATGAACAATATTCAACCCTTTTTCCACATAAATTATCAACCAGAGGGCGTTAGTTATTTCAAGACTAATGGCACAGTATATGCATGAGCAATCACATGACCTGCTGTAGATCACAGGCTTAATCCATAAACACATAGACTACTGTAACATCAATTAAAATAGATTGTAGAATTAAAAAAACATTCACAACAGTTGAAAGATTACATTGGAACAACTGTAACAAAATCAAACTAAAACATGAAAACAATGAAAAGAAGGGAAACGCAGCACCTGATCAGAAGAGTGGGCCCAACTCTTTGATCACGGCTGCGACAAACTCACAAATTACAGGTGAAACAACAATATGTTGAGCATTCAATTAATTGCAAAATATATTGTTACGAAATCTGTATGTAACTGGGCTTAACCCTGATTCACAACCCGCAAGCTCTCTTTATACAAATGTTCTAGAAATCATAGATTCCCTTTAGCAACTAAATATTTACAAAAATATATTTTGTTACAACAGAAACCTAGTTGCCTTGAAGGAAACCATGAAAAAGCTTGAAATAATGTTGGTGTGAAACAGAGTTTGTTACGTTGTAACAACAAGTGAAGATGGCACTGGAAATTATGGGTTGCTCCACGACTCACAGCAGTAACTTTTCCCCTTTTTTCCAAATCTATCAAAACATCGGAGTTAATATTGTAAAAAGGTAAAACCTCCTGGAATAATACTTCATTAATAAAATATCTCATGTAAAGTAGGAGAAATGTGTTTACCTCGTGTGTTTAGGAATAATAATGATACAAAGAGATAGAAAGGTGGGCAAAAATAGGAGAGAAAAGTATACAAATTCACTACCCGACACTTACTCACAAAAAATTCCCCATACCATTTTCATTTGATTTACTTGGTCATTCAATGAGTTATTTACAAAACAGTCTTTCTTGTAGCAAAAACAAAGTTTCTTGTAGCACTTTTGTAGACTCTGTAAACACGACCAGATTTTCTCCCAAAGGATTTTTTTTGTCTCTTCTGCTTGAAAAATGGCCCCATAGGATCTAGATGCATGATTGAGGAAGAATAAACACCACTTACGACATTCATTTTCGCAAATTATATTAGGCCTTTTTATTTGAATTCATGCTCTTAGGATTTTAATTACAAATATTGTTCTTTCCTGGGTTTAATTTGTTTTCAAAGCAACATTTCTATTTCTGAAATTAGTTTAGGCTTTGATTTCATGACATTCACTCCATTACATCATATCAACAAAAGGACACATTGTATGCTGCACATATAGTGTCGATAGCTCTTAAGTTTGTACAAAGGCCAGGTTGATAATTAAATTTAGTAGCCTTGGGAGTTGCAACATTCTTGTTGCAATACTCAGCCTCATCACTTTTTGGCGCCATTTCCAGGGAGGTGTCAAAGTATGCATTTTTTTCTACCCTATTTTATTCATTTATGTTCTTTCTGCAAAAATAAAATAAAATTAATTAACCATATTTCATTTCAAAACAAAAAATTGCATTACATTAGCATTTTTATTCAAAAAAAAATTTAAAAATACTTCTCCAACACCACCAACCCCCAATTGATCACGTGGTGCAGTAAGAACCCCATCACCATCCACTTTTGTAGGTATAAGAAGAAGAAGAGGTGGCATAAAAGTTAGAAGAAATGGATAGAGATGATGACAATGAAGAAGATCCTCTTGGATTTCCCATTCAATATACTGATGTTAGTGTGCATATGAAGATCATCCCTCCATATTTCCTTCCCATATTCCATGGTATGAGGTGAGAGGATCCGGAAACCTTTCTATTTGAATTTGAAATACATTTTAGACCTTATGGTTACTTATCACACACTCAAAAATTGAGATTGTTTCCTACAACATTGAAGGATAGAGCTATTAAATGGTTCATGAGTTTAGGTACTAATTCAATAAGGTCATGGAATGATATGCAACATATATTTTAGAAAAATATAAAGACCATGATCTTAAGGAAGAAATATTTATAATGAATCAAAAAGAAGATGAGAGCAATGAGGATCTAATATATAGGTTCATGTTTAATGTTAAGAGGGGAAAAGTACAACATTTAGGATTTGAGACACTAAAAACCCTCTTACTTAGAACAATTAGGGATGAGTGGATCGATCTCCTTGATCTTATGAGTAGAGGAGATGTATACCAATTATCATTTGAAGAAAATTGTGAAACGTGCAAGAACATATCAAGAGGAAGGGAAAGAGTAAGTAAATCAACATCAACATTGGTAAGTCAAGATGAGATTAGAAATTTGCGTGATAACTTTAAAACATAAATTCTTAGCATTCTAAGTGAAAAAGTAGAAATGTTAAGAATGAAAAATGAGGAAAAAGAAGATGTTGATATTTCTATTATCCATGCAGAATCATATGCTACTAAATATTGTCCATCATTACCAAGGTTTGAGGAAGTGTACCAAGAGGAAAATGGAGCAAGTCAATCACCAAAGAATCTATGTTATGTATCTCGAAGAAGACCATGGAAGCCTAGTAAACTTGATATGATGCAAGGACCTACTTATCAATTTCAAGCTTATTCACATCCATATCAATATAATTGGGACACGCTCCTTCCTCCCTTGACAACAAGGATGGCAAGAATATTATGGTATAAATCCATAATACCCTCAGTATTTTCCTCAATATCCCCCATACCCAACTCCATTTTATCCCTACCATCCACCTACACCTACACCACAACCATGTCATAGATCCACTCCCACTCAGCTACATGTAACACCATTTCCAAACCCACACAATTAATTATCTTAGCCCACTTACAATGGTGACATACAATACTACCAAACATATTCTCTTGATCTAAATGGTAATGTTAGTTCAAGAAAGATATTGAAAAAAATATATTTTCTTGTTGTCATTGAAGGAAAACATCCAGAAGAAGAAGATTCAAGTGAGGAGATCAAAGAATCAGGGGCTACACTTGATGAAGAGTGAACATCTGAATCATAAATTGAGAAAGTTCCCTCATGTTTACCATCATTTCCTCCATGTGTTCAAGAGAATAATCAACAAAAAGAGGAATATTTGAATCTCATGGTAGGATAAGACATGGAGAATGATCCCAATGAACAAGAAAACCAAAGGCATCAAATATATATTGAAATATGGTTCCATACAATCATTAAGTTGCAGCAACACACTCTTCCTCAAAAATACTTGATACAATCCGAGTCGAAGAAATTCATCTCTCATATTCAGGTACATGTCAAATAATGTATTTGAAGTGTACACATGATTTTATCTGTCATCTTGATGTGCACATGGATCCATTGGAAGTATTGCTATATACTTGAAAGAGGTTTTGTTTCCTCAAGTAGAGTAGGATAGAAAAATAAATAAAAAATGGAAAAAAGAGGAAAAAAGAATAAAAGAATAAAATCTCAGGTGAAAACCTCCTTTGGGGCGTTTGAGATTTTCTCACTAATTGAAAACCTCTGATATGGTCAATGGGTTGAAAAAAAGTGAAAATAACAGAAAAATAAAATATCCTAGGTGAAAACCTCCTTTGAGGCACCTAGGCAAACCTACTATTTGAAAACCTCATTGAGGCAGCTAGTAGGCCTAAAGAAAAAAAAAGAGAGTGAAAAATTGAAAAGAAAAAATATATTTTCTCCTTGTATTCCTATATAATGAATGCAGGTTCTCTCCAACCTTTGCAAGAAACAAAAATACAAGTTGGCACAAAAAGAAAAGGTTGGTCAAAACCCTAGTCAAAGGGGGTCAAACTTGGACTTCCTCCTCCTTTTCTCATATGCTCCAAAAGGACCAAGTTCATGCCAATCCATCACCCTCATCTATTTTCAACATCCACCCATTATTTCTAATATTTTCTCATTCTTTTTCCTCGTTGTCCTAAAATGCTACAGGAAACCCTGTTTTTGCTACAGGAACTGCTATTTTTTAGCAGAAATTTGTTTTTATTATATCTAAAAAAATATGCATCCATTTTCTGAGGTGTTTCAGGGGGAGATGAATATATATGATGGTAACATGCTCAATAAATTTCAGCAATTTCCGGTGTATAGTTTGTGAGAAATCGACCTCCATCACCTACAACTATTTTTTATTTTTCTCGAGATTCATGCATCTAATGGCTGAAATGTTTAATGGGGAGGTGCATAAGGATGATGGTAATATGATAAAAACATTTCAGGTCAATCCAATCTACCATTTGATATATATTCCTAAATCAAGTCTACTACAAGGGGGTTGTCGTGAGCAGCATGTACAGTCACATAAAAACTCAACATCAATTATTTTTTCACCCACAGAGCAGAAGTTCCAGCCATTAGGGGAATTTTGAGGTATAAAATGGGCCTCCTAAAAAAATTATAAAATAATAGTGGAAATAATAAAATAAGATTTGATGACATCATCAAATTTTAGAGGGGAAAAAGAAAAAAACTACTTTTTTAACTCATATTTTCAACTTATCTCCGAAATTTTTTGCTGAAATTTTGAGCGAGAGTAATCGTTAGATGAAAAATTTAATTCCTATCCAAGGAGTACCCATGTCGTATACCTTTGATGGACTTTGCAATCATGACCCCTAAGATCTAAATACATGTTTTAGGAAGAATAAACACCACTTAGGACATTCATTTTCGCAAATTAGATTAGGCCTTTTTATTTGAATTCATGTTCTTAGGATTTCAATTAAAAATTGTTGTTCTTGCCTAGGAATAATTTGTTTTCAAAGAAACGCTTCCATTTCTGCAATTAGTTTAGGCTTTGATTTCAGGACATTCACTCCATTACATCAGATCAACAAAAGGACACATTGTATGCTGCACATATAGTGTTGATGCCTCTTAAGTTTTTATGAACCATGGGTTGATAATTAAAGTTGGTAGCCTTGGGAATTGCAACATTCATGTTGCAATACTCAGGCTCATCAGAGGTGTTATTTTTGGCCTTGGATGCATGGAATTTTAATGTAGATCTTATGCTCTAAAATTCAACTTGAAGGCCAAATATCACCTTGGAAGAGTCATTTTTTTGTTTGATGTTTCATTCATGGACTTCAATTCTATTAATATTCATTAAGAACCTAAGGCACAGGCCTTTATTGCAATCATGTATAAGGCTCATATATTGATACTCACTAGTAAAACATTGTGATATACTAGAACCCAACTTGTATGCTAAAGATAGGTCCAAGAGGTCATGTGTGGTGGATCAAGTTACCATTCTTAAACTTGGATAAGTAGAAGCTTCCTCTAGGGCACAAGGCGTAGGTTTCCTACCTAAATGAGGGCCTAAATGTAGATAATCATAATTAATATCAATTAAATGTAGATAATCATAAGTAATATCAAATACCTCCTAATTGCATCCATATCCCAACTTAAAGGTAAGGATCACTTGATTGAGAGGTATTTTGTGGTGGTTTGTGGTGTTATTCATGTGGTGGTTTGTGGTGTTATTCATGTCCATTGATCTCTAGCAGCTTTTTTTACTATTCAATCTTTCGATTCTTCAGCTAATTATGTGAAACAACACCTAGTGCTTAAAATCTCTGAGTTTGTTCCATTTTTACACTTGGAAATAACATTGAGAACTCAATGTGGTAGTTTGCATCATCATTCTTAGCCATATATTCCTAAAATCTTACTTTAGGGAATCAACCCATTGATTTATGCTATCTCCAAGTCTCTAAGACCCATACCTATTGCTAAAAACTTCTTACTATCATCTATATCCCCACTTGGACATCGATGATAGTTTTTAGAGCTCATATGTGGTGGTTCAATGTGTTATTTATGACCTTTAATACTTAAAATGTTTCATTAGGGCCTAAGGTTTAGTTTCCTCCATCGAACATATGGAGATCCTAGAGACCCATGTTTAGTGGAGATCCCCCCTCATATTATTTGCATGTTTCTGTTTTAAAAAATTCCTCCAGCTACCTTCTTTCATTTTTAATTTAAATTTATCATACTCATTCTTCAATTAGTATTTGATTATTTAATTCATCTATTTAACCCATTTTCTTTGAATTTTTCTCCCCTTTTCATATTAATTTTAAGTAGTATTTAAATTTAATATAAATTAAATTCTAATTTAAGATATTATTTCCTTTTATTTTCAAATCCCTAATGTGATTTAATCAATTTACCCAATTCAATTAAAAATATTATAATCCTCTCTTCTTGTGCTCCCCTTCTTTTAATCTTTTCTTACCTAATTTTCTATAATTAAGTTGAATACAAAAATTTGAATCTTTATCCGAAATAATTTTCGTATTAATATTAACAGAAAAAATTATATTAAAATAAACTGTAACATAATATTTCCAATTCAAATATTTACAAAAAAAAAAATATTTCCAATTCAAATTTATTATAATTTTTAATTTTTAAATGCTAGTTTTGAATTTTACCTACTTTATTGAATTTTAACCCCTAGAATTTCTTTTATTTATTCTTTCTAGTCTACACTCTTCATATCTTAAACTGAGCTTGTGGGTGAAGGTGAAGTGTTCACCAGAAATGTCTCCCTTTTCAATTATATTACACAGAATTCCAAAAATTCTAATCAACATTAAATATCCCTACTCTTAGACTTAGGATACCCTCAAATAATCTAAGACCAAGGATAGATTCAAGTGATTATATATAACAATTGAAAATATATTTCTGGAATTTATATGCCCAGATGATTCCGTAAATGCCTATAACCTAAGCCTCAAGACCACACTTATTATTTTCCCTCCCAATTCCACACTTAACCCTATTCCAAGAGCACGGATCTGTTTGAGAAGTCAAATGCTGAAAATCTTCCTTTAATACCCGTGGCCTAAATTTCTTTCCTCAACCATATTGAGATGTGTGGACTTCTTAAAACCTAGTAATATTGGTTATGTTCACACATAAAGACTAAAAATACCCTAAACAAAACAAGTGTAATCATTTGAGGTGTTTTAGTAGTTCAAAAATAGAATGCACCACTCAAACCAAACATTCAATATTTCATATTTTATACTTTCCAAAATTCAAAGGGATATAATATCACCGCTTTGCCTTCAGGTTTTAAAAGTCTGTATGATTTTCAATTTGCAGCCCCTTTTATTTATATTCCGTGGATGCTTTCAGTGGGTACTAATCACCAAAATCACGACAAATAGAAAATCTTGAAATCCATAATCACGACAAATAGAAAATCTTGAACGCCATTAAAAAGACAGAAATATTGATAATAATTCCATTCAAACATGACGGTTGCGTATCTGGGTTGTTGAATTTAGAGATATTGTTTCTAGATTCTATGGTATTTTAGAGGATAAGGATATCTAAAAATTGTTGGAAAGGTAAAGGATAAAAGTACAAAATAACATAAATAATTTATACACTAAATATATATGAGTTATAATTTTTTATTAATTATAAGAATTTTATATGTACATATTTACCAAATTCATGTATTATATAATTTGAACTTACTCAAAGCTTTTTTAACTTAGACATACACACATTTACCAAATTCATCTATCATCTAACTTATACTTATTCAACACTAACTTAACTTACTTTCTAAATATAATTAATTCTCATCACTATTTAAATATAATTAAATCTCCATGAAAAAGATAATTAGCTATTTTAACAAAAACATAATTAATGATAACGAAATCAAACTAAAGATTTTAAGATTTATACTAAACATAAAAATAAAGGTAAATATAAATATTTGTCTCCATTAAATAAAAATAAAAATATGTATAAATTATATAGATTACAAATTATTAATTGTTTGATTTCATTCTTTTCCATGTCCCCATATATTAAAAAATGGAATTGTCTAAAGAGACGCCCGAACCGCTAAAATTGATCGAAATCAGGGCAAAAAAATTTAAGAAATTTTACAGTAACAGTGTTTGAATCATAATTTTGATGGTAGAAATAGATTCAATGGCATCAAAAATCTCTAGAGCACCCAAAATATTAAAGTTTAAATTTACAAAAATTCCTGCAATTATTTTTTTAAATGTTACCAAAATTTCCATCATTTTCAGGGCTCAAAAACAGTCTAATTAGACTACAGCTTAAAAAATATCCTAAAACTCCCCAAACCACAAACGTTCAGGCGATGACGCTCAAAGGTGAAAGTAAAGAATATTGAGAGGAATCTGTCAATGAGAATGTCACGATAAAACGCATTGGCAGAATGCAAAGCACTCACGAAACTGCGCATTGGCAGAATGCAATGTATTCAAGAGTCAAATACTACTGCAGCGACAATTCAAAAATAAAAATGTTTGTATTATAATCCTACCTGCGAGTATATAAAAATAAATTTATGTGTATGAGAGTGTTACTGTGATTCCCAGACCTTGATGGTTGTTGCAGGAGGGGTGAGCACCAGCATGAATATGAACATGGATATGTTGGAGTTGATTCGCCACCATTTACTGGAAGAGGAGGACAATATAGATATTGATATTCAGGGAACCACAATTGAGAGTGGCGATTATATTAGTATTGATGATCATGATGTTGATAGCCAAGCCACCAAGGATTCATGGCAGAATATCGTCAGCGGAATATTGGACGACAATAAGAAAGAATTTACACAACAGAAATGTTCTTCTTCCTCTCCAATATCCTCAGTTACAATAAAAGCAAAGGCGCTTCGGGTAACACAACAGCCACGGGAGCAGGAAAATGGAAAGAGGAGAGAGCTAAGTGCCATGAAATACAGAGGAGTCAGGCGGCGGGCATGGGGAAAATTCACAGCAGAGATCAGACGTCGCGCCATGAACGGTTCTCGGGTTTGGCTTGGCACATTCAACACTGCCGAAGAGGCCGCTCACGCATATGACCGTGCTGCCTACAGACTCCGTGGAGCTCGGGCTTTGCTGAACTTCCCCCTCTCCTTCGCTTCCAAGTCAGAGCACGGATTGGCCGTAGGTAAGAATAGGATAAATATGTAAAAAGGGTAAAAATCCAGCAACTTTAGCTGAAGCCCTCTGCGGCATCACCACCCTTAATCTCCCTTGTGTATGCAAAACTGAAGAAAAGAGATTGGGAACTCTCTCTAGATTATGATTTTAGTTGTTGCAAAGGGCGTGAATAAAATAAATGTTTGAACTTTGATTTCTAATTTAATGCTAGAATATTGAGAATTGCACATATTGTGTGTAACTGAAATTTATATCGCAAATGGATCTAAAAGAAAAGCATCATTTGGAATGGAAAAAATAAAGAAATTTCCCTCTCCTCTGATATTCAAATATCAAATTGTAGAAGTGTGAGAAGGTCGATCAATTTAGGGTCAAATCTTTCTTTCCTTTTTATGCATTTTGATCAGATTGATCGTATATAGTCAAATCTATGTTTTTGGGTGCATTTTGATCAGACTAATATGATGGTATAGTGAGTTGATAGCGTGTAAGATCACAATTATCATTATTGCTTTCCAATCAGGTGTCTTTGGATTAATTGTTATTTTATTTTTATTAGTGATTGATATGCATGTTGCACTTGCCTCTCTAAATTATTGATAAGTAGCAAAATGCATGAGCAATGTGAGACATCCGCATGGTAAAATTCATTCTTCAGATAGAAATATTTATTTCTTTATATATATAAATAATTCTTATATAAATGTATTAATCAAAATCTTTTATAATCTTTATTCAAATCGTAATGAATTTAGATAAACTATTTATAAATTTTTGATGTAACCATGGATTTTGGACCATTATCTTTTATTTTTTTAGCCTAATGGCTTATTGAACCTAGAGGAGTCTACAGGCTTATTGAATATAGAGGAGTTTGTCGCTACTCCATTAATATTCAAAATAAAAATAAAAGCTAAAAATTATGTTCTACATTATATATCATTTATATATTATGAAATTTTTTAGTTTTTATAGTTAAAACTTTTATTTTGCACTATATATTTTATTCAGTATTCAAAAATACAATTTAAAAAATGAAAAATAACACATTATATTTTACATTTACACTCTAAAAACATTTTCATATGAAGAAATTTGATCCCTCTTGGCTCATGTTAGATCCTTACTTAAGATTGATCTATGCTTGTGGTATATTATTTTGAAAATGAAAATTAATTATATGATAAATATTAACTTAGTTTGATTAAAGACATTAAAATAGTCTAAATGAATGACTCATACTTGAGTTTGAAGATAAATCAACTTAGATCTCTTGAGATGCAAACCTTTTTTAGAGTGAAAAGAGATTTGATCCCTCTTCGGACTTGGTAGATCATGAGTTAACATGAATCTAGTCTAATCTTTTTTAACTTTATTTTATTTTGACATAGTGTTAGAAAGGGCATTATAACATCTCTACCATTGTTGACTAGAGAGTGCCTCTAGGCGCAATTATTATTAAACATTTTTTTTACCTTAGAAAACATATTTCATATGTATGTATGGATGTATTTGTTGGCATTATGATGTGGTGTCTTATCCTTGATGGAAACCTACTCAATGAGTTTCCTTTCGATGGAAACCTACTTGATGAAGATGTAAACTTGATGTATCTACATGATAGTTCAAATGTGACAGAGAAAGAAATACCAGTCAATGACATAGGAATGATGAAAGTAAAGTTTCAGGAAGTATACGCAAGTTCAATGAAGCCAATTCATGTACATACATAGGTTTGATGAAGGGAAGCTGCGTATACGCAAGTGTATACGCATGTTCAATGAGGCCAAGTCATGTACATATGCAGGTTCGATGAAGCGAAGTAGTGTATACATGGGTTTGGTGAATAAAAGTCATGTACCCACGCGGATAACAAGAAGAAAATTCGCGTACATGCTTGCATACTATTTTATCAATACCAAGGTTATTTACCATGACATTAGCCCACAATATTGAGTGTAGTAATGGCTATTTGATCCCGTCCAAGAATACCATCGGCACTTGTGTGGTTTTGGATCATGGCATTGACTAAGACTCAAACTATATAAGGAGGTGAAGATCAAAGTGCTAAGAGTGCATGAGTAAGGATAATGAATGAATACTTCAAATTGAAGTATATTTTTATGGTATGGGATATAGTTGATTGATATATCTGAAATAAAGATGTGCCCATGAATAAAATGATGGATCATGATCTCTAGACCTGAGATGACTATGTATTTGCATGATTTTTTTTATAACATGTTTAGATTTGTGGTCTGATGCATGTTTGTTATAGTGAAGGGTATGATATGAGTAAGTCTGAAGTTATGAAGTATTGCACAATCCTGAATTATTGACATGAGGAAGGCGCGTATATATGCGAGTTTGGTTCTATAGAGCAACATATATGTTCAGTAATATGTTGAGATCTATAAGCAAGTTTGTTTTGGATAAGCACGTATATACGTGAATAAGTCTATTGGAAGACGCGTATGGAAGACAGGGTTTTGTTGAAGAATGCTGAAGAAAATGTATGATGAGTTTTGTTGTGTTTCTATTGTATGTCAATGATGTCTTCATATAGATCTGGGTTGTTTGTGTATTGATTATGTTGTTAGTTGATTGTGATTAAAGATCAGTGATTGGTTAGTTGATTGATGATTCAGTGAATGATTTTTTACAATTATATGTTTCATTTGGATATTGAGCTTAAATGAGTGTAGCAGGTCCAGTCTGAAAATCTGATGAAAAAAGGCCTACAAGTTGGGATGTATTGAAGCCGGTGGATCCACTGTGAAAATTTATGAAACATGGTCTACAGTGGTGCTGAGGATTGGAGCCTCCAGTGAGGAAGTAGAAGCTTCTTGCCAGTAGGATTTGGTGATCATATAAGTGCATTGTAGCTCCCTTCTAGTAGTGGCTGGTAAATGAGAGAAGGGGGTCAAAGCTCCCTTCTAGTATTGCCTGGTAAACGAGAGCAAGGGGTCGAAGCTCCCATCTAGTGGTGGCTAGTAAACGAGATCAGGGGGTTGGATCTCTCTTCCAGTAGTAGCTGGAGAACGAGTGAAGATAATAGTCTTCTGCAGGTGGGTGCCTATGTATTGGTATGAGCCAGCTCTAGTACAAGATTGTAAGCAGTTTTCTATATAATAAATATTGAATACAGAGATGAAAACAGTGATGGTTTTCTCCCATATTGGGTTTCCACCTTAAATCTTGGTGTTCATGTGTGTTTCTTATGTGTTATGGTTTATTTTGTTCTTACTACACATGTTAACTGATGTATTCTTCAATTGATTATTGAGTTATTATTTATGAATTAATTAACTAATTAATTCACTCCACTCTCACTAGTGTATCAATCAATTAGACTAGATACAACTAGCTCAACTTAGTCTAACTAAGTTAAACTAAATACAACTCCATAACTACTTCTTCCAACTGTGTCATAACTCTGCCACTTGAGTTCTAACCGAGTCCTCCATGCAATAGCTCCAGTAAACCCTCAGGAATAGCTTAATTCCTTCTATCATCTATTGTGCCACATCTGTGCACTGAACTGAAGTGCTCCAAGAGAATAATTTGTTGTTCAGAGTCTGATTATTACTAAGAGCTAATAATAATCGACATGCATCTATTTTTAGATTTAAGATCTATAAATAGACTTCGCCCAATATTCTAAAAACAAAATTTCATCTATTTTTCCAGCTTGATCAACCATCCACAAATAGCATCTTGAAACTTCTAAAATATGATCATCATGTCTAAAAATAGACATAGTCTAAAAATAGACTTGCACCAAGAATAGCCTGCAGGCCCACTTAGTGAAGGCGAATCTTTTCACTAAGCTCATCATCTTGTTGAATCTCAAAACTCCCTCTCAAAAAGATAGGGATTATCCTTCACCCCGATCCTGCCTCTATGGTATTCGAATTTTCTCCTGGTGAGCACCTTCGTCAGAATATTTACATCCTGATCCTCCATAGGAATGTATTGAAGCACCATGATCTTCCGTTGCACACAATCTCTGATATGATGATATTGGATATCAATATGTTTAGATCTATCATGAAACACATGATTAACCAAGAGTTTAATGCAACTCTGATTATCACAATGAATCACCGTGGGATCTAAATGTGAACCGAACAAACCAACCAGAATCTTCCTCATCTAGATAGCCTCACATGCAGCTAAACTTGCTGCCATGTATTTTGCTTCCGCTGAACTGAGTGCCAGAGATCTTTGTTTCCTGTTGTACCAAGAAACTGCCGTAGATCCGATACTAAAAATCCCTCTTGATGTGCTCTTTCTGTCTATTGGGCTTCCTGCCCAATCTGCATCCGTGAAGCCACGCAACTTCACCTCATCCGTCTGTCTGTACCATAAACCATACTCAGATGTGCCCCTGAGATATCTCAGGGCATGCTTGCCCGCCTTCCAAAAGAGCTTGGTAGGCTTAACCATCGCTTGTGAAACCTGGTTCACCACATAGCATATGTCTGGTCTTGTATTGAATAAATACATGAGCGGACCCACCAACTTTCAATAAATAGTGGCATCCACTACCTCTGCCGATGTAGCATCCTCTTTCTTCCAATTTCCTGGAAGAGGAGTGTCGATAGGCTTGCAGCTTTGCATGTGAAACTTCTCCAGTATCTCCCGGGCATACTTGCCTTGAGACACAAACAGTTCACGTTCCCGCTGCCATATTTCCAATCCAAGGAAATAATGAAAGAGGCCCAAATCCTTCATCTCAAACTCCTTTGCAAGATCAGCCTTGCATGAGTGTATCAACTGCTCATCACCTGTTAGTATTAAATCATCAACATAAAGTAAAATGATTAAAATCTTACCCTCAACCACAATCTAGTACAGGTTTTCATCCGCCTCACTCTTAGTGAAGCCAAGTCCAGTGAAATAGCTGTCAATCTAAGTGTACCAAGCACGGGGTGCTTGTTTTAGCCCATACAATGCTCTTTTGAGCCTGCACACATGCGACTCGCTGCTGAAGATCTCAAATCCTTCAAGCTGCTCAATGTACACCTCTTCCTCAATGATCCCATTAAGGAACGCAGTCTTCACATGATCCAAATTTATGGAGGAACGCAACAGAATAAACATATAACCATAAATACAGAGATGCAGCAGAAATAACACTTCATTTCATTAATATCAAAGAACTAAAATTTGCTTACAGACAGAATGGAAATATAACTAGCTAGGGCACTGGTAGCTATCTCTGAGAAGAGATGTGGCAGCTACAGGCCTCTGAACTGAGTTATAATGAGGCTCGAGGACCTATTTATTATTTAGAAACAATGGGAAATCCTAAACAGCCAAAACCCTAACCCTAGCAGATGAAGCGCCAAAACTATGGGCCCCGTTTGGGTAAATTGGTGTTTCAACTTCCCAGGGGCGTAGCTTTGGCATACAATCTCCATTTGACACGTACCATACCTCGTTAGAAAGATATATCCGCTGACTACAAATTTGGAATGAGCAACATCAATACATAGACCCATGTTGCTCTCCGTTTTCCCAAAAAACGTCGTTTAGGACCTCAAAATGGCTCCGGAAGTTCAGGACCTGAAAAGCTACTAAAAATACTAAACTGTGCTAAAACTGAAAAACTGAAAGAGACAATGGTGGAGCCCCAAGTGGAATAGGCGGGTGACCACCAATATCCACCTAGATCATTCCTCCCCCCTTAGGAAGCAATGGTCCCCATTGCGTTAAGTTCCTCCATGAGATGAGAAAATTTCTGCTGAACTTGGTCCCTTGTGAACCACTTTCCTTGGTGCAAGAGTTGGCCATCTTTGACAACCCGATATAGTTGGATCTTTTTTTGGCGAGTGTTCTTGATTTGCATGTCCATGATACAATCTATGGTGGCCTATTCCATGCAATCTGGATTTAACTCTGTTGGTGTGAGTTGTTCTGCAATGTCTGAGGTGTCCAATAGAGGTGGGAAGTAAGGACGAAGGCGATCCACATTGAAGACTGGGTGTAGACCAAGGAATGGTGGAATACTGAGCTCAAAGGCATTGTTCCCTACAGCCTTGGTGATGGTGTACAGCCCGTATCGAAGCGGGCGAAGCTTGCGGTGGGGTCTAGTGAGGTGCTCCTTCTGCAAATGTAGCCATACTTTGTCACCCACTTGGAAGTTGTGTGGCACTCGGTGTTGATCATGGCGTTGCTTGTACTTGGAATATGCTCTGTCCAATATATCCTGAACCTGTTCATGGATGTGTTGAATGTGCTCGATGAAGCTACTTGCTTTGTCAACTTCAGACTAGACATGAGCCGAATTGGCCTGAGCAGCTGCAAATGGCATGGCTACGTCAATGGGACATAGTGGCTGGAATCCCAAGCCCACCTGAAAGGGGATATAACCGATTGAACTGTGGAGAGCCCAATTATAACTATGTTGTACATAGGGGAGACTCTCATCCCATGTGCATGGATGCTTTGAATTGTACATGCGCAGAATGTGTACAATCATTCTATTGACGACCTCTATCTGGCCATCTGTTTGGGGATGGAAGCTGTGGACTTGGTGAGCTTGGTATCCAACATTGAGCAGAGGCTGGACCAAAATGTTCTGAGGAACCTGCTATCCCGATCTGATATGATAGATTGTGGGATCCCAAAGTGCACCCAAACTCGTTCAAAGAAGAGTTTAGCAGTGGCTTCTGCTGTGATATTCTTCTTGCAGGCCGCCATAATGGCCATCTTCGAGAATCTATCGACGACCACGAAAACACAGTCATTTCCCTGCTTAGTAGAAGGCAGGCCTGACATGTAATCCATGGAGATGGATTCCCAAGGTCGACTAGGGGTAGGTAGAGGAGTATATAGGCCTTGCTTCTCGATGGTCGGTTTGGCAATGGCACAAGCAGTGCAGGATCTGATGTGCTTCTCGACATCCTTTCGAAGGTTCGGCCAATAGAAATACTTCTGTAGTATTGCTACTGTTTTCTCGACCCCGAAATGCCCAGCGACTCGACCGTAGTGTGCTTCCCATATCATCTTGGCACGCTCGCTTGAAGGAACACAAAGGTGTCCCAGGTGACATAAAAGTGCATCTTGGAGGTGAAAATTTGGAGCTTGCTTACCCCCCAAGAGTGCCTTGTAAGTGTGGCCGAATTCTGGGTCACTCTCATAGAGAAGCGGCCAATCAGAAGTCTCGTGCCCACAAGAGTTGAGCACAGTGGTGAGCGCCACGATCGGTGGTCGGCTGAGGCAGTCTGCAACATGATTAGTGCTACCCTTCTTGTACTTGATGTTCAAATGAAACTGTTGCAGATATGTGGACCACTTCTGATGGCGATCATTCTGCAACTTCCCTTGTGTCTGTATGAACTGTAGGGGCCGGTGGTCTGTGTGGATGATTGTTTCCTTCCCCAAAATGTAATGCTTCCATTGTCGACAGGCTTGCACAATGGAATACATTTATTTGTCATAAGTGGGATACTTGCGAACTGTCTCAGACAATGTCTCACTGTGATATGCCACTGGATGTCCCTGTTGAGTAAGAACTGCCCCAATAGCATAATCAGAGGCATCTGTCTCGATCTCAAATGGCTGCTGCAAGTCTGGTAAGGTGAGCACTGGGGCAGAACAGAGGCAATTTTTCAATTCTTTGAACGCCTTTTGTTGAGGTTCCGACCAAAAGAATTTTGCTCTCGCTCCTCCTTTGGTGACTTGAATCAAGGGCCAAGTGATATGAGAGAATCCCAACACGAATCTACGGTAGAAATTAGCAAGACCCAGAAAGCTGCGAAGCTCTGTTATAGTAGTCGGGGCTGGCTAATCCCGAATGACTTGGATCTTGGCTGGATCCACATGCACCCCCCTTTCATCAATAATGTATCCCAGATATTGAACCTGGGTCATGCCAAAAGTGCACTTCTCCAAATTGGCACACAACTTGTGTTGCCGCAGTGTTTGGAGGACTTGTCGGATGTGGTGAAGGTGCTCTTCCCAAGTCTGGCTGAAGATCAGAATGTCACCCAAGTAAACCACTACAAATGAGTTGGTGAATGGCTGCAAGATGTCGTCCATCATCCTCATGAAGGTTGTGGGAGCATTCGTCAACCCGAAAGGCATGAACAGCCATTCGAAAAGGCCTTCCTTGGCTTTGAAGGCAGTCTTCCACACATCGGAGGGTTCAATTGGTACCTGGTGATACCTAGAATTCAGGTCGATCTTGCTGAAATATTTTGCACCTTTGAGTTGGTCCAGAAGGTCATCAATCCGTGGGATTGGGTACCTATTCTGGACAGTGATCTTGTTCAACGCCTCATAGTCAATACAGAGTCTCCACGTCCCATCCTTCTTCTGTACCAACACAATCAGGCTCCCACAGGGCGATGAACTTGGTCTGATGTGACCTTTCTGCAATAGCTCCTGAATCTGCCTCTTGATTTCATCATTCTCCAGAACAGAGCGCTGATAGATCGGTCCATTAGGTAGCGGCGCACCTGGGGTCAGATCAATCGGGTGCTTGACCTGACAGTGCAGAGGAACCCCTATGGGTGAGGTGAATATGTCCCCGTACTCCTCCACAACCTTATCCATTTGTTGTTGTCATGCAAAGGAGCCCTGTCTGGAGGTCGTGGCCACAGTCTTCTTCTTGCCCTGGGGGCGGATCATCAGGAAAATGAATTTCCTGGTTTGGGAAATGAGCTTACTGCATTGTTTTGCAGTAACCAAAGAGATAGCTGCAGGAGGTGGTACCTCTGGTATCCTGTACAACTTATTTCCCAAAGTAACAATAACAGCACGAGGTCGAGACTCATACACAGCATGACGCTTCCACAAGTATGGTTGTCCTAATAACACATCAGAAACATCAATAGGAGCAACATCACATAATACCTCATCCGTGAAGGGCTTGATGCTATAGGGAAGGCGACACTGCTGGCTGACGCGGAGATCTCGTCCTTGGTGAAGCCACCCGATGGTGTATGGATGTGGGTGAGCCGTGGTCGGCAAGCCCAACCGCTTCACGGCGTCTGCTGAAATGAGGTTCTTTTGGCTCCCATTGTCGACAATGAACTGTACAGGGGAGCCCTTTACCCACATCTGTGAGTGGAAGAGACGTTCCTCCTCCTCTGGATCTTCCGGTTCCTCCTTCTGGACCTTTGTAGTGGCAACAGTGGCGTTGGGCTCCGCATCAATAATCTGTTTCCCTTTTTCATTCCCCTTTTCGGGTTCTGATTCGGAGTCGGAGCATGCATCTGACTCAGAAGCCCTCATCTCGGCCACTAGCGACTGCTTGGCCCGACACTCACTTGTGTTGTGAGTGGAGCTCTTATGGAACTCACACCACTTTCCCGTGTCCTTCTTTGGCTTTGCGGTGTTGTTCTTTTCTTGTGGCTTCGACGAGTTGTCTTTAGCCGCCATGCCTTGGCTCGGTCCTTTGTTCTGTGGTTTGGAAGCACCTTTCCCTTGCTTTTGATTCGCAGATCCAAAGTCTCGCTTCTTCTGCTTGAATTTCTGCTCAATCTTGGCAGCATACCGGTATGCCGTACCAAGCGAGGAGATGCCGAGGAACTCCATTTCCTCCTGAATGTATCTGTGCAGACAGCTGCGATACTTTAGCACCAAATGTTTCTCTGAATCTTTGATACCCAACTTTGTGCGCAGGGTATGGAACAGATTCGTCAGCTCGTGCACATCTTGATCCCTTTGTTGTCGCAACGTGGTCCATTGTATGTACTTGTCCTCATAGCTCCCCACGGGATAGTACTGTTCCTTGAAGGCGTCTTGGAAAGAATTCCAAGTTGGTATGGCCAAGAACAGAGAGGGTTCTGTCTGGTCCTTGTTCTCACAGTAGGTTTCCCACCAGTCCTTAACATGGGGGGTAGCTTTGAGGAGTGCAAAAATAATCTTCTCCCGGTCTGAAAAGTCATGAACCGAGAAATATCCTTCTAACATATTCAACCATCTATCTACGGCATCTGCGTCTATTTGACCCTCAAATATGGGAATGTCAAAATTTACTTGTACCTTAAAAGGAGTCGCGCCTCCAGAGTGGCTGCTGGATGCAGATGCGCCGCCGGTGGGTAGCCGTTGAAGGATCTAAGCAAAGTTATCCATCATCACGTTCCTTTGTTTTTCGAGGGCCTCCTCGAGCAATATTTTGATAGGATCTCCTGCTCCCTCATCTTTCTTTTCGTCCCCCATGGGCGTCCGTCGAGGTTTGCGAGGCTGATCTTGCAAAGGTTCCACCAGATCAAGCCCTAGCTCCTTATACCCCGACCTAGTTGGGGACATGCAAAGAAGGATCGAGAAAAAGCAGACCGCTCTGATACCACTGATCCAGATTTATGCAGGAACGCAACAGAATAAACACATAACCATAAATACAGAGATGCAGCGGAAATAACACTTCATTTCATTAATATCAAAGAACTGAAATTTTCTTATAGACAGAATGGAAATAAAACTAGCTAGGGCGCTGGTAGCTATCTCTGAGAAGAGATGTGGCGGCTACAGGCCTCTGAACTGAGTTACAATGAGGCTCGAGGGCCTATTTATCATTTAGAAACAATGGGAAATCCTAAAAAGCCAAAACCCTAACCCTAGGAGATGAAGCGCCAAAACTATGGGCCCCGTTTGGGTAAATTGGTGTTTCAACTTCCCAGGGGCGTAACTTTGGCATACGATCTCCGTTTGATGCGTACCATACCTCGTTAGAAAGATCTATCCGAGGAATAAAAATTTGGAACAAGAAACATTAGTCCATGGACCCATGTTGCTCTCCGTTTTCCCAAAAAACGTCGTTTAGGGCCTCAAAACGGCTCCGGAAGTTTAGGACCCGAAAAACTGCTAAAAATAGTAAACTGTGCCGAAACTGAAAAACTGAAATAGACAATGGTGGAGCCTCAAGTGGAATAGGCGGGTGACCACCAATATCCACCTGGATCATCACATCCATTTGATGAATGTGCCAACCCATCTGTGCTGAGAGAGCAAGGATGGTCTGTATGGAAGAATACTGTGCGACAGGTGCAAAGGTTTCTTCATAGTCAATCCCCTCAATTTGTGAGAAGCCTCGGGC
The DNA here is from genome assembly GCA_034641835.2 of Pinus albicaulis. Lineage (NCBI taxonomy): Eukaryota > Viridiplantae > Streptophyta > Pinopsida > Pinales > Pinaceae > Pinus > Pinus albicaulis. The sequence goes on from CM076575.1 coordinate 137,492,706, forward strand.
AACAAATATTGCCTTATACTTCTCGACACTCCCATCAGCAACTTGCTTTACCTTGTTGATCCTACAACTGATTTACCCACCGGCCTTGGAACAATCTCCCAAGCATTGTTTCTGACAATGGAGTCATACTCCTCCACCATGGAATCTACCCATGTGGGCTCCTACACTACTTCTTCGAAAGAAGATGGCTCTGTCACGATACACTTGCTCATAAGAGCCATGTATCCAGTATATCGGTCAGGTGATTGTTATTGGCAATATGATGCAGAGTGTTGTCCTTGATGGCAACCCACTTAATGAAGATGAAGACATGAGATTGTTGGCATGTGTTGTCCTTGATGGCAATCCACCTGATGAAGTTGTGCTTGATAGAATATGTCTTGATAAACTTGTTAAATGATGTAAGTCTTATGTATCTACAGTGAGTACAGAAGGAAATGAAGAAATGATTTCAGTATGTGCTAGATCTATGATGAAAAGAGTATGTCTCAAGGAATACGCGGTTTTGTCTAGAAGAAGTTGTGTATGCACGCGGGTAATAACGTGCCAAGTCGTGTATGGGCAAAAGCACTCATAAAGTGCAAAACCAGGGGTAACCACCATGGTATTGACCCATTGTATTGGGCAATGATTCGTTTAAATGACCCCGTCCAGGAATACCATTGGAAGTAATGTGGTTTTGGCTCATGGTATTGAAAAAGGGTAAACCTATATAAAGAGAAGAAATTCATTGTGCAAATCATGAGTGGGGGTGCAAGATGTCTGAGCTTGAATGAATACTTCTTTCTGAAGTATATATGAATGGAAAGGGTTACAGTTGAATGATAGATCTGAATGCATGAAGCACCTATGAAGAAAATGATGAACAAAGGTATCTAGATCTGAAATATATTTGTACTTGCTAGATCTGTTTATGGAATGATTAGATCTGAGATGAGGACATCTGTATGAAGTAAAGGGTAAAATCTGTGTGATGTGTTTGTTCTGAAGAATTGCAATGACCTTAATGTCTGAAGAAACATATGCTAGTTTGCCGCAAAAGAAGCGCGTATATACGCGGCTTCGCTGAAGAGAAAGCGCGTATGCGCAATGAAATTAGCTCTGTAATATGTACAGAAGTATACATGGGTTTGTATGGTAGAAGGCACGTATATACGCGGGATCAGTGAAAGGAAAGCGCGTGTGCAAACTAGGGTTTGCTGAAGCATGGGGTATGAAATGTTTGATATGTTCTGCTATGTTACTGTTATCTGTATTCTACAGTTCTAAGTTGTCTGTATCAGTTTGGTTGTATGATTGAGCTTAAATTGTGTGGAGTGGGTCCAGTCTGAAAATATGATGAAACGAGGCCTGCAAGTTGTGTTCTAAAGGAAGCTTTGGATCCAGTGTGAAAATTGATGAAACGTGGTCCATAGAGGTGTTGAGGGTTGTAGCCTTCAGTCAGGGGGTTGTAGCTCCCTTCCAGGTGAGGCCGGTAAACGAGATCAGGGGGTCGTAGCTCCCTTCCAGGAGAGGCTGGTAAACGAGTCAGGGGGTTGGAGCTCCCTTCCAGGAGAGGCTGGTAAACGAGCGCAGGTGGGTGCCTGCGTGCTGGTCAAGTCTGCGCCAGCACATATGTTGTAAGATGTTTTCTCTATAATAAAATATTGAAGGATGAGCAACTGCAGCGGTGGTTTTCTCCCGACTTGGGTTTCCACCTAAAATCCTGGTGTTCATGTGTGATGCTTATGTGTGATGGTTTATTCTGTTCTTACTGTACATGTTTACTGTTTATTGAACATCTAATGAATGAATGATGGAATGATATAAGTGAAGAATTAATGGCATAATTAGATCTCTGTGTATACGCGAGTTTTATGAAGGATATCCGCGTGTATACGCTATTTTGGTTCAGCAAAGTAGCGTATGGGTTTTAGAGAGTGAAAAAGTAAAAAGATTTGATAAAGTCCTAAATACTGATTCACCCCCCCTCTCAGTATTTTTCCCAACAATTGGTATCAGAGCAGGTCCTTCTGCAGAAGCTTGATCGCTTGAAGGAGATCCGTCGCAATGGGAAGTCAAGAAGGAGTAATGTCTATAAAGCCACCTCTATTCAATGAAAGCAATCTGATATTCTGGAAGGTACGAACAAAAGCATATCTGCAAAGTCTTGGTGCATATGTATGGGCAATCGTGGAAGAAGGTTATCAATACCCAGCAAGTATTCCTACTGATGCAGCAGAAAGGAAGAAGTATGAAATCAATGCCAAAGCAGTGAATGTCTTATTAGGAAGCATGTTTGAATCAGAATTTGCTAAAGTGATGCAGCTACATTCAGCAAAAGAAATATGGGACAAAATCATTCTGAGCTATGAAGGAGATACAAAGGTAAAAAGTGCAAAACTCCAAACTCTCAAAATTGAATATGAAAATTTAAGGATGCATAGTGATGAAAGTATTTCCAGTTTCTTTCTTCGTCTAGATGATATTGTAAATCGAATGAGAAATTTGGGTGAAACCATAGCCGATACTACTTTGGTGGAAAAAGTCTTAAGATCTTTGACTTCAAAATTTGACTCTAAAGTTTCAGCTATTGAAGAAAGGCAAGATCTGCAAACTCTTACTATTGTTCAATTACATGGTATTCTGACTGCTTTTGAAATGAGACAAGGAGGTCCTTCTCAAATCAAAGAAGTTGCTTTTAAGGTATCTTCAAAAGGAAAAGAAAAGGAAGTTGTCAAAGAATCCAGCTATATATCCGAAGAAGAAGAAGCAAATTTCGTGAGAAAACTCCAACTAGGTACTGGAAGATTCAAAGGTAAGCTTCCCTTCAAATGTTTTGAGTGTGGAAGAGTTGGTCATTATGCTGCAAAGTGTCCGTATAAAGAAACATCTGCTAAAGGAAAAGAAGTAGCAAGAAGGAATAAGAACCGATCTAGCTCTAAGAAAAGTTATTATACTAATGAAGACAGTGATGGGTCATCTGATAGTGAGGAAGAATGTGAAGAAGATTTTAGACTTCTCATGGCATTTGAACAAAGAGAAGAAAAGGATAATTTTGTGGATGCTCTAGAGGACAATGATTTTCTTGAAGAAAACAATCAACTCAAAGTATACCTAGAAGAAAATAAGATCATCATAGAATCACTGAAAAATCAGATTGAAGAAGAAAAGAAGCACAGGGAGAAAGCAGAATGTGAAGTGGTAAGTCTAAGAAAAGAATTAGAGAAAGTTCAGACTCTGAATCTCAGATTTTCTAAAGGATCAGATACCTTAGATGAAATTATCAAGGCACAATGTTCTCCTCTCATAAAAACAGGTCTTGGATATATTGGAGAATCCTCTCAGGCTTCAGCACCGAACTATCTAAAGGCAACAACTACTGGTTTACAATATTCTGCCTCTCAACAAGGAAGAAAGGATTCTTTATAGGTAAAGCAGTATCATCTCTCTTCAAGGAACACTGACAGGAATAACTTTCAAAGAAGGTCCAACCAGCAGGTAAATCCAAATAGAAAATTTCATAATTACAAAAATGTCTATTTCAATGGACAATGTTTTACATGTCACAATTTTGGTCATAAAGCTGCTCAATGTGTTGCTTACAAAACCATCATGACAAGAGAAGCAAGAAAGAAAAGGTTGGATACCGAACCAAAGAAGAATACCTATAACAACTTTTCTCCTCTTCAAAATGAAGTTGAATGTGCTTATTGCAATAACTTTGGTCATGAAGAATCTGAATGCAGGAGTAAAGTCCAGCCAAAACAGCACTTTCCCTCAAGTTCCAAAGTATGGAAAAAGAAGGAATTACAGGTTGAAAATTGTGGGATAGAATTATTTGCAGAAGGTGAAGAAAATCAATGGTACATTGATAGTGGATGCTCAAGACACATGACAGGTGACAAAAGCAAACTTCTTGCATATAATGCTCTAGAAAAAGAAAAGAAAGTTACATTTGGAAATGATACTCCTGCTATAATTAAAGGAAAAGGGTCCGTGTTTCTAAAAGAAAAGGTGAAGGCTAATGATGTCATGTATGTGGATGGATTAAGGCATAATCTGTTAAGTGTAAGTCAAATGTGTGATCAAGGAACAGAAGTGGTCTTTAGTTCAAAAGAATGTGTGGTTCGTGATCTTCATACAGGTAAAATTATTATAAAAGGGAAAAGAAATCCAAGCAACCTGTATGTACTGAATGGCAAAGATCAATGTTACTTGAGAAAGTCTTCAGAAAATTGGCTATGGCATAGAAGGCTGGGGCATCTGAGCTTCTCTCAAATCAACAAAGCAAGCAGACTTCAAGCTGTTCGTGATCTTCCCAATATTAATCTACCAGAAAGTATCATATGCAAATCTTGTCAATTTGGTTAGCAGACCAGAGTACGATTTAATGCCAAAGAAGAATCATCAAGTAAGCCTCTTGAACTCATTCATACTGACATATGTGGACCTATGAGGAAAAAGTCACCACGTGGGGAAGAATACTATATCTTATTTATTGATGATTACTCTAGAATGTGTTGGATTGGGTTCATTATACACAAAGATGAAGCATTTGAAAAATTTCAGATCTTCAAAGCATTGGTAGAAAATGAATTAGATCTAAAAATCAAGTGTCTTAGATCTGATCGAGGAGGAGAATATACATCAAATGAATTCTTTGAATTTTGTAAACAACATGGCATAAAAAGACAGTTCTCTGTAGCAGGCACTCCACAACAAAATGGCGTTGCAGAAATAATGAATAGAACAATTCAACAAATGGCTAGAGCTATGCTTGATGATTCTAGAACTCCTGACATGTTCTGGAGTGAAGCAGCACATATAGCAGCTAACATTCTCAACAAGTCTCATGTTCGGGTAAATAGTGACAAAACTCCTTATGAACTCTGGTATGGTAATTCTCCCTCTGTAAAGCATTTTAGAGTTTTTGGAAGTAAATGCTTTATCAAAAATAATGATGAAAAGCTTGGCAAGTTCGAACCTAGATCAGATGAAGGGATATTTCTTGGTTACTCATCTACAAGCAAAGCATACAAATGTTACAATAAAAGGCTTCGAAAGATTGTTGAATGTATTGATGTTGTTATTGATGAGTCTCCTGCAGCTCCTAAAGAAGAAAAACAAACAACAAAAGAAGATGATGGTGAAATTTGTCTTTCTACATCAAATAGAAATGATATAGACAGTGGATCCAATGAAGAACCTGAAAATGATCTATCTGAAAAAGCTCCATCCAGATATGTTCAAAAGAATCATCCTGAATCTCAAATTTTGGGAGACAAGGAATCGGGTGTGCGAACGAGGAGAACTCTGGTGGGATCTTCTAGTCATCTGGCACTTCTATCCACAATTGAACCACACAATGTCAATCAAGCTAGCAAAGATGAATTTTGGAAGCAAGCCATGAATGAAGAGCTCGATCAAATTGAAAATAATGACACTTGGGAATTGGTACCAAGACCACATGATAAAAATGTCATTGGAACTAAATGGATTTTCAAGAACAAGTTAAATGAGAATGGGGATGTTGTAAGAAACAAAGCTAGACTGGTTTTCAAAGGGTATACCCAACAAGAAGGTATAGACTTTGAAGAAACTTTTGCTCCTGTAGCTAGACTTGAAGCCATAAGAATGTTTCTTTCTTTTTCAAGTTATCAGCAAATCAAAGTTTATCAAATGGATGTTAAATCTGCTTTTCTTAATGGTGATCTAGAAGAAGAAGTATATATAGAACAACCGGAAGGATTCATTTTGGGAAATGATGAAAATCTTGTTTGTAGACTTAAAAAGGCTCTATATGGTCTCAAACAAGCTCCAAGGGCATGGTGTTATCGTCTTGACAAATATCTTCATCAACAAGGATTCTCAAAGGGATCTGCTGATAGCAAATTATACACAAAAGTTGAAAATGATAAACTATTGATTGTGGTTGTATATGTTGATGATATCATTTTTGGAAGTAACGAAGAATCTATGAGTCAAAAATTTGCTTCTGTCATGCAGCAAGAATTTGAAATGTCCTTACTTGGGGAACTAACATTCTTTCTTGGCTTGCAAGTGCATCAAACTGCAGATGGTATATTCCTATCACAAGAAAAATATCTTAAGCAAATTCTGAAGAAGTATGGCATGGAAGAATGCAAACCTGTAAGTACACCAATGATAATCGGATGCAATCTCAGTTCTCATGATGATTCTCCCACGGTGAATCAACCAGAATACAAATCAATGATAGGAAATCTACTTTATCTCACTCGGACTAGACCAGACATTATGCATGCAGCTGGGATTGTTGGACGATTCCAAGCTAATCCAAAAGAGTCTCACCTTCAGGCTGTTAAAAGAATATTCAAATATCTACAAGGAACTCAAGACTTTGGTCTATGGTATCCAAAGAATGCTGATCTTACTCTTCATGCTTACACCGATGCAGATTGGGCTGGAAGTGTTGATGATCGGAAAAGCACTAGTGGTGGTGCATTCTATATGGGACCCCGATTAGTATCTTGGTTCAGCAAGAAGAAAAATTCTATTGCCTTATCTACAGCAGAAGCAGAATATGTGGCTGCCGCATCTTGTTGCACTCAACTCCTTTGGATGATGCAAACCTTACAAGATTTTCAAATCAAGTGTACACCACCTGTCCCCATTATGTGCGACAATACAAGTGCCATCAGTATTTCAAAGAATCTTGTTATGCATTCGAAGACCAAGCACATTCCCATCAAGTATCACTTCTTACATGAACAAGTGCTTGAACAAAAGGTGAAGTTGGAGTATGTTCCTTCCAAGGAACAAGTTGTTGATATCTTTACCAAACCTCTGCCCAGGGAAGCATTCGAGTATCTAAGACAGAAACTGGGAGTTGTCTCTGCCAGTCAAAAGAACAAATCTGCTTAAATTCAGAAGATTAATTTGAATACGCGGTTTTAATGAAACACAGTCGCGTATATACGCGAGTATATTAACATACATCCGCGTATGAATAATTGCTGACAATTTTTGGTTAGGGGTTAGCATTTTTCAGTATTGTTTGGTTATTCTGGTTATATTTGTTTCTAACAGAGCATCTGATATGAAGAAGACAGGTACAGGAAGGACAAGTTCAGGGGGAGATGAAGGAATGTGAAAATTTATATGCTTCACTTTCCATACGCGGGTTCGGTGAACAAAATTCGCGTATACACGCGAATTACAACAGACACAGTCGCGTATGCATTGATGATAAGAGAATTTGAAGATCTGGAACAGAGGTTCAGGGGGAGCATCAGTCTGAATGTTAATAACTGTATTATTGACTCTGTATCAGCTTATTTTCTCAGTTCTAAATAATGATGATATGATACTTGGTTTCTTATGTTGAAGATCATGGATGAGCCCGGATTGTTACTTGATGAAGAGTATCTATTGGATGAAATGGAAGTCTTATGTTTCAGAGATATGGACAGATCATGCAGAGTTTTGATGCAGGGCTAGCCTGCAAACCCCAGAATCTTCACTAGCTGGCATGAGTTAGAATGCATCTCAGCTTTTCCAAATCAAAATCTTAATTACTAGAAATTTCAATCTTTACCATTTGCATATGAAAGCTCTTCAACATATGTTCTCAAAAAAATACCATACTCTCATAAGCGGAAGCTAATAACATGTCTTCACAATTTCTCATTAGCTTTGAAAACCATACAAGGTTCTTTTATGAAACCCAAATCTCAAATCTTAAAACATAACTTTATACAAAAGTTCAACTCCAATCCATGTGTATACGCTTTCATACCCACCATTCAATTACAAAGCCAAATCTTGTACATACACCCTTTTAAGATCGGATTTCACAAACAAAAGTCATCAAACAAATGCGCCCCTTGTTATCATTATACATGTGTATCATTGGTTTTAAAAGGAGCTTACATTGTTTTAATCCATCTTATTCCATCAATAAACCATTTGAATAACATCGCCCAAGGAATTTACCTCAACGTGCTTACTGTTATAACACCCTGCAAGTTCAACTGCGCCTTCAACGCTTCTGTCCACATTTCTCTGCAATTAGATTGGTCCTCACCGTCTGGAAATCTCTACGCCTTAGCCAATGTCTGCATAACTTATATTCATTTGATATTTATAGCGAACTTTTCATTTAAAACTCCGCCCAGCGTTTGTTTACCTTCCCTTCCACGCTGTCAAATTCAGTGTTTTATCAACTCTGCAAATGCTGTAATTCGACTTTGCCAGATCGAATTTTTTAGCCCTTGTAATTCAATGATTTTTCCGGCTCATTGACTGGTGCTTCTTTTCTGCAATTCCGATGTTAATTCATTGTATACAAAAACGAATTATTGAAACTGATTACCTTTATTTCCGCTCTCTGGTTCTTTCTCTGATAAAATCGACTTTAAACCTTTACAACTCATGATCGATGCTTCGAATTTCCACTGGATTGAAATCGAATCTGAGCTTTGTTCAAAACTTCCACAGGCTGCAAACCAATATAACCCCATCGATTTCTGCAATTAACAATTATAATACTGATCCACATAGAACAGCGCATCAAAATTCTCCATGGATGAGATCGATTTAAAACTGCTATTGTTCTGCATCACCGCACAGTCAATACAGCAATTGGATTTTAAATCAACGCATATAAAAGTACCCCTGTTCATACTCAGCTTAACGCTTTCCATAAAGTCGACTCTCCAAGTCGATGTGCCAACGTTATCTAATTGACATTCATCTAATCCTCTTCCAAGAGGATCGACACCTATTCCTGCGTTCTTTCAACAATACACATTTAATTCATTCAGCTCAACAACGGTCTCAACGCACTAACGAATAGCAATTTCTGCTATCGATCACTCAGAATTACATAAGCCTGACATAACAGAGTTTTGCGTACAAGATTTCACACCAAACTGTAGACTTAAAATGTATTAAAATACTCCCTTACGCAGAGGTTTAATGCCTTTATACTCACTGATTATGCATAACGTTTTCACATTTGCTGCACTCTTCCATTTTCTATCAATCAAACTCAGATCGATATAAAACAACCATAGATAAGCTCATGCATGGATTTTTTTTAACACAGTTAACAATTGTTATCCATCCTTTCAGCTTGGCGCATAATCGATACTCGTTCACAAAGCAAAGCTCACAATCTCTTAATGCAAATATCGCTCTTTTTAACCATACTTTGATTACAAAATTCTCTCGTACACACACATCAAATTAAATACCAGCAAATTCACCATTCCAACACAGAATTTGAATCACACCCGAATTGACCAAGTTAAAGTGCATAACACAAAACCAACACTTTCATAAAAGTGAATTTACTTACAGCAACATTTCTCCATGGCCTGATTTACAATTCATTGGCCCTTACAACCTGCCCGAAGGCTTACAGCCTTGGCTGTTCAAGCCTGCTCTCAATCACACTCTCACTTTCTCCAACTATCTCAATGTGTTTTTCTCTCTAAAACCCCTCTATTGTTTTAAAAATGATTTAATTTAATGCTCAATCCCCTTAATATCTCAATACCACTAAAATATCTCAACAAATCCTATTATCTAGAATCTTATCCCTTTATATCCTTAACTAACCAAATTCTCTCATATCCTTTTAATTAATAAAAGGATATTTACAAAATCCTCACTTTCTCCTATTTTATTTAAAATAACAAATTAATTAATAAAATATTTAAAAATTGTCACACCCCCTTTTCTAACATATTTACAAATAAAAAATGCCCTTGATGCTCCTGCATCAGACTCCCCATGTAAGAAAATTCATGACCACCTGGTCATAAGTCTAGATAATTATTTCCTCCTGGATCCCAAATTTTATTTTGTAATCTTTCCTTGCTTATCAATTGCTTTACTGCTGTTGTTATCTGCTGTTGTCCTCCAGGTTTCCATATTTTGTGCTGTAATGCTCCACTTGCTCTGTCTTCTAAGTCTTTCGCTGTCTTTCTCTTGTTGTCGCTCCTTTTCTTTCTTGCTACTGTCTTTCTCTGGGATGTTTTTATCATTAACCTCCTTATCAACTCAATTTCTCTGTCCAGTATGTCCTCTGTTTGCTCATTGTTTCCATCTCTTGATTGCTTAACTCTCATTCTTACTTGTTCTTCACTCGCTTCCTTTTCACCCTTACTGCTGTTTTGCACCTTTTCTGCTGCTGCTACATTGTCTTTTAGAACAATTTCTTGCCTCTTTTTTCTGCATCTGTCGACTTCTTCTTGATTATCATTTATGACAACTATTTTGTCATCCTTCTTCAGCAGTCTCTCCTTAACATCCTTCAGTAGATGTTCTTCCTCTCCTTCTTCCATTTGGATATCCACCTATGCCAAATATATTCCACCGTCTGCAACAACATCTTCAATTATAAGACAATCATTATAATAAAAAATATAAGGCCTCTGTACCTATTTTCGCTTTTGCAACACTTCAGTATGTTGTGTTGATTTCTCTTCTTCTGTTAGCATATCAGTATGCTGATCCAAACTCAAAGAACTCTTGAGACTATCAGCTAGTCTCCCCTTCTCATCAGCTATTTCAATGATGTCTTCCAGCATTTTTCCACTGTAGTGAACTGCTTCAAAACTTTCATCTTCTGGAAGGTACTCTTTCACATCTTTGACAACTTCAAAAGACTGCCTATCTTCTTCCAAACCTGCAATCACACACAAATCATTAGTTTTAAAATCACAAGACCTTACGGTCTTATTTGATGCTTCAGTCATCAAGTCTTCGGGCTGCTTCGAATCATTCATATGATTCAACTCCTCTAGCTCTTCATCACTTTCAAAAAGTAATGGTCCACTTTCTGGGTAACATATTGAAACTTCAACATCTTCTTCAGCATTTTGCTGTAGCTCAACTCTTTCGAGCTTCTCTATCCTCTGTCTAGCATCTATAACCTGTTCAAGTTCCCTTAGTTCCTTTATCAACTGCATATTCACCTGATGATTCCTCTTCTCTTGTAGCCTCTTCCACTTCAGCTTCTTTCTCATGACATAACCATGCTTCTGGTCTACCTCATTTCTTTGCAACATCTCCATTAACACCTCAAGCTGAACTACTATCTCAGCCTTCTCCCTCTCATATTCCTCTTTGCTTAACTGTCTTTGTATGCCAATTGCCTTGGCATCCTTCTTCTTTTGTCCTCTGCTGTGGTTTATTTCAGAACCTCTGTTACGACTGTCACTAGTCATCATCCTTTCTCTCTCTATGAGTTCCTCACTCACTTTACTATGAGTTGCACTAAATCCTCTTCAGCAGCAAGTCTTGTCCTGCCGCCACTTACCTCACCAAGCTCTCCTCACTCAGTCTGTTGGCAAGCAATTGGTTCTCTATATTTGGAACCTCCTTTGAGCACTTCTCTTTGCTCTTCCTGGCTTCAACTCATCTGCATGTTCTAAGAACACAACTGTCCTCCTTTTCCAATCTCTATTGGAATTCCTCAAGGTTCTGCCACCTCTATGTTTTCACTTAGAAACTTTCACCAGCTTCCTTTATCTGTTAGCAATTTCCTTTTGGGAGTTGCAATAATACTTCAATGCAAAGACTACAATATTCTATTCAAATAAAACCATATAATCTTACCTCCAAGATCTCGTCTGATCTTGTCCTTCCATTCACCTGCACTTCACTTACCTTCAGAATCTCATCATTCCTGCAAATCTGTTTCAGCAAATCTTTATGCTTCCTCTGCACAATTTCTCGATATTCAACTACTGTCAATCAGATTTTAGAATCTGATACTTTCTTCCAATTTTTCGGCTTTATCTGGCAACAATTCCTTCTTTGCTGAGTTTCTTCATTGCTGCAACCATCAATCCTCAATCTATTTCTTGTCAGTGAAACTCAAAATTAAACAAACACAATACCTGCACTATGCTTCATTCATCCAAGTCATTCTTCAAACATCGTTGTGGATTCTTCTGTCTCTGCAATCTCTTGGTTCTGAATTACTTTTCAAGAAACTTTCATATAGAGCTATTCCAACTCTGATACCAAAAATGATGCAGGGCTAGCCTGCAAACCCCAGAATCTTCACTAGCTGGCATGAGTTAGAATGCATCTTAGCTTTTCCAAATCAAAATCTTAATTACTGGCAATTTCAATCTTTACCATTTGCATGTGAAAGCTCTTCAACATATGTTCTCAAAAAAATACCATACTCTCATAAGCGGAAGCTAATAACATGTCTTCACAATTTCTCATTAGCTTTGAAAACCATACAAGGTTCTTTTATGAAACCCAAATCTCAAATCTTAAAACATAACTTTATACAAAAGTTCAACTCCAATCCATGTGTATACGCTTTCACACCCACCATTCAATTACAAAGCCAAATCTTGTACGTACACCCTTTTAAGATCGGATTTCACAAACAAAAGTCATCAAACAAATGCGCCCCTTATTATCATTATACATGTGTATCATTGGTTTTAAAAGGATCTTACATTGTTTTAATCCATCTTATTCCATCAATAAACCATTTGAATAACATCGCCCAAAGAATTTACCTCAACGTGCTTACTGTTATAACACCCTGCAAGTTCAACTGCGCCTTCAACGCTTCCGTCCACATTTGTCTGCAATTAGATTGGTCCTCACCGTCTGGCAATCTCTACGCCTTAGCCAATGTCTGCATAACTTATATTCATTTGATCTTTATAGCGAACTTTTCATTTAAAACTCCGCCCAGCGTTTGTTTACCTTCCCTTCCACGCTGTCAAATTCAGTGTTTTATCAACTCTGCAAATGTTGTAATTCGACTTTGCCAGATCGAATATTTCAGCCCTTGTAATTCAATGATTTTTCCAGCTCGTTGACTGGTGCTTCTTTTCTGCAATTCCGATGTTAATTCATTGTATACAAAAACGAATTATTGAAACTGATTACCTTTATTGCCGCTCTCTGGTTCTTTCTCCGATAAAATCGACTTTAAACCTTTACAACTCATGATCGATGCTTCGAATTTCCACTGGATTGAAATCGAATCTGCGCTTTGTTCAAAACTTCCACAGGCTGCAAACCAATATAACCCCATCAATTTCTGCAATTAACAATTATAATACTGATCCACATAGAACAGCACATCAAAATTCTCCATGGATGAGATCGATTTAAAACTGCTATTGTTCTGCATCACCGCACAGTCAATACAGCAATTGGATTTTTAAATCAACGCATATAAAAGTACCCCTGTTCATACTCAGCTTAACGCTTTCCATAAAGTCGACTCTCCAAGTCGATGTGCCAACGCTATCTAATTGACATTCATCTAATCCTCTTCCAAGAGGATCGACACCTATTCCTGCGTTCTTTCAACAATACACATTTAATTCATTCAGCTCAACAACGGTCTCAACGCACTAACGAATAGCAATTTCTGCTATCGATCACTCAGAGTTACATAAGCCTGACATAACAAAGTTTTGCGTACAAGATTTCACACTAAACTGTAGACTTAAAATGTATTAAAATACTCCCTTACGCAGAGGTTTAATGCCTTTATACTCACTGATTATGCATAACGTTTTCACATTTGCTGCGCTCTTCCATTTTCTATCAATCAAACTCAGATCGATATAAAACAACCATAGATAAGCTCATGCATGGATTTTTTTTAACACAGTTAACAATTGTTATCCATCCTTTCAGCTTGGTGCATAATCGATACTCATTCACAAAGCAAAGCTCACAATCTCTTAATGCAAATATCGCTCTTTTTAACCATACTTTGATTACAAAATTCTCTCGTACACACACAGCAAATTAAATACTAGAAAATTCACCATTCCAACACAGAATTTGAATCACACCCGAATTGACCAAGTTAAAGTGCATAACACAAAAACAACACTTTCATAAAAGTGAATTTACTTACAGCAACATTTCTCCGTGGCCTGATTTACAATTCATTGGCCCTTACAACCTGCCCGAAGGCTTACAGCCTTGGCTGTTCAAGCCTGCTCTCAATCACACTCTCACTTTCTCCAACTATCTCAATGTGTTTTTCTCTCAAAACCCCCTCCTATTTATACAATTTTAAAAATGATCTAATTTAATGCTCAATCCCCTTAATATCTCAATACCACTAAAATATCTCAACAAATCCTATTATCTAGAATCTTATCCCTTTATATCCTTAACTAACCAAATTCTCTCATATCCTTTTAATTAATAAAAGGATATTTACATAATCATCACTTTCTCCTATTTTATTTAAAATAACAAATTAATTAATAAAATATGAAAAATTGTCACACCCCCTTTTCTAACATATTTACAAATAAAAAAATGCCCTTGATGCTCCTGCATCAAGTTTGTTGCTGATGGCATGCTATTGAAAGGATGTTTGGATGCACACTTTCACGGGGAGCCCTAGCCTTGCTGAGTATAATGCATTGTTGGCATTATGTTGATTCTGAAATGTGATCTCTTTCTTGAGGTCTTTTTGGTTTTGATCATGAAAAGTCATATTTGTAATTTGATGAAAAGGTCATGATTGAGACCTATGATGTAAAATTGTAATATTCAGTCATGTAAGGACTTGCCAAAATTTGTAAACCCACTTGGTTGGGTAGTTGAGTTGAGATGTGTAAACCCTCTTGGTTGGGTTTTTGAGTCTCATATGTAAATCCACTGGGATGGATCTTCGATGTATGAATGAGTATTTGGTGATAGGAAGGTCATAGAGTCATGTACTTCATTGAAAAATATGTTTGAAGGTTCAGCATGAACTCAGGGGGAGCTTTGTCACTTCAGTATACATCAGATCTGTAGAATGCTTCTTCTACATGAGGAGAACATGGGGAGAGTGTGTTGGTTTTGATCCGCCCTTTGCCCTTGATGTCAAAGGGGGAGAGTGACATGGTGTTTGAAATGGAGAGCAAGAATGGTGTCAAAGAATGGGGAGAGTGACATGGTGTCATTGTATTCTTAATGTACCTATCTGTTGTGGTGATCAAACACCATCGTGGTTGCCATCAAGTCCAAAGGGGGAGATTGTTGGTAATATGATGCAGAGTGTTGTCCTTGATGGCTACCCACTTAATGAAGATGGATACATGAGATTGTTGGCATGTGTTGTCCTTGATGGCAATCCACCTGATGAAGTTGTGCTTGATAGAATATGTCTTGATAAACTTGTTAAATGATGTAAGTCTGATGTATCTACAGTGAGTATAGAAGGAAATGAAGAAAGGATTTCAGTATGTGCTAGATCTATGATGAAAAGAGTATGTCTCAAGGAATACACGGTTTTGTCTAGAATAAGTCGCGTATGCACGCGGGTAATAACGTGCCAAGTCGCGTATGGGAAAAAGCGCTCATAAAGTGCAAAACCAGGGGTAACCACCATGGTATTGACCCATTGTATTGGGCAATGATTCGTCTAAATAACCCCGTCCAGGAATACCATCGAAAGTAATGTGGTTTTGGCTCATGGTATTGAAAAAGGGTAAACCTATATAAAGAGAAGAAATTCATTGTGCAAATCATGAGTGGGGGTGCAAGATGTCTGAGCTTGAATGAATACTTCTTTCTGAAGTATATATGAATGGAAAGGGTTACAGTTGAATGATAGATCTAAATGCATGAAGCACCTATGAAGAAAATGATGAACAAAGGTATCTAGATCTGAAATATATTTGTACTTGCTAGATCTGTTTATGGAATGATTAGATCTGAGATGAGGCGAACATCTGTATGAAGTAAAGGGTAAAATCTGTGTGATGTGTCTATTCTGAAGAATTGCAATGACCTTAATGTCTGAAGAAACATACGCTAGTTTGCCGCAGAAGAAGCACGTATATACGCAGCTTCGCTGAAGAGAAAGCGCGTATGCGCAGTGAAATTAGCTCTGTAATATGTACAGAAGTATACGCATGTTTGTATGGTAGAAGGCGCGTATATATGCGGGATCAGTGAAAGGAAAGTGCATGTGCAAACTAGGGTTTGCTGAAGCATGGGGTATGAAATGTTTGATATGTTCTGCTGTGTTACTGTTATCTGTATTCTACAGTTCTAAGTTGTCTGTATTATTTTGGTTGTATGATTGAGCTTAAATTGTGTGGAGTGGGTCCACTCTAAAAATATGATGAAACGAGGCCTGCAAGTTGTGTTCTAAAGGAAGCTTTGGATCCAGTGTGAAAATTGATGAAACGTGGTCCATAGAGGTGCTAAGGTTTGTAGCCTTCAGTTAGGGGGTTGTAGCTCCCTTCCAGGTGAGGCTGGTAAACGAGATCAGGGGGTTGTAGCTCCCTTCCAGGTGAGGCTGGTAAACGAGATCAGGGGGTCGTAGCTCCCTTCCAGGAGAGGCTGGTAAACGAGCGCAGGTGGGTGCCTGCGTGCTGGTAGGAGTCTGCGCCAGCACATATGTTTTAAGATGTTTTCTCTATAATAAAATATTGAAGGCTGAGCAACTGCAGCGGTGGTTTTCTCCCGACTTGGGTTTCCACCTAAAATCCTGGTGTTCATGTGTGATGCTTATGTGTGATGGTTTATTCTGTTATTACTGCACATGTTTACTATTTATTGAACATCTAATGAATGAATGATGGAATGATATAAGTGAAGAATTAATGGCATAATTAGATCTCTGTGTATACGCGAGTTTTATGAAGGATATCCGCGTGTATACGCTAGTTTGGTTCAGAAAAGTAGCGTATGGGTTTTCAAAATGAAAAATAAAAAGATTTGATAAGTCACAATCATGGTTCACCCCCTCTCGGTATTTTCCCAACAAAAAGTCTTTATGTGACGCAGTGTGAGACTCCCTGCATTACATGTCCTCAGCTTGATCTGGAGAAACACGTGGTACGCTTTCTACCTTGTCGTGTTTGGTTCTACATGGTCGGAACTCCTCCACTCACGCAGATATCCTCTATGGTGATCCACGTTCGAGCTCATCTTTGGGAACAAGAAGTTCTCCTCCACGTCACAAAGTGGCTCCTCTCAGCGGCCTTCATGGCTTTCCTCATTTAATTTGTATCATCACTATGTGATAATTCGGTATACCGGAAAATAACAGGGATAATTCTGGGAGTGTTTCGCCTTCACAAAAATATCCCAACTTCTGCAGTCGGCTCCAGCTTCTTCCTGACGTCCTTTGTCACATAAATGTAAACAGGTGAGCCAAAAATCTTCAAATTAGAAATATCAGGCTTCTTACCAGTAAAGGCTTCTTCGGGTGTACTCAAGCCAAGTACTCTATGAGGACAACGATTTTGCACATAAACCACAGTTTTGCATGCTTCCGCCCACAAGTGCATCGGTAGGCCCTGGTCATGCAACATCGCTCGTGCAGCACCCACGATCTTTCTATTATTTCTCTTCGTGACCCCATTATGTTGTGGGTTATGAGGAGCTATGAGTTCTCTTTGAATTCCTTCTTTGCTACAGAAGTCTTTGAATTCTCTCGAGATGTATTCACCACCATTATTGCTCTGTAGAGCTTTCACTTGATTCCCCGACTCCTTCTCCACCAATGCCTTGAACTCACAGAACTTTGATAACATTTCACTCTTCTTCTGCATGAAGAAGATCCAGCATCTATGAGAATATTCATCAACAAATATTGCATAATACCTGTGTTTTGGTATTGAAGCAACCGAGAATGGTCCACACACGTCTGTGTGGATTCTCTCCAGGATCACCGAAGCATGTTTCTCCTTCTCATGAAAGGTGGTCTTCACAAACTTACCCATAGTACATCCCTTGCACTGATCTGACTGCGCAAGAGTACCCTTGGGAAGTCCAATAGAAATCTGTTGCAAAATCTTCAAAGAGCCGTGGTGAAGATGGCCCAATCTCCTATGCCATAATTCACCCTCATCCCAGCTCACCACTTCTTCTGCTTTGCCCACCATTGTAGCGCAACCATCTACCTCCAGCTTGTAGAGATTCTTAATTCGAACCCCTATCTTCTTGGTTTGACCCATTTTTTTATGTCGAAGGAAGGCTTTTCCCTCACTAAAAACAACATCATAACCCTTGTCTTCTAGCATCGCGACTGAGACCAAGTTCTTCTTTAGACCTAGAACATGCATGCCATTATTCAACAAGAATGGATTACCAGACTCCCTCTCAAAGGTGATGGTCCCAATGCCAGTCGCATTGTATGACCATCGTCGCCCATCTCTATATGCATCTGGAGGTCCTTCTCCTCCAAGTCACAAAACAAGTCTTTGTCTCCCGTCATATGGAAAGACGCACCACTATCAAGATACCACACCGATCCCATGCAGCTTGAAACCAAGCAAGCGATCAAGGAGAAATCAAGCTCAAATTGCGAGGCTAAGGCCTCTCCAGCTGCAGATCCAGCAGCTTGCTTGTTCTTCTTCTTCTGTGGACAGTTAGTGGCGAAATGTCCATGCTTGTGACAGTGAAAACACTTCACTTTGGACAAATCTTGCTTCTTACCTTTAGCACTGGATTTTGAAGGATTTTTCTTCCCCTTCCATTTCCTTGCTTTTGCAGCCAAAGCGCAATTCTCTTCATCTTCATTCTTCGATGAAGATCCATCCCTGGTACCCCGCCTTATCTCCTCCTGCACAAGATCCGACCAAAGTCGCTCCCATCCTAGCAGTTTCTCCCGTCCATTGACAAAGTCTTCGTAGCTATGCCAACTCTTCGGAAGCCCAAGGAGAGCCAGGCTCACCAAGCCTTCTTCATAAATAGTAACCCCCACACTTCCCAGTTCATCCTTGTAGTGGACAAAATTCGTGAGGTATTTTTGAATAATGTCGCCTTTCTCCATTTTTATTTTTCTGAGCTTGTCTTTAAGCGCCAACTTCCTCTAGTCACTTCTTCTTTGGGACAAGTCTGTCAAAGCCTTCCACATTAAGAATGGAGTGGCTTTCCCATGAAGGCTAGACACAATATGGTCCTTCACACCTTCCAATAGAATCCTTCTTGTCTTTGCTGTCTTCTTTTTCCATGCATCAAGTAATGCAGCATCGCTAGATCCCGGCTTAGGAACAATACTATCGATGAACTCCTTCAGCCCATTATCCTCCAGCACCGCCTCCATCATGTCCTTCCAGGATATGTAATTCAAGCTCCCATCAACGGCATACTCCAATCTCAACCCATTGAAAGACATTTCAATGTATACGCGATTTCTGCACCAAGAATCTTTTGTAGCAAATTCGAATTGTCCACCAGCACAAACTCACTTCACAATTGCAATCTTCAATCAACAATGCTCTGATACCATGAAAAAATTAAGCATGCATATTTCCAAGATCCACCTGATCTCACACTATTTAACTTTATGCAAGATACTGAATCTATTCCACTTGTTAATCTTTTGCGAAAAAATTAATTTATTGCACACACATGTGAAGCATAAACAAAAATAATCAATTGCACATAACACAGTTTTTAACCGAGAAAGCCTGAAGTTGAAAACCCCAACTATATATTATGTAACATGGAGATCATATGACAATCTCATACAAAGCATACAAAGCTTATCACAAGCTCTTAGTACAATACAATCGTCATACACTAGTCAGGACCAATCTTGCAAATCCATGCACCGATCGTTGCCTCGTGCTAGCCTGCCTCCACTATGCAATCTCTATTGAAGAATAGCTCTGAATGAATTCGAATTACTCTTGGATTGACTGTGCAATCCTCATTGGCATCTCCACTGTGTGTTTGATTGAATCAATGCATCACTAATAGTCACAACAGATAGTCTATCTTTCCCTTTCACCTATCTATCCACTAGTCTCCACTGAAACTGCCATGCACTATAGTTAAATGATGTATTCTTCAGTTGATTAATGAGTTATTATTTATGAATTAATTAACTAATTAATTCACTCCACTCTCACTAGTGTATCAATCAATTAGACTAGATACAACTAGCTCAACTGAGTCTAACTGAGTTAAACTAAATACAACTCCATAACTACTTCTTCCAACTGTGTCATAAATCTGCCACTTGAGTTCTAACTGAGTCCTCCATGCAATAGCTCCAGTAAACCTCGAGAATAGTGCCAATTCCTTCGCCATTCGGTGTACCCACATCATGTAGCTGAAAAACAGTACTCGAGAAGAGAATAAATTTTTCTTTGAGAGATTACGATTGTTCTAGTATCAGCGATACGACATGCATCTATTTTTCTTATTGGATCTATAAACCGACATTTATTTGTATTCTAAAAATAGAATTTCATCTATTTTTCTAACATGATCAACCATCCACAAATAGCATCCTGCAACTTCTGAAATATGATCATCATGTCTAAAAATAGACTTGCGCCTAAAATAGCCTGCGGGCCCACTTAGTGAAGGTGACTCTTTTCACTAAGCTCATCATCTTGTTGAATCTCAACAGATCCACCAACATTCATGTTAACAAGCAGAAAGAAGAAGAGATAATATGTGGTCTTTCTCTTAGTGCATTTAAAAATGAGGATGAATGGTACATCGATAGTGGATGTTATCATCACATGACTCGTGATAAGAGTAAGATAGAGTCTCTCAAGAAAAATCAATATGGTAAGGTTATTATTTCAAATGATGCTCCAACAATTTTTTTGGGAAAAGGTAGAGCCAAAATTAACCAAAAATAGAAAGGCAGTTGATACTTTATTAGTTCAAGGCCAAAAAAAAAAAACATATTAAGTGTAGGCCAAATGGAAGATCAAGGAAATGTAAGTGCGTTCACATCAGCCAAATGCAAGTTCATGGATGAAGAAACTGGAAAGGTCATAGCAAGCGGATACTAAAACACCGATAAATTATATGTGTTTAAAGATTTGACCTGTCGCAGATGTAAGGAGGATTCAGACTCAGACTAAAAGAAGATAGCTCCCATTGCAGTTCATCATTCTTGAAAGAATATTTTTATAAGTAACTGCAATATATAAAGATTAGTTCATAAATGTTTGTTGTTTATATTTCTGATGGTGCATTTAATGTGAAAACAGAAAACAGGTACAAACTATACAAACTTAGGGGGAGTTGAAGCTATCAAATTTTCAATATTTCACTTTCTATATGTGGGTTTCATGAACTCAAGTTGCATATATACGTGATTTCCTTTATAGACAGTCGCGTATGCTTTTTCTCTGATAGAAAAAAAAAATGAGACAAACTCAAGAATAGATTATGACATGCTGCTAATAGTTATGATTTAATTTTCTTGGTCCGATGTTGATGGGCACAGTCTGTCAATATTGTATTGAGTTGTGATTTTCACATTGATGATTATTTGATGTATGGACATGCTTTGATGAATGAGTTGATGTGGTCAAATTTTACAGTGAACATGTAGCATAGGTTGAGGGGGAGCATTAGCCTTATTGCTAATGATGCATTGTTGGCATTATGATTCTTTAATATGTGTGATGCTCGTATAGTAGTTCTAATGATGTTAATAATGTTTTCATGATACATGGATTTCTTATGATGAGATTATGGATGAGCCCTGATCATATTTTTTAGAAGATTATCTTTATCTAAACACATGGATTTGATGTATGACTAATGATTCAGATATGAGGAAACAACATTCGAACCTTATTTTTTATGAGTACTATCATGAATGATGCCTATTGTGCTTAATTCCTACACATGTTATGTCGTGATTATGCAAATTGAATAAGTCTAAAACATGAAGACCTTTGTGATAAGAGATCACAGGGATGATTGGTTGATACATATTGATTATTGATGAAGTGGTTCTGGTATGATAACTCTTCTTGCATATTGGGGCAAGAATATGATGTTGTTGCAACATTCATGAAGACATGGTTATTGATATGCTTATATGATACTTGGAGACATGGCTTCATTGTCTTTTCTTACTTTTTTTTTCTCACATATTTTGTTGATGCATGTCTATGGTGTTTACTCATGTTATATGATATGATGCTTCACCGCTCTATCTTATTTCATGATGATATACTTGGTTCCCACATATGCTTCCTTGATGAACATGGTTTGGGGCTATTCCTACAAAGGGGAAAAGGCGAGTTGTCTTTGATGAATTCAAGAGATTGAGTTGATAGATGATATCTATGGGAAAATATTATTGTAAACTTGGTCACAAGTTGGTGATATTGAAATTTACCCATGCTATTTCTAAAAGATACTTATGGTGTAGATCCTATTCAGTATATGATGGTTTCGGGTCATGTTCTTTATGTCTCACTATTGAGGTCTTTTGGTCTTGGTTATAAATGTCATATTTGTCATTTGATGTAAAGGTCATGTAAAGCCCAATGATGTGATCCTTGTTATATTCATTAATGTATGGACATTTGAGTTGATGTAAAATATCTAATCCCACTTGGTTGGGTGATTGTGTCAAATATGTAATCCCACATGGTTGAGTGGTTGATTCAAATATGTAACCACAATTAATTGGGTTATTGATGTAAGTATGAGACCTTGGTGATAGGAAAGGTCATACTCAGTTGAGTTATAGAGTCATGTACTTCATTGAAATCTTTCTAAAGATTAAACATGTACTCAAGGGGAGCATGGTAAATATAGTGTAGATCAAATCTACAGAGCTCTTGTATTTACAAGGAAAGAGAAATTTTGTTTCAGCATTAGTTCGCCCTTTTCCCTTGATGTCCAAGGGGGAGAGTAACTTGGTGTTTTAATAATTCTTATGTTGATGCGTCTAACAGGTATCTACATGTTGTGGTGACAAACAACCAACATGGTTTCCATCAAGTCCAAAGGGGAATATTGTTGGAATTATGTTGTGGTGTGTTGTCCTTGATGGGAACCTACTCAATGAGTTTCCTTTCAATAGGAATCTATTTGATGAAGATGTAAACTTGATGTATCTACAGGCCAGTTCAGATGTGACATAGAAAGATACCAGTCAGTGGCAGAGGAATGATGAAGGTAAAATTTTATGAATTATATGTAGGTTCAATGAAGCCAATTCGTGTACATACGCAGGTTTGATGAATGGAATCTGCGTATACGCAAGTTCAATGAAGCCAAGTCGTGTACATATGCAAGTTTGATGAAGCGAAGTAGTGTATATGTAGGTTTGGTGAAGCAAATGTTGGGTATGTGTTATATTCTTTCCATGATTAGTCCCACGTGTTGTACGTTGCGCTGAGCGCAGTAGGGGGGTCACGAGGAAATTATTGTTCGATGGGCGGATCCACCCATGGTTTTGTGCATGGGTTTGCACATGGTTTTGGGGGACGATGGTTTTCAGCCCCTAGTATTTTGTAGATCTCGTCGAGGGAACTATGGTTATGTTCTAATCCAGGGTTAATGGATTGGGGTTTATGTATGCTTTGGCATGTATATATATGTGTTGTAACATTAAAAGGAATGTAATGAAAAATCAAGCTGGTCATCTCGATTTGGGATCCAGGGGAAAATCTCTATGTATATCTGTTTTATGTTTTATCCACTCACTATTGTTTATTTTATGTTTTTAAGATTCGTTTGTAGATAATTTTTGTACAGGGTTCAAACCTACAGAAAAATCGTGTACACACATGGATAAGAAGAATAAAAATCACATACATGCTTGTGCATTATTTTATCAATACCAAGGGTCTTTACCATGGTATTAGCCCACAATTTTGAGTGTAGTAACGGCTATTTGATCCCGTCAAAAAATACCGTCGACACTTCTGTGGTTTTGGCTCATGGTATTGGGTAAGGCTATAACTATATAAGGAGGTTAAGATCAAAGTGCTAAGAGTGCATGAGTAAGGATAATGAATGAAAACTTCAATATGAAGTATGTTTGTATGGTATGGGCTACAGTTGATTGATAGATCTCAAGTAAATATGCACTCATGAATACAATGATGGATCAGGATCTCTAGACCTAAAATGACTATGTATTTTCATGATCTGTTTATAATATTTTTAGATCTGTGGTCTGACACATGTTTGTTACAGTGAAGGGTATGATTTGAGTAAGTTTCAAGTCCTAAATTATTTCACAATCCTGAATTATTTACAGATCTATATGCGGGTTTGACACGAGGAAGGCATGTATACACGCGAGTTTGGTTCTGGAGAGCAGCGTATATGTTCAGTAATATGTTGAGATATATACGTGAGTTGTTTTTGGGATAAACACATATATACGTGAACAAGTCTACTAGAAGGTGTGTATGCAAGCCAGGGTTTTGCAAAATAATGTAGAAAAAAATGTCTGATCAGTTTTGTTGTGTTTCTATTGTCTGCCAATAATGTCTTCATATAGATCTTAGTTGTTTGAGTATTGACTATGATGCTAGATGATTCTGATTAAAGATCAGTTACTTGTTGGTTGATTGATGATTCAGTGAATGACTAGGTATAGTTATATGTTTTAGTTTGATATTGAGCTCAAATGGGTATAGTGGGTCCAGTCTGAAAATATGATGAAAAGAGGCCTACAAGTTGTGATGTATTGAAGCAGGTGGATCGAGTGTGAAAGTTTGTGAAATGTGGTCTGCAGTGGTGCCGAAGGTTGGAGCCTTCAGTGATGAATTCGAAGCTTCCTTCCAATAGGAGCTTATGATCAGACCAGGGGGTTGTAGATTACTTCTAGTAGTGGCTGGTAAAGGATAGCGGGGGGTTGAAGCTCCCTTCCAGTAGTGGCTGGTAAATGATAGTACGAGGTCAAATCTTCCATCTAGTGGTGGCTGGTTAATGAGATCAATGGGTTGGATCTCACTTCTAGTAGCAGCTGGAGAATGAGTGAAGGTAGAAACCTTCTGCTGGTGGGTTCCTTTATGCTGGTATGAGTCTTCACTGGTACAAGATTGTAAGCAGCTTTTTATATAATAAATATTGAAGACAGAGATGACAACATCGATGGTTTTCTCCCACAATGGGTTTACACCTTAAATCTTGGTGTTCATGTGTGTTTCTTATGTGTGATGGTTTATTGTCTTCTTATTGCACATGTTTACTGCTTACTAAATGTATTATGAATGAATGATGAATTGGTCTAAGTAAAGTTACTGAAGGTTTATCTTAATTATAAGCTCACTAGGCATACACTAGTTTCCTGAATGAAAGTTGCATACATAAGCTAGTTGGCTTAAGTAAAGTCACGCATAGAATTCAGTAAACAAAAGTAAAAGTCTATGTGATTTTTAAATATTGATTCACCCCCACCCCCACCCCCCCTTAGTATATTTTGCAACAATATTTATCTTAAATACTTACTATTTTTCCTTTGTTAAAAATTAACTCAATAAAAAAACACACACACACACACGTATATATATATATATAATACTTATTAGTTTTTCCTTGGTGGTCACAACCTTCTAATGGTTCCCATATCGTGAATTGAAAGTAAAATATCTCATAGAGGGGTAATTTTCATAGCTAGGCCCTAGAAGATACCTTTACAAAAGTTTTTTTACTTAACCTTAGTCAAGGCTTTAGGAGTGATTTCTAGTTCTAAAAAAATGAATGTTTCGAATATGCCAAATCACAAGTGAGGGATCCATTTGGGAGGCCATGTCTGTGAGGTTGAGGTTGATGGGCCTCTAAATTAGACATAAATTAAGGCCCATCTAACCTTTATTAGGCACATAAAAGATATATTGAATCTCTCCTTATACACTTAATAATGTTTTTTAAAGTTTTAAAATGTTCTTAGGAAGGTTTAAAGGTAATTGCATATTTGTGCCTAATATTATTTATTTTTGAAGGATATTGTGAGAATATTGGGAAGATTATGGAGATTTGGAGGAGGAGATAATATAGGGGCTTGCTTCATGCTGCTGGAGGATCAACATTGTAGAATAAATGAGCAAAATATCATGAAACTATAGAGAAATTCTAGATTTATTATGGAACACTAATGATTGATAAAATCTAGGAATGTGTTCCTTGACATTTATTGCAAACTCCTAGTGTTGAGAACCAGATCCACTATTTGAGGGATTTTGGACGGGAATATTCCTCCTTTCAAGGATAATGCTTCCTCGTCATTTTATATAAGTATCAATTCGAATTAGCCTCTAGGGGCATGTATTGTTTAGTATTATTGTGGAGAAAACTTGTTTTCTGGAAGTTCCGCATTATTTTATTGCAGGGATGTACTTGGGCTAATTCAATAATAAATATTGGTGCCATTTTTAGCTTCTAAGGCTTGGTTTATTCCATAGGATTATGAGTCCTCCTTGGGCTTGGCCATCCCAGGAGTCTCAGATCCCTCTTGTAAAATTTATTTATGTTCTTTTCACTTCTTATTCACATGCATCTCTTATTTCTGTTTTGCATATTTCTGTATTTAGTATTGTTTCTTTTCTTGTTGTAGGATTGAGTTAAATGATTGAAGTGAGTTATTTTTTAGTTTTTTTACAGGTTAAAAATCATTATTCATCCTTGGAATAATTTTGGAAGTTCATACTAATGATTAAGCTACTTGGATTTGGTTACTAGTCCACAAATATAAGATTTGAAATGCCTTGTAGAGAAATAGTAGTAAATATCTGCTATTTTTTAGAATTGGTTAATGAGATCCATTTGACTTGATTCCACTTGTATTAGATCATAAAAATGATAAAATTAATAACAAAATTTACCACATTTCATTTTCACTTTATTAGGTTAGGAATTTGATAGATTACCTATCTCACTAGTTCTTGAATTTCCAAATTTTAGAGTAGTAATTTTTTGTTATTTTTAAGCACATGTGAACAAGGGTATTTTGGAGTGATTCCACTTGAAATGGAGACCTAATACATCCTACTTACTGTTGGTGTCCTAATATGAACAATATTCAACCATTTTTCCACATAAATTATCAACCTGAGGCTGTTAGTTATTTCAAGACTAACGACACAGTATATGCAGGAGAAATCACATGACCTGCTGTAGATCAAAGGCTTAATCCATAAACACACAGGCTACTATAACTACAATTAAAATAGATTTTAGAATTAAAAATACATTCACAGCAATTGAAATATTACACTGGAACATCAGTAACGAAATCAAACTAAAACATGAAAAGAATGAAAAGAAAGGGAAACATAGCACCTGATCAAAAGAGTGGGCCCAACTCTCTAATCAGGGCTACGAAAAACTCAAAAATTACAGGTGAAACAACAAGATGTTGAGCATTCAATTAATTGCAAAATATATTGTTACAAAATCTATATGTAATTGGGCTTAACCCCGATTCACAGCCCACAGGCCCTCTTTATACAAATGTTCCGAAAATCATAGATTCCCTTCAGCAACTGAATATTTACAGGAATATACTTTGTTACAATAGCAACCTAGTTGCCCAAAAGGAAAACATGAAAAAGCCTGAAATAACGCTAGTGTGAAATAGAGTCTGTTACAATGTAACAGCAAGTGAAGATAGCGCTGGAAATTATGGGTTGTTCCACAACTCCCAACTGTAACGTTTCCCATTTTTTTCCGAATCTGTCAAAACATTGGAGTTAATATTGCAAAAAGATAAAGCCTCCTGGACTAATACTTCATTAATCAAATATCCCATGTAAAGTAGGAGAAAGGTGTTTACCTCGTGTGTTTAGGAATAATAATGACACAAAGAGATAGAAAGGTGGGAAAAAATAGGAGAGAAAATTATACAAATCCGGTACCCAACATCTCCCCCGAACTGGTTTATCTGCATGTCCTCATGCAGCTCGTTGTCTCCTCAGATCTGGATTGGACTGACTGTGACTGGCATGAAGCTATGTGAGATCATATTCTTCAGCCATTTTCATCCCCAGTGGTTTATATCCTTCCATCAAAACAACATCCTTCCACCAGTCTGGATCAACGTTGTATGTAGGAGTATATCGCTTGGCTGGCAACCAGATAAGGGGAAACTGAAACCTCAGCCCAATCCATATGACCCCACAGGTATGAATGCATGCTACGAAACGTGGAATCCTCTCTAGAGCCCATAAAAATTTAGGTGCCCCAAATGGTTCTCATCCTCAGATGGCTGAGGATGACAACATCCACCTTCTCTGACAACTGTCCAGCGCTTATTTACGAAACATCGTAATTTTTCTGACACATAGGTCAGAACACCATTTCTAGGTTGCCAACATGTGTTCTCTATGACCCTCAATCAGTATAAATGTGTAATTCTTGTTATAAATGTTTGAGGACTCACCATGCTCCTTCCTCATCATTAACAACCTTCCGACTTGGTTTTATTCAAACGTATTCCAAGCCTTTCTCCACTTAATTTGATTGATGGTATAGGAGGTGAAAGCTCTTAAATGAATGTCCCCCATGAATGGAGCAGGGTTAAAATACTAATCATGCCTCAATAAATACCCATGAATGTAGAGCTCGCACATTAAGTGTTGTCCTATGATATCATGAATTTTTAAAATATGCAGAAATTGAATGGGTTCCTCAATCTCATACCAAATCTCCTTATATATACTTTCAAGAAAAAAGAAAAGAAATTTCTCATGAAGGAATAAGGCATAGCTATGTGGAGGAGATCTGCAGGCCATTACCTATTGTGCCAGAGAGAACATCTTCTCCTTATCTGATTGCAGCAGCTACACTTGTTCTTCCAATTATTCCATTCTGGCCTTTTGTTTAGCTTGTTTCAGTCGCACCTTATATAACTGATCTATGTATCCTGTGACAACCCCGGTGGCATGTTCTTGAACCCGAATGGTTTCTTTATTATGGTTACTTGCAGCAGACTTCCACTTCTGGATTTCAACAGCCAAGAAAAATTCTCGACCTTCAAACAACTCTTCAATTGGGCCAGTCTATGTGGCTACAAAGGAGACCTCAATTTTTTGCTTTAATACCCTCCATTTGTAGATTTTCACCTTCCTTTTCAGCCAAGAAACTCTCCTTTTCAACTCCCAAACCTCCCTTTTCAGTCGCATGGTTTCACTGAACTACAACTGATACCTTTTCTTGAGAGGTAACCTTCTTTTCTCATACTGTTCAATCCATTTCTGTTTGAAAATAAATTCAGTTTATGGGCCTATGACAGGCTCAGGAGGTGGCAGAATGCTGCCGATATTCTCAGCAGATTCTCTTGTTAAGCCTTTCTAGCTGGGTTCTCTATCTTCAAGGGCTTCTTCCTCTATATTCCCTTCAAGGAATCCTACCATCTGGTCAACATTTCCATCGACCACTCTATTTTCCAGTGTTTCCACAGGAATCCTATCTTCCTTGCGAGCCTTTGAGTGCCCCAACAGAGATTCAGCAATGACTGGGCCGATCTTGGTTATGTCAACAAATTTAAGCACTAGTGGAACAACTACTTCCTCCATTAATCATTTGGGCAAGCAGAATCCCCTCGCCCCTCTAGGCATCATGGACTGGAACGAAGAATGGGCGACAGATTCATCATCCTCATTTTCGGCTTGAGCCGAAGCTTCATGCATTACTACCTCAGTCGGGATCGATGCTGGTTCTTGTGGGGCAGAATCAATTCTGAAGCTTGTTTCCCTTCTGTCCTCTTTCTCTTTTTTCATAATTTCTTCTTCTAGGGTCGATACTGGTTCTTGTGGGACAGTATCAATCTCCCAGTTTATTCCTTCCCTACCTTCCTGTTCCTCATGAATTGCTTCTTTTTCCATAGTCGATACTAGTCCTTGAGGGACAACGTCAATTTCGCAAGATAACTCCTCCCTACTTCCTTGTTTTAGCCGAATCGGGGGTGGTTCTTGTGTAGCACCCCACTTGTTTCAACATCCATATCTGCTTGGGTAGGTTTTGTTGTTTCTTGCAAAACAACATCACTTGCCATTCCTCTTTCTGCCATTTCACTCCACTGTTCTTCCTGATCAAAAGTCAATGATTGTATGATAGTCTCGACTTCCTGCACGATATCCACAATTCCTTCATATGTGGGCTCCTCAAGCGAGGTTGGTTCTTGTGTGGCAGCCTCGGCTGTGTCGCCAATTATCTCCTCCATTCTCATTTCTTCAGGTTGTTCCTGATCAACCTCCATTTCCACTTCTTCGGGATCCTCTTGATCAACCTCCATTTCCATTTCTTTCGGTTCCTCTTGATCAATTCCTTCTGAATGTTCTTCTTCTGCTAAACCAACCAGAGAGACTGGTTCCTCTTCTCTTGCAGCAATAACAGCTACTATCTCTTCTTCTAAGGATCCACAAAGTTCTGCCTAGGAGACCCAAAGCCTGTTTATTGCATGCATGACCAATAAACACACCAATCCATGGTTGGAGAGCACTGTCGGCATTCGGCAAACGCCCAGTAGACTATGCCATGTGCTGCAACTGTTTCAATAGGAAGAAGGGCATATTTAAGGCATGCACCTAAGCCTATGAAAATTGAAGGTGCGTTAGAATTTTAAAATGATACTTAAACAGAGTTGTGGCTTGACCTTCGCAAGTTATGTATTTCACTACAAAACCTGTTACTTTGTTCCTAGGATATGGCACAGTCTTGCACTCATATCCTTTTCCCATTTGAACGACACTTTCCCTTGCCTATAAGAATAATTCGAGAAACTCCGGGAGAGAAACTCTCCAAGAAAACCATTTCCACCCTTGCTGTCTCAGCCCGCTAACCTCTGCAATTACCTCTTTTGTGATAGGAACTTCCAGTCCTCTGACCCGCAAGTGATTCTTGTCTAAATTAAGTGCAAACTCCATTGTGATTCCCCTGTCAAACCCCTACAATATGTCGAAGTAGGTATCCCACCCTACATTGACAAATATTTTCCATACCTCTGGATTGTTGCAGACCAAAGCTGTGTTTTCAGGCTCATGTCACACAGCCAATCCGCCCATATTGTGGGGACTTGTAACATCGCTTCTTTGAACAACAAACAGTTGGGCGAAATGGTGGATACCAAATTCGAAAAAATGGCACGGTGAAAATGAAAGGTGGTAACGGTAAATACAGATGGTAATGCTCAGAAACTTAGAAAAGTCATAAAAAAATATGTTAAGTGTAATGAATAAAAATAATAATTATTTCGTATGGAGTGGAAAAGACGTATTATGGATCCCAATACGTATTGAATGACTATACAAAATTTTTATAGGGATTGTAAGGTGTACCACACATGGACTGTCATAATGATTTATGAGGTCATTATTACGCCATCCTTGAACTATGACAGCACCCCCCCCCCCCCAACTTAAATTTTTGTCGTCCGCAACATTAAATTCTTCACATGGGATATTTAATTAAATCGATAAAAGTCACGTGGCGGCCTACCTGGCGGCCTACCTGGACGAAGTGACGGTTGGTAGGATGACGGCCCAGTAATGATGCAGATGGAGTAACAATAGTACGAGTCACCGCATCCAGAGTAACAATAGTGCAAGTAAAAAAATCCGATGTAACAACATCTAGAGTAATAGTAGTGCGAGTAACAGCATCCGGAGTAACAGCAGATTGAGTAACAGCATCCGATGTAACTGCATCTGGAGTAACAACAATGCGAGTAGCAGCATCCAGAGTAACAATAGTGTGAGTAACAGCATTCAGTGTAACAACATCTGGAGTAACAACATCGAGTAGCAGCATCTGGAGTAACAGCAGTGCGAGTAACAGCATCCGGTGTAACAGCATCTGGAGTAACAGGAGTACAAGTAGCAGCATCCAGAGTAACAGTAGTGTCAGTGTAACAGCATCTTGAGTAACAACAGTGCGAGTAGCAACATCTGGTGTAACAACGTCTTGAGTAACAACAATGCGAGTAGCAGCATCCTGTGTAACAGTATCAATTAAGGAGTAACAACATCGAGTAGCAGCATCCGGTGTAACAGCATCATGAGTAGCAGCAACCGAGTAACAATATCATGAGTAGCAGCAACCCAGTAACAGCACAATGAGTAGCAGCAACCCAATAACAACACCATGAGTAGCAGCAACCCAGTAACAACACCATGAGTAGTAGAAACCAAGTAATAGCACCATGAGTAGCAGCAACCAAGTAACAGCACCATGAGTAGCATCAACTGAGTAACAGCACCATGAGCAGTAGCAACCGATACTTGGAAAAACATTTCTTTGCTTTTTACTCCTTAGTAGTAACTCCTGCAAAAAGACAACAAGATAAAAAATAAAAATATAATTCTTTATTCTTTTATTATTATATTATTATTATTATTATTATTATTATTTTTTATGGCAAGGATGCAGAGTAAGAGTTCTCTGCACTGATAACCTTCAAACTAGATTTCTCAGAGAGGTGTTTGATAAAAGCATCCTTAGAGGTCGAGCGGTGGTATATTCTAAGGTGATGTCCATTTACTATGTATGAAGCACGTGTATCATCAATTGTGACTAGCCTGACTGTTCCATTATCAAATACAACGTCCACCTCGTAAGGTCCCATCCAGCGAGTGGAAAGCTTTCCCTTAAAATCATTAAAGCGGGATTCATAGAGTAGTGCCCAATCTCCACTTTGAAACACCTTATTCTTAATAAACTTATCATTCCATTTCATTCTCTGCTGCAGAATAGCATTAGTTCTCTGGACAACCATTGAACAGATTTCATCTAGTTCATTGAGCTGGGTCAGTTAGTGTTTCTGGGCATCTGACAGATCCAAAAAAACTTCAAGAGCTGTTATGATCATACTGATTTCAAATTCTTTTGGAAACAATGGGGATTTCCCATAAACCAACTCTAATAGTGAAAACCCAGTTGTATTTCACCATGTTGTTCTATACGCCCAGCTAGCTTCAGGAAGCTTCTGAGCCCAATCCCGATGATGGTATGCCATAATTTTTTCAAGATATTTTCCAATGTCTTGTTTGTGCTTTCCATTTTTCCATTTTCCTGGGAGTGGTATGGAGACGTCACCTTGTGCTTGACCCCATATTTCTGCATGAAATTTTCTATCATGTGTGATCTGAATTTTTCTCCTCCATCTGAAACAATCTCTCTTGGAATACCATAACGATGAAAAATTTCTTCAAATAGAAAATTTGAGACCACCTGCTCTGTTGCTTTCACAACAGCTTTGGCTTCTACCCACTTAGTCACGTAATTAGTATAGACCAAGATATGGACCTTTTGCTGGGAGGGTGGGTTAAAGGGTCCAACGAAGTCAATAGCCCATTTCTCAAAAGGCTAGAGGACTACCTGTGCCTACAAAGGAATTTCATCAGCTCGACTAGGTTGCCCCATACGTTGGCAACTATCACACCTCCTGACATAATCTTGTGCATCATGAAAGATAGAAGTCTAATAATATCCCATTTGTATCACCTTATGGCCTGGTCTTCTGTCTGCAAAATTCCCTCCACAAGGGCCATCATGGGCAGCTTTCAATACTTCATAAATATCATCCTCAGACACACAACATCAAATCTTCTTATCCACTCCTGTATCAAAAAGGTACCCTGCCATCCAAGAATATCGGGCACTGTGATGAATAACTTTTCGTTGTTCCCTATATGACAACTGAGGAGGCACTTTCCCTGTAGCAAGGTAGTTAGCAATATCTGCATACCACGAAGGTTTAGTAGAAACTGCAAAAAGATTTTCATCGGGAAAATTATCTTCTATAGCTATGCATTCGTCATTGTTATCCATTCTGGATAGGAAATCAACGACTACATTATCCTTTCCTAGTTTGTCTACTATTGTAATATCAAACTCTTGAAGTAATAGCAACCACCTTGTAACACGACCATGAGTAATAGTTTTATTCATTAAATACCTGATTGTTGCACGATCAGTATGGACAAAAGTAGAATACCCGGTCATGTAGTGCCGGAACTTATTGACAACATAAATGACAGCCAGGAATTATTTTTCTGTCACCATGTAATTTAGTTCAACAGGAATTAAATTCTTGCTGACATATTAAATTGTGTGTAGTGTTTTGTGTACCTGTTGTCCTAAAACATCTCCTACTGCTGTCTAAGAAGCATTGGTATGTATGTGAAATGGTAATGCCCAATCAGGTCCTTTGGAGGATTGGAGCCGTGCAAACCAGCCCTTTAATTTTCATGAAAGTTGTCTCACAGTCTTCAGTCCACAATCTGCATCTTTTGTTAGAAATTGAAAAAGTGGATGTGTTATTTTAGCAAAATTTTCTATAAAACATCTGTAATAACCAGCACAACCAATAAATATAGGTACCTGTGTGGGTGTTTTTGGTACTAGGAAGTGTAATATTACCTCTACTTTAGCCGGATCAACTTGAATTCCAGTAGCTGAGAGAAAATTTTCCAATACTACTCCTTCTTCCCTCATCATATGGCATTTGAATGTACTCAGAGATACATGGGTCTGCTTACCTCTTTTAAGTAATTTCTCCAGATTTTTCAATCCTTCCTCAAATGAGTTTCCATATGGATTAAAATCATCCATATAGATCTCAACGCTATCATCAACCAAATCAGAAAAGATTCCCAAAATTGCCCTCTGGAAGGTGGCAGGAGCATTACACAAGAAAAATGGGAGGACCTTGTATTCAAAGGTTCCCCATGGGCATGTGAAAGTTTTTTTATCCTGGTCTTTCGGGGCTATCTGGATCTAATTATATCCGTTGAATCCGTCTAGGAAGGAAAATAACTTCTTCCCAGCCAAGGTACCTAGGACTTGGTCAATGAATGGCAAAGGGAAATGGTCTTTTTGAGTTTCCTTATTTAGTTCTCTGTAATCTACGCAGATCCACCATTTACCATTCTTTTTGGGAACAATCACTAGCAGAGATACCCATTGGCTATCTGAGATGGGGTAAATGAATCCTACATCCAATAATTTTTTTAATTCTTCTTTGACAATGTTCTTGAGAGCAGGGTTAATTCTCCGTTGGGGTTGTCTTACAGGGCGGCAATCTTCCTTAATATGAATATGATGAGTACATAAGTTAGCAAGGATCCCCTTCATGTCGGTATAATCCCATGCAAAAGCTTCCTGATGATCTTGAGGGACTTTCAAAAGTTTTTTTGTCTGGGATTCATACAAGTTTGGGTTGATATCAAGTGTTTTCCCTGGTTCAATCTCAATTGGGATACTATCATGGCATGAGGTTACAGGAATTTATTCAATGTCATCTTCTGGTTCAATGTTTTCCTGTGTTTTACAACTCATAGCAGATTCTAGAACCTGTCGAGTTGAATCGGAAAGAGAACTGGAATCATTAATAAAAGCGTTAATGGAATCGTCCTTGGTTTTTGTTTTAAATTGAAGGGCCTGCCCAATAATGAGGACTAGTCTAACAACTTCATTTTCAGGTTTAGGATCTTCTATAGGTAGAGGTTTTTGATTAGTTAATAATTTTTTAGATGGGTTAGGTTTCGTAGGAGGATAAAGAGTAAGATTCTTTGTAATTGTTCCATTTGATATGATCATATGCCCAGATCGGCACCCTATGTAGGCATCTGCAGTTGCGAGCCACGGTCTTCCCAGGATCAATGGATGACCACTAACTAAATATCAAGTCTGTAATACAAGGAGGTCCATAGGGTAATGCCATGAATCTACTGAAATAATCACATCCTCCAATTTCCCTACTGGTTTAATTGTAGACATGTCTGCTAGTTCCAGGATAGTAGGGGTTGGTTTAATGTTTCCAAGACCTAATGTGTTCATTTTTTTAGAGGTTATAATTTTGATGGCAGCTCCCAAATCTACCAGTACATTTGGGATTTCAACACCATTGATCTGTAATGTTAGAATCAGGTTTCCTGGGTCTCCATATTTTACAGGCATGATCTTTCCTAACATGATGTCGGATAATCTTCCCATCACATGAATGGTTAATGGATCCTTAGGTTTCTTCCCTAGTTTCTTAGAGAAATACTCTTTAAGGGTCTTTGCATATATATGTACGTCCCTCATAGCCTATAGCAGGGGTATTTTAACAAAGAGATTTTGCAGTTCCTCTAGGAAATCAAACTCTGCTTGAGGGTTCAGTTTATTCAAGGTTAGGCTTTCAGGATATGAAGGAGAAGTTGAATGACCTTGATTAGGAATAGATTGGGGAGGTGTTTGGTTCATTATGTTTTGGTCTGATTTATCCCCAACTGTCCTCTATTTTGGTTCTGTATCTTCATTATCAATCTGTTCTATAATAATAGGTTAAGTGGGTGTATTTACTACCCGCCCAGATCGTAGGTTTATCTCATTAAGTTCCGTGGTATAAATGATATAAGATGGAAGGCTAAGAGTGTTTGTTTGTTGGACCCCTTTATTATTAGGATTCAGATTGGGCTAGATAGGAAGCTGGGGTCTGATGGTTGGGTTTCCTAAAGGTACATTGGAGGGCAATTGAATTTTCTGTTGAGGAATGGACTGAGGAAACTGACTACTAGGAGAGGGTCCACGCCATTTCTAATTCCATGAAGGATTTGGACTGGCCTGGGGAACCCATTGTTGCTAAGGGGGATTCTGATATTGAGACCACATAGCTAAAAAAGGTGCAGATTAGGGATCCATATTAAAATTATTAAAATACTAATATGGGTCCTGAAACATACCTGGATTCATAGCTGGTGGTTGAGGTGGCCATGGCTTCTTCTGCCCCATGAAGTACAGCTGGTCTACCATGCTTTCTTCACTTTCCCCTTGAAAAATTTCCTTCAGTGCGGGCAAGGAAGGACACAAGCTAGTCACATGAGTCTGTACATAGATTTCACAGGCGTCCACTGTGTTTAATGGGCATTCTTTCAAAGGATGTTTCTTTCTGCACTGCGGGCAGAATATAGCCATAGTCTTTTCCAACTCCATTTGTTTCTGTTTTTCTTGCAGAGTGTCCATCTAGGCGGATAATGCGCTCAGAATATCATTCCTTAGGTTTTCCAGTAGGTTTCTAATTTCTTCCTTTGTAACCCTTCCACCAGAATTCTTTGATGACTGAATTCCTTGTCCAATCCTTGCAGCCCCCCGTGAACACTTAATGCAATAGTCACAGATAGTGTCGAAGTTTTCTTTCGAAATATCCCCTTTTCCTACTATATTCAAAAGTTGCAGGGATTCTTCCCGAAGTTCTCGGAGAAGAATGATCTTCAAAATGTCCTTGTCTAGGTCACTATGTCCAGACCTCTGAAATATGTATTTGAATCGTTCCACGTAGTCCTCCATGTTTTTTTCCCCTTTCTGTGCAAACTTAAATATTTCCTCCTTAATGTCACGGGATTTACAATAATCTTGGTATTTTTCTAGGAAGGCTTCTTTCATTTCTTCCCATGAGGTAATTGTGCTCCCTCCTAAACCCATGAACCATCTCAGGGCTGTCCCTTTTAAGGTAGCAAGAAATATTTTTAATTTCTGAACATCAGCAATATAATCATATCCTCGAAAAACAATGTCAAATTCGAAGAGGAACGTATCAGGGTCTTCAAAAGAAAGCCAATGAAAACTAGGCAGAGTTGTTAAAGGGATCGGTCTCATCGATGCATCACCTGCAATGTTTCCGTTTGGAAAATCAATAGAGGAACTTACAAGTGCCATAAATACTCTCCAATATTCACTTGGAATTTTTACTGGTTCTACAGCTGGTACTTGGAGTGATTCAATTGTAGGAGGTTTCATCGCAATCTGCTAGTCCCTTTGTGACTCAAATCCTTCAGGAATTCTCTCTCCAAATCAAAATTGTTGAATTCGACTACATGAGGCTTTATAGCACTCCCTTGGTCTCATGGTGATGAAAACCCTTTTTTAGGTTCTTCTTCCCAATTAGAATTGCTCAGTTCTTCTGATCCTATACTTACTATTTCTTCCCCTTATGCTGACGGTAAAGATGTCTCATCCACCAGTACCTTATTTATTAATTCTCCTGCCGACGAAAGAATTCCCTATGGCACCATGGATGGCACTGGATGCTCCACCCACTATCCTTCAGACTTCGTTTGAACCCTTACCCTAACAGGAGCATAAGATGATGCCTCAGATTTAGATTTTTCAATGATCTCCTAAAAATGTGTCTTCCTTCCCAGATCCTTTCCTTTCTTTGGGGGTATTCCTCTACCCCTCTTATTTAGATCCTTGTTCATACAAATTGTGAAGAAGGTTCATCAAAGTAACAAAACCGCTTAGGACCCAGAGCAAGACAGATAGCTTCCTCCCTGGGATGAGAGAGTAGGTTCAAACAGACAATATACTAAAAGAAAAGGAAATCGAAGTTCGGGACCTAAATTAGGATAATCAAATACCCTCCTCAGGACAAGAAGTTGGCCCTTCAGAAAAGAATAAAAGAAAATAGAAAGCTATAAACTATGCCCAGGATTTAGGACAGGGTAGCAAAATGTCCTCCCCAAGACGAGGGATCAATTTTAATGAAAAGAAAAGCAAGAAAAAAAACAACACACTATGTGCAGGGCTTGGAGTAGGGTAATAGATGCCCTCCATAAGGCGAGAGATCAATTCTAAATAAAAACAATAAAAAGTAGGAAAAATACAGAGTGCTATGCTCAAGACTTGAAGTAGGGCAATAAATTCCTTCCCCAAGATGAGAGATCGACCCTTAGATCAATTGCAGATCCTATTCTTGTACTTGTTAGCCTTCCCCGGCAACGGAGCCAAAAAGTTGGTGTCCGGATATGAACAATATTCAACCCTTTTTCCACATAAATTATCAACCTGAGGGCGTTATTTATCTCAATACTAACGACACAGTATATGCATGAGCAATCACATGACCTATTGTAGATCATAGGCTTAATCCACAAACACACAGACTACTGTAACAACAATTAAAATAGATTACAGAATTAAAAATACATTCACAACAATTGAAAGATTACATTGGAACAGCTATAACAAAATCAAACTAAAACATGAAAACAATGAAAAGAAAGGGAAACACAGAACCTGATCAGAAGAGTGAGCCCAACTCTCTAATCACGGCTGTGAAAAACTCACAAATTACAGGTGAAACAGCAAGATGTTGAGCATTCAATTAATTGCATAATATATTGTTACAAAATCTGTATGTGATTGGGCTTAACCCCGATTCACAGCCTGCAGGCCCTCTTTATACAAATGTTCTGTAAATCATAGATTCCCTTCAGCAACTGAATATTTACAAAAATATACTTTGTTACAACAACAACCTATTTTCCCAGAAGGAAACCATGAAAAAGCCTGAAATAACATTGGTGTGAAACAGAGTTTGTTACGCTGTAACATCAAGCGAAGATAGCACCAGAAATTTGGGTTGTTCCACGACTCACAGCAGTAACTTTTCCCGTTTTGCTGAATCTATCAAAACATCGAAGTTAATATTTCAAAAAGGTAAAACCTCCTAGACTAATACTTCATTAATAAAATATCTCATGTGAATTAGGAGAAATGTGTTTACCTCGTGTGTTTAGGAATAATAATGACACAAAGAGATAGAAAGGTGGGCAAAAATAGGAGAGAAAAGTATACAAATCCGATACCCAACACTTACTCACAAAAATTTTCCCATACCATTTGCATTTGATTTACTTGGTCATTCAATGAGTTATTTCCAAAACAGTCTTTCCTGTAGAAAAAACATAGTTTCTTGTAGCACTTTTGCAGAATGTGTAAACTCGACTAGACTTTCTCCCAAAGGTTATTTTTTGTCTCTTGTGCTTGAAAAATGGCCCCTAGGATCTAAATGCATGATTGAGGAAGAATAAACACCACTTAGGACATTAATTTTCGCAAATTATATTAAGCCTTTTTATTTGAATTCATGCTCTTAGGATTTTAATCACAAATTATTGTTCTTTCCTGGGCTTAATTTGTTTTCAAAGCAACACTTTTGTTTCTGAAATTAATTTAGGCTTTGATTTCATGACATTCACTCAATTACATCATATCAACAAAAGGACACATTGTATGCTGCACATGTAGTGCCGATAGCTCTTAAGTTTGTACAAACCCCAGGTTGATAATTAAATTCAGTAGCCTTGGGAGTTGCAACATTCTTCTTGCAATACTCAGCCTCATCACTTTTTGGCGCCGTTTCCAGGGAGGTGTCAAAGTATGCATTTTTTTCTACCCTAGTTTATTCATTTCTTTTCTTTCTACAAAAATAAAATAAAATTAATTAACCATATTTCATTTCAAAACAAAAAATTGCATTGCATTAGCATTTTTATTCAAAAAAAAATTTAAAAGTACTTCTCCAACACCACCAACCCCCAATTGATCAGGTGGTGTAGTAAGATCCCCATAACCATCCAGTTTTGTAGGTATAAGAAGAAGAAGAGGTGGCATAAAAGGTAGAAGAAATGGATAGAGATGATGAAAATGAAGAAGATCCTCTTGGATTTCCCATTCAATATACTAATGTTAGTGTGCATATGAAGATCATCCCTCCATATTTCCTTCCCAGCTTCCATGGTATGAGGTCAGAGGATCCGGAAACCTATCTATTTGAATTTGAAATACTTTTTAGACCTTATGGTTACTTATCACACACTCAAAAATTAAGATTGTTTCCTGCAACATTGAAGGATAGAGCTCTTAAATGGTTCATGAGTTTAGGTACTAATTCAATAAGGTCATGGAATGATATGCAAAATATATTTTTAGAAAAATATAAAGACCGTGATCTTAAGAAAGAAATATTTAGAATGAATCAAAAAGAATATGAGAGCATTGAGGATCTAATATATAGGTTCATGTTTAATGTTAAGAGGGGAAAACTACAACATTTAGGATTTGAGACACTAAAAACCCTCTTACTTAGAACAATTAGGGATGAGTGGATCAATCTCCTTGATCTTATGAGTAGAGGAGATGTATACCAATTATCATTTGAAGAAAATTGTGAAACATGCAAGAACATATCAAGAGGAAGGGCAAGAGTAAGTAAATCAACATCAACATTGGTAAGTCAAGATGAGATTGGAAATTTGGTTGATAACTTTAAAACATAAATTCTTAGCATTCTAAGTGAAAAAGTAGAAATGTTAAGAATGAAAAATGAGTAAAAAGAAGATGTTGATATTTCTATTATCCATGCAGAATCATATGCTACTAAATATTTTCCTTCATCACCAAGGTTTAAGGAAGTGTACCAAGAGGAAAATGAAGCATGTCAATCACCAAAGAAGATATGTTATGTAGCTCCAAGAAGACCATGGAAGCCTACTCAACTTGATATGATTCAAGGACCTACTTAACGACTACCTCTCATGGAAATGGTCATAGATGAATGACTAAATTAACGCAATTGAAATGAAAAAATGATATCTAATTTCAAGCTTATTCACATCCATCTTAATATAAATGGGGCACGCTCCCTCCTCCCTTGGAAACAAGGATGGCAAGAATCTTATGGTATAAATCCACAATACCCTCAATATTTTCCTCAATATCCCCCATACCCAACTCCATTTTATCCCTACCATCCACCTACATCACAACCACAACCTCAACCACATCCATGTCATAGATCCACTCCCACTCAGCTACATGTAACACCATTTCCAAACCCACACAATTTATTATCTCATCCCACTTACAATGCTGACATACAATACTACCAAACATATTCTCTTGATCTAAATGGTAATGTTAGTTCAAGAAAGGTATTGAAAAATATATATTTTCTTGTTTTCATTGAAGGAAAACATCCAGAAGAAGAAGATTCAAGTGAGGAGATCAAAGAATCAGGGGCTACACTTGATGAAGAGAAAACATCCGAATCAGAAATTGAGAAAGTTTCCTCATGTTTACCATCATTTCCTCCATGTGTTCAAGAGAATAATCAACAAAAAGAGGAATATTTGAATTTCATGGTAGGATAAGACATGGAGAATGATCCCAATGAACAAGAAAACCAAAGGCATCAAATATATATTGAAATATGGTTCCATACAACCATTAAGTTGCAGCAACACACTCTTCCTCAATAGTACTTGATACAATCCGATTTGAAGAAATTCATCTCTCATATTCAGGTACATGTCAAAAAATGTATTTCAAGTGTACACATGATTTTATCTGTCACCTTGATGTGCACATGGATCCATTGGGAGTATTCCTATACTTGAAAGAGGTTTTGTTTTCTCAAGTAGAGTAGGATAGAAAAATAAATAAAAAATGGAAAAAAGAGGAAAAAATAAAAAAAGAAGAAAATCTTAGGTGAAAACCTCCTTTGGGGCATCTGAGATTGGCTCACTAATTGAAAACCTCCATGAGATAGTCAATGGGTTGAAAAAAAGAGAAAATAACATAAAAATAAAAGATCCTAGGTGAAAACCTTCTTTGAGGCACCTAGGAAGACCTACTAGTTGAAAACCTCATTGAGGCAGCTAGTAGGCCTAAAGAAAAAAGAGTGAAAAATTGAAAAGAAAAAATATATTTTCTCCTTGTATTTCTATATAATGAATGAAGGTTCTCTCCAACCTTTGCAAGCAGCAACAATACAAGTTGGCACAAAAAGAAAAGGTTATTCAAAACCCTAGTCAAAGGAAGTCAAACTTGAACTTCCTCATCCTTTTCTCATATGCTCCAAAAGGACCAAGTTCATTCCAATCAATCACCCTCATATATTAAGTCTCATAGCTCTATCTGTCCAACCACACAATCAATCAAACAAACAACCCTCATTTCTATAACTAGCCTAATATCAACACTTATAATCATCAAGATAAATCATAAAAAAACGTGAAAGCCCTCTCTGAGTCTAGGAAGGCTAGGTCCTGGACTCCAATGGTTTGATGTTGTCCTTTGTCATTTGTTCTTGCCAATCTTACAAATTACGGGGTGATAACATAATGGCGACCATACTGGGGAATGAGTTATTGAAAAAGATTAATATTTCATCAAAACTTAGAAACCCCAATCAAAATATTGTATGATTCAAGTATGTTCTAAGATTGGTATCTGGTTATTGATGGTGAACAACAGTCGGACACAAGAAAGTTGAAATCATCTGCCTGGCGACTCCACAGTTTTCAGTTGACCTAAATACTCCATTGGTAGAAGAATCCAGATTCGTTGTGAATATACAGTGACCCCATTCTCTGACTGATTGACAAGATGGATCCAAGAATACAATGTAGGTATGCTCCAATGAATAGAGGTTGCATTCCTAGATTCCCACACAAAATTCCTCAAGTAAATTGGGACAGAAATCTTCCTATTTTTCAAGATGAGAAGGTTGATGATGCTTTGTTACATCTCATTAAATTTCAGATACACTCATGGAGGTTGAAATTTGAATGGTATGAGGATTGCCTCATGAAGATGTTCATGGTAAAATTAGAAGGGAAATCAAGGGAATGGTATGAAGGTCTGAACCCTGGTAGTTTGTTTTCTTTAAAAGATTTCCACAAGGTTTTTTATGAGAATTATAAAGAAAATTCTCCATCTTTATCTTTAGCTAAAAATTGTTGTGATCAATCTGAGGATCTCATACAATACCTTGTAAATATTGATGAATATTTAGGAAATTGACATCCTGAGGATCTCTTAGAAGAAATTCATGAATTTCATTCTCAAGTTAACTGTCATGATAACCAAGAGAAGTTAGTTGAAAATGAAAGCAATCGGGAAATGAAAGAAGATCCACTAGATCTCTCTGTGGGGACAAATTTTAATTCATCTACTCTTTTGTGTGAGGCTAAAGAAGACATTCAGCCTCATGATTAGTCTTCGCAATCAAAAGAAAAAAAAATTTGTTCAATCCAAAGAAAACAAAGACTCCCTCCTCCTTTAACAGAAGAAGAAATCAATCAGATTCTAAGCATGCATCCAACCTCTAAATTTTTATGGAATGAAGATATTATGTCTATTTGTTCTACTGCTAATTTATGTACTGAAGCATTTCCTCATGAAGAAATAGAAGAACAGATTGATACTGATGTTGCTCTACCTTCTCAAGAAGGCCTATTACCAGAAAGTGATCCTATTCATCAGAATGATTGTCTTTCATTAGAATTCAACCAACTCAGTCAAGACATATCAGGTTTTCTTAAGGACAACATAGTGGTATATAATGAGGATGCCATGTTATATGACCATGAAGAATATGTAGATATTCTCTTTCAGAATGATCCTGAGCATGACAAAGTGGAACAAGGAGTAGCCCTAGATCAAGTATGTTATTTAAATCCTCAGTGCCAGGTATTGTTCCAAGATCCTTTTGATGGTTTCTTAGAATCATCTAAAGAATGAGTATGTTATGCAAGGAATGGTTTGTTGTAGATTTTAAAGAAAATTTTGAGCACTGATGTTCAAAGGCAAGTAAAATGGGAGTGGCCCTTTTGTTTTTTCACCATACTCAAAATGGTGAACAAGAATCAATCATGTAGTTACTTAGTTGATTGGTTGAATTAGAGAAAGGAGTTCACTTATTTTATATATCATATCCAAGTTAGATTAGGGTAGGTAGGCATGCAAATAAGCTCAGTACTCTGAGCATATTTCCAGTTTTAGTTTCATATTGCTTTCCAGTTTTTCAGTACAAGTGTGTTCCACGCTTCAGTTTTGCAGAGAGTGTGAAATTTCAGCTTGAAGACTGTCATCCATAGAGGTTTTGTAGCAGATTAAGTTTCAAGTTTTCAGATCAGGCCACTAGTATACGGTGTTCTTGACACTTCCTGAAGGAGCTGCTATCCCTAGCTGGAGCCACTGTTAGACTCTTGTATTTCACAATATCACCAGGTGACTAATTA
The DNA here is from genome assembly GCA_034641835.2 of Pinus albicaulis. Taxonomy (NCBI): domain Eukaryota; kingdom Viridiplantae; phylum Streptophyta; class Pinopsida; order Pinales; family Pinaceae; genus Pinus; species Pinus albicaulis. Next base: position 137,537,207 of record CM076575.1, read on the forward strand.
TTGCTTATATTTTTCATACTAAAAATAATATTCCATGGCTATCATTTATTTTTAGAGAAAGAAAGGGAAATCCTAATTGTCAAGAGCATCAGATGAATCTATCTGCCTTTTAGTTCAGTTGAAAAAAGAAAGTGTTGCTTCCCTCATTCATTCCATCCACCCTCTTCTTACCTTTCATTTTCCCAAAATATGAACTCCAATGCTCTGAATCCCATTTAAATCCCAAGACCTTTTTGGAATTATTACTTTATAAAACCCACTTATATTAAAAGTTTGAAATACTATTGTCTTAGCTCCTCCCACCCACTAGCAGTCCTATTATACAACATAAACCTTACCTCTTTCCTGCACTTCACAACCTGTAAATTTTTAAACCTTACCTATTAAGAATTATGCCAAATCTTATTTTTCCACCGATGAGATGAAGTAGGACCCATCATACCTTATTGTATTATCGAAACCGCATGCAAACCTTAGTTCCACTTTATTCCTTACCTTTCGTCATTTCGCACTCGTCGACGCTTAAGTACTCACAGATCGCACTTCACACATTTTTCCACTTAACTTTGAAGTCCCGATTGCAATTTGTGATGCAGTTGGCCCCACCATCCATCGCACTTTGCAATGAATACCACATCACAAATCAGCAATTATAACGTATTCCATTTTCTGCCAAAGGTTAAATTTTGCAATCGCCGATGTGCGATATCGCATCGCATGGATCTTAACGGTGCGCTCATTGCATTTTGCAGGAAATAAATTTTCCATCTCCGCCAACCTTTATCTTTTGTGATCGTTGATGTGCGATATCACATCACGCATATTATAACTTTTCGCTCCATCGCACTTTGCAAAATTTAAATTTTAAATCATATTCCTGAAGCATATCTTGTTCCGATTACGATTTTGCGATGCGCTTTGGCCCCACCATAATACTCCGCTCACCGCTAATGCGCCATTCCTTCACTATCATTCCCATTCCATTACTCCACATCATCATCATCCCGCCAGGTCACCTCCATACTTCGCATCACATCACCGATTCCATTCCACATATCAAAGACTCTAAAATGTGCAATATGCAATATTTCCATGGATGCGATAAAGTTCAGAATGAAAATCTAAAGGTTTTTAGATCTGGGTATATGAGTTCTACGCCAATTTTTTGAAGAAATAGGCTAAAAAAAGCATAAAGGACTTATGGTGGAAATCAACCCCGACAAGGAAAGGAAGAAAAGGAGGTCGAATCGAGAAAAAGGGGTGTTCATACAGAACACCTCAACACAATCACCCATCAATTAAAGTAGCCAGTGCTACACCAGACTTAATTACCCAACGCCGGTTTTCTGAAAACCAGGGCTAGATGTCAAAGCCACCACTGGTTACCTCTTCTTAACCATCAAAACCACCTCCACACTTATTGTTTGATCTTCCGAGGAGCCATTGAAGCTTTTGGATCTATGAAGAGTTTCCCAAAATTAATTCCAGAGGTGGTGTTGTTTTCAGTGATGTTTGATCAGGCCTTGCATGGCCACACTTGTCCATTTTCTGCTAAATTGTAATAAATAAAAGGTTTTTGAGTAAGGAAGAGCAATCGACTTAGTCTTTAGCTAAATACTACTTGAATTTTCATTATCAGAGTGTTGGACCTTGTAAGATTCTGCACTATAGAATATCATTGTATTGGAGCACTATAACTATTTGAGCTGGGCATCAATAATAAGAGAACATTCACAGGATTCCTGAGCTATGTTAATGGTGATTTTCTTTCCTCTTTGTTAATGTTTTTCCTCTGTCTTTTCATGATATGCATTAATTTCTCTGATTACAAAACATAAAATTTAGATTAATATTTGCTGAGAGAGCACCGTAATTCTGTCTGTGTTTATTATCTCTATGTTTTCCTCTGAATTTTAGTTAAATAATTCTTGACTTCTATTTAGCTATTACTGAACTCACTACTTTCTCCCATTTCATATTCACACTGCCAGTTAGATATAGTCTGCATAGTTAGCTTGCCCTGTGAACACCCTTGAAATTTTGATGCACAATTCGACCTTTTATGACTCCATAGCCCAATGGATTAAGTCTCACAACTCTATCTATCCAACCACAAAATCAATCAAACAAACAACCCTCATTTCTATAACTAACCTAATATCAGCACTTATAATCATCAAGCTAAATCATAAAAAACCGAGAGAGCGCTCTCTGAGTCTAGGAAGGCTAGGTCCTAGACTCCAAAGTGGTTTGATGTTGTCCTCTATTGTTTTTTCTTGCCAATCTTACAAATTATGGGGTGATAACATATTGCATGTACCCGACTTAATGAAAAATTTAGTTTTAGTTGCAATGTTGGAATATAAAGGCTATGATGTGGTCTTTAGTGAAGGTAAATCCTTCCTTCAGCATAAAGCCACAAATAAAGTCAAGAATATTGGGATTCGTGTGAATAATATCTATAGACTTTATGTATATGTGATTTCTACAGAGCTTCCAACCATGGGGAAGTGTGAGAAAGCCATGTAATTGACCCTTGAGAGGGAGATGGATTTGCATGCAAGTAAGAGTGAACCTCACGATGTGGAGCAGCCACAAGATGAGGATCATGGAGTTGGATCAACCACTCATGCAGAGAAATTTCGAGCCAGATGGGAAGAGGGAGTGCATGCATCTATATCACCAGGTGAGAGGTGGGGCGACATGCATGAATAATACCAAGAAGAAATTTTGGGGAGGATTCATTGAGATGGTGTGGATCTCATGAAGTGAACCTGGCTACTAGGAGCCCATAGAGAAGTAATAGCAGGATCATTTGGATTGATGCAGTCAGATGTCGTGAGGACATGAAATTAAAGTGACAGTGTTGGATACTGGAGCACAAATCATAATTGGCAGCAAGTGCAGAGTGCATGGATGCAAGTGTCAGCAGCGCATTGGATCCTGAAGACATGTGCAGTAGCTAGCATAAGTCAGAAGACTTTGATGACAGATGCATTATACTGTTTCAATTGTTTGGAGGCTATTCAGTTTCGAAAGCGTTGCATGCAAAGGTTGCATGTGCGATAAACACTAGCGAAGTGTTGCATGCAAGGACATTCATTTCTTTTTTAGAGGGAGTGTTGAATTTTGCAACAAGAAACAGTGAAATTGGCATCCGAAAACAACATCCTTGATCCTAGTGAAAATTAAGCACCTACAATAGGTGGGGCCCACACAGGCTATTTTTAGTTGTATGTCTATTCATAATGTATGTGCAAATTCTATTTATAGAATGCATGTCTATTTATAGATGCATGTCTATCTTTATTATCCCTTAATATAGATGGATAATAAACTGTAATCTATTCTCAATGTGGACTTGGAAATAGTTACCTGAAGTGGAAATTCAGTTAGCTAAGTGAATTTCAAGTTAAGAGGTTGGTTTCTGGGACATGCAGGTTGACTTGAGTTGTAAGAGAGTGATTCTAGTTGTAACAGAGTTGGAAGTGCAGTGGTGCATTAGTTAATGCAAGTTGTAAATCAGTTTAACTCAGTTAAGTGAGTTAAAGTTAGTTGTGCTAGTTGTAACTGAAGATACAATAGTGAGAGATCAAGTGAATTAAATATTAATTAATTCACATGTAGTGAACTCACATGAAACTGATGTTTTTACTATTATTATCTGCATGCATGTCAGATCCAGTCGAGACCCAATTGAGTTCTACGTGAAAGGGAAGATAACTATCAGTTGTGACACTATCTGCTTGTACACATGAAAACACACACACATTGGATGTGCCAATGATATTTATGCAGTCAAGGAAGGCAAAGAATCCATCATTCAAGGTTCTTTACCATCAGTGATAACGCAGTGTAGGCAGGTTGTCTGGAGACAATAAATTGGCTAAGGAACTTGCCAATTTTTGTATGACAATGTGAGACAATTAGTTGATGTACTAAGAGCTCTTGTGAGAAGATATTTTTATGTAATTGTTTCCTGATCCATGATATAATATACAATAGAAGATAGTGGGGTTTTTAGCTGTAAGCTTTCCCCGGGAAATTATCTGTGTTGTGTGTGATTGATATTTCTTCATGATATTGTAATTAGAGATTGTGTTTTTAAATTTCCGCAAACATTAATAGAAGAGATTTTATATTTAACAGTAGCACATTGTTATATTAGGAGAATCCATGATATACATGTCTTTTGTATAATTTCTACAGAAGCTCCCTTCTAGTAGTGGCTAGTAAATGAGATTAGGGGGTCGAAGCTCCCATCCAGTGGTGGCTCGTAAACAAGATCAAGGGGTTGGAGCTCCCTTCGAGTAGAAGCTGGAGAATAAGTGAAGGTTTCAACCTTCTACAGGTGCATTCTTATGTGTTGGTATGAGTCTGAGCTAGCACAAGATTGTAAGCATATTTATATATAATAAATATTGGAGACAGAGACAACAGCAGTCATGGTTTTCTCCCACATTAGGTTTCCACCTTAAATCCTGGTGTTCACGTGTGATGGTTTATTTTATTCATACTGCACATGTTTACTGCTTACTAAATGTATGATGAATGAATGATGCATTGGTATAAGTAAAGTTACTGAAGAATTATCTGAATTATAAGTTCACTATGCATATGCTAGTTTCCTGAATGAAAGTCACATACATACACTAGTGGGCTTAAGTAAAGTCATGTATAGAATTCATTAAACAAAGGGAAAAATCTATGTGAGTTTTAAATACTGAATCACCCACCCTCTTAGTATTTTTCCCAACATTATTCATCTTAAATACTTATTATTTTTCCCTTTGTTAAAAATCACCTCAATAAAAAAACATGTAAAGTATATATATATATAATACTTATTTCTGGGAAAAATACTGAGAGGGGGGTGAATCAGTATTTATAATAATCACAATCTTTTCTTTTTATTTTACTGATTTATATACGCAGCTCTAATTAGTCAAACTAGTGTATGCACATGGATTTTGTAAAGGAAACATTCATATAACCAGATAACTTTAATGTTCAAATAAATCTTCGAAAACTTTACTTAGCCCAGATCATCAATTATGCATCAGACATTTAAGCAGTAGATATGTGCAGTAATAACAAAGTAAATCATCACACAAAAGATGTCACACATGAACACCAAGATTTTAAGGTGGAAACCCAAGTTGGGAGAAAACCACCGCTGATGTCATATTTGTCTTCAATATTTAGTATATAGAAATCTGCTTACAATGTTGTACTAATGCAGACTCATACCAGTACACAAGCACCCACCTGTAGAAGGCTGCAACATTCTCTCGTTTTCGAGTTGCTACTGGAAGGGAGATTCAACCCCCTGATCTCGTTTACCATCCACTACTGGAAGGGAGCTTCAACCCCCTGAACTGATCACCAGCTTCTACTGGCAGGAAGCTTTGACTTCTCAGAACCACTGTAGACCACGTTTCATAAATTTTCACACTGGATCCAACATCTTGAACACAACACCATTCGTAGAACAATGTTAATAACCATCAACCAATATTTAAATAAAATAGTGTGATCACTATAATGAGATCACATCATTAAGCCGAAACTTCTTTATTAACATGTATAATTAGCTTCAACCATCATCTTTCATTCAAAAAACATTATACCCTACTTCACTTACGTTAACCTGCGTGTATACACGCTTTTCTGTGAAGCAACCTGTGTATATATCTTTATATACTGAAATTAGAGATATGAATAGACTCAAAACAAATTAGAGGCATTCAGGCACATTCTGTCATATTTACAGAACCCTTAGTCAGTCACCAGCATCCATCATTGTTAATCAACCAGACATTGGTCATCCTTATACATAATCAATTAGCAGTATAAACAGTATTCACACAATCCAGATCTACATGAAGACTTCATTGACAGACAATAGAAACACAACAAAAATGATCAGACATTTTCTTCAGAAATCTTCATAAAAACCCTAACTTCCATACACACTTTTTCTAAAATGAACATGCGGGTATACGCGCTTTCACCGTGACGAAACAGTGTATAGATATGTAAATATTATAGGACTGTGTAACACTTCAATAAAGAAAAATTGATCAGATCATATCATTTACTTCAACAATTATGCACCATACCACAAATCTAAACGACTCATCAACATATCATGCAAATACATAGTCATTTCAGGTCTATAGATCCTGATCCATTATTGTATTCATGAGTGCATCAAAATATCAGATCTATATATTGAATATAGCCCAATCCATGCAGATATACTTCGGACTGAAGTATTCATTCAATTCTCATTCTCATGCACACCTTTTCACTATGATCTTCTCCTCCTTATATAGTTTGAGCCTTAGCCAATACCATGACCCAAAAACTAGACAAGTGCCGGTGGTATTCTTGGATGGGATCAAATAGCCATTACTACAATCAATATTGTAGGCTAATACCATGGTAAAGACCCTTGGTATGGTTAAAATTAGTGTTCCAACACATACGTGGCTTTGCTTCTTTGTACTTGTGAGTATACATGACTTTTCTTCACCAAAACTGTGTATAAACTAGTTTTGGATGTATACTCGAGTTCCCTTCATCAAGCCTGCAGGTATACGCGGATTCCCTTCATCAAGCCTACATATACATATTTCCTATCTCACTGACTAGAATTCCTTTCTTTGTTACACTAAGCTTACCTATAGATACATAAATTTTACATCTTCAACAAATAGGTTGCTATCAAAAGGCAACTCATCGAGTAGGTTGCCATCAAGGACAACATATTGCATCATAATTCCAACAATCTCCCCCTTTCGACTTGATGACAACCATGTTTGTGTTTGATCACCGTAGATACCAGATAGACACATCAATCATAAGAATTATTCAAACACCAAGTTACTCTCCCACTTTGACATCAAGAGCAAAGGGCGAACCGATACAGGAATGTCAAGATCTGTGCTGCAGTATACGAACAACACTCCCCGTGAACACATGATGTAGCTTCAAAACAGATTTTCAAGAATCTATAACCTTTCCTATCACTAGAGACGCATACATACATCAATTACCCAACCAAGTGGGGTTACATATTTAAATCAACTACCCAACCAAGTGGGTTTTCATTTTTTATTCAAGCACCCAACCAAGTGGGTTTACAAATTTGAAAAAGTCCCTATATGACTGAATATGACAATCTTTGCATCATAGGTCTCAACATGACCCTTACATCAAATTAAAAATATGACATTATAACCAAGACCAAAGGATCTCAATAGAGAGAGATCATCGAATACAATAGACATGGTGCACAATAGTGATGTGGCATATAACCACTCATGACATGACATGACATGTAATGCTTAATGACATGGAAATTTCAAGCCATTGCTACTGCTGAGAGTGGAGTATCTTAGTGAAAATACTCCCTTTTCACCTCTGCATGCCTTGGTGATAGAGAGCCTTCAATGATCTCAAGTCTTGGATAGTAGTCACAAACCAATGTCCCTTCGTTTTCTCCTGACCGATTAGCTTGTAAGTTTAGTTGAAAGAGTGTATTTAAGGATTTTTCCCTCCTTCCTTGGTTTCTTCATCATATTTTCATGACCTAATAGATTACTTGTTTCTACAATTCACTCCTGACGAGACGAAATCAATCCGAAAACCCCTAGCCTAAGATGATGCATTCTTATCCATGAACTGAGCCTGGAAAAAGTGACAGGCTAGACAGGGAGGCTTAGTGACTGCATAGTTGTGCAGTTTAGGAAGGAAAGGGGAAGCCTTGAGCCTTGATACTACACAATGTGCACTTCAGGTTGGGCTGAGGGACAATATTGCGCAGTTTCTGGAGCCATTGGGAGAGGCTGAAGGGATGGGCACTAGGATAGCTTACTGCAGAGTTATGGGGGTCAAGGAAGGTCAAGATACTACGAAAATGTGAATTTCAAGGGCTCAGGGGATGATTTTTAGGCGTGTGGTTACGAAGTGCAGAGTTCAATTCGGGTTGGAGGTCATGACTGTGTAATTCCAGAGGTCAAGGTCAGGGATTGGTCACATAAACTGCTCAATGCAGTAGTCATGGGAGGCAGGAAATTCACACTACATAGTATCAAGAAAGAAGGTCACAACTAGAGGACTGATACTATGTAGTGTGCATCTCAGCGAAATTCGGGTGAAGCAAAGTTGCTTGGTCGAGAATTTTTCCGAAAAATGACTAAGTGCAGTGGTGAGATTGGTGTGAACAGTGATGAAATTTGACTGTGATCACAAACTTAGTGTATTTTTAGGACTCAATCAACATATATCATCCATGATATATAAACACAACATTTCCCTCTCTATGACATCTTTATGACTAGTTATGGCAAGTGCGACACGAAAGATAGACTTTACGATGACCATGCTCAAAAATTTGGAAATGAGTGTGACGTATACTTACAAGGTTAGAACAACTCATTTGCACAAAGGTTACCTCTTAGAACCACTAGAATAGGATCATACATAAAATGCGAGAGCCAACATGCCAAAAGACGACACTTTACCTATATTGCGAAAGGGGTCACAACATTGTAAGAAAACCGATGAAATGAACTTCAAGGTTTGCGACAATAATTAACAAGACAAAGGAAGGCTCTAAAATTTGGTATAGGAAAAAAAATTGGAGGGTAGCAAAAACAACAAGCTCAAAATGAATAAAGTCAAATTGTTTATTTAGGTAATGAATATCAAATGGATAATGGACATAAAATTTACAGAATTTAGATTAACCATAAAGATAACAGTACTGTGCACAGGGGATTCACTAGGGGAGCAATAACATACCATGTGGGTTCATATTGGGGATATATATTGAGGAAAATATTGCTTAATATATTGAGCATATATTAGGGGGTAAAGGGTTTTTATATTGGCAGGCATAAAAAATGGAGCCCAAATTTAATGAAAATATAAAGGGGTATAAAAAATGTTAATGAAAAAAAGGATACCTACAATATCTAGTGCAAGTATGGGTTTTTTCAATTGGGAAGGTTTATTTGGTTCGTATTGGTAGGGGGTTATATGAAGTGATTTTTAGAGTTATTTTCCAATATGTAGTCAAATTAGGGGTACTATTTAGTATGCTATGATCACATGTGATATGTCAGAGGTTCATTGATTGAATCCGACATGGTATTGTGATGACCAATCATGTTGAAAGTAAAGAATATTAAGAAGAATCTAAAACAATAATGTCACAAAATCACTTGCATATCGGAAAAATGCAATGTGCTCATAGGCTGGAAGCATGAAAAAAAATTAAATAGAGGTTAAGGACATTTAGAAATTCATGTCCAGGGGATGTTTTCTGGTAGATAGTATTCCTTGGCTCTATAAATCATGGAAATGTAACATTCCAATGAAGTTGAAATGCTTTGTGTGTTGGGTGGAAAATAATAGGATCCTTACTTGAGATAAACTCCTAATAAGAGGATTCTAGGGTCCAAATAGGTGTGCTTTATGTAATGACAGTGTTGAAGATGTTTCTCATCTCTTTATAACTTTCCCATTCGTAGTCTCGGTTTGTAGAGGGGTATTTAAGATTCTCAATATTCATGTTGAGTGGAACTCGTGGTCCATTGAAAGATGTTTATCTTTGTGGTTCCAGAAGTATAGGCCTTATCGAGCTTTACCTTAATACGTTTTTTGGGGTATCTAGGTAAGTAGGAATGAAAAACTTTTTGATCAATCCATTCCAGAAGTGAGAGAAACATGGAGTAATATTTTTTCATATTTCTTGGAAATACAACCAATGAGGAAGAAGCCGATGATAAGACACTTTTCACTTAAGGAGGTCTAGACTCATTATCTTGTCACTTTTTTTTATGGAGCTTCCAATAAAAGGGTTTGTGGCAGTGGGGTCTTCTTAGTTGTGAAGACATAGTTACCGACCAAATGGGAACTATTACCTCAAAACGAGAACTCTAGCCCAAAACAAACTCAAAAAACATGAAAAAACGGCCTAAAAATGAAAAGTGTGTCTTCCAAAACGCACTGTTTTTTTAGGGTCAAATTTCAACATTTTTTTAAATTATGCTAAAAACCAATTTTTTTCTTGAAAAAAGGATTGAAAAAACACCCTTGAAATAAAAAGTGTTGTTGGTGGAATAACATTGCCAATTTTTTGTGTGCAAAAAACAACTTGAAAACAAAAAGTGTTGATGATGGAATAACGTCGCCAATTTTTTATGTGCAAAATACACCTTGAAAAAAAAAGTGTTAATGTTGGATTAATGTCTTTTACATTTCGAGGTAAATTGTCAACAATTTTTAATAATGACATTAAAGATAAAATATCATGACACTGAAAAACCTTAAAATTTCAATAACAAACATGACATTAAAGATAAAAGATCAAAAGTCTTAAAATTGCAACAATTTTTACGCATGATATTAAAGATAGTCTATTATTGTGTCTCTGACAAACCTTGAAAATCCAAGGATGACATTCAAGATAAAATATCACATTTATGAAAATAATATTCCAACAATTTTTAGCTATGGTATTAACGATAAAATATCACTTGTAAAAAAAAAAAACACAAAAATTTAAAAAGAAAAGGAAAAAAGGAAAAAAAAACACACACACACACACAATTTAAAGAAAAAAATTAAAAACTAACCCAAAACACCAAAAAAAAAAAAAAAAAATACAAAAACAAATATTTTTTTTTTAATTTATAAAAAAAAACAATAATTAAAAAAACCACATAATTAAAAAAAGATAAAATAAAATAATTAAAATAAAAATTTTAAAATTAGTTAAAATTACAAAAATAATAATAATAAAATAAAAAATAATTTAAATTTAGAAATTTAAACTTTAAAAAAAATTAAATTTAAAAAGCAAATAAAAATAAAAAATTTAAAATAACAAAACTTTAAATTTAAAAGAAAAATTCAAAATTCAAAAAGAAAATGTAAGTAATAATTTAAATTTAAAAAAATTGAATGATGATGATGATGATAATGGTTAACGTCCACTAAGACCAATATTTGGTCTATCAGACCTAAAGAAAAGAGTTATTTAATTTGATTTAAGGTTTTATTCCTATGCTCAAAAAGCTTGGAGAGAAGCCTCCCGAGCTCACTATAATTTTGACATATTGAAAGGCTAGGAAGGTCAGTATTGCAACAAAGATTATGAAATTGAGCTCTAATGTGGTTGTATGCAGTGCACTCTAAGAAGAAGTGATTTTCATCCTCGATGTTCATATTCTCACAGAGATGGCAGATCCTTTCCATCCATGGTGTTTTGGGAACTGTCCAACGACCTGTTCCACTATGGAGCTCATGAGAGTTCGTTCTAATATTGGCTATATCAATTTTCTTCTTTGAGCTAGTTAAAACAGAGAGATACTTTTGATCTTCTAAGGTGGGGTTGATGACCTCCTTATAATACCTTAATTTTCTTTTAGCTGCTAGATCTTTCTCGCACCACATTTTTTCTTTGAACTTAGAAGTAACAATTTTTTTAATGTTATTGATGTTTTGCAATGCAACATTCTCGTCGATCTCCCAATGGTTTAACCAGGCCCTGGTGTCTTTATACCAACCTCGTTTAAGCCTTAGGTGGTTTTGGCTGGAATTTAAAGCTAGCTTAGGAAGTCTATGGTCTCTTATGCTATTGAGCTTGTGCTTGTACAACAGAAGCCTAGTCATAGCTAGGCTCTCGATAGGGGAAAGACCCACTTCTATAAGGAGAATAGGATAGGGTGTATTGCTTTTAATTTTAAGGTTATACGTTATAAAATGCTTCTGGATTTGCTCAATCTTTCTCCAGGATTCTCTAGAGATGCTGCAACCCCAAACCTCACATCCATATAAGATAACAGGAGTGACTAAAGTTTCAAAGAGGAACTTCTTTCTATCCCACATTATGAGGTTTGTCGTTTTACAATTATTTTCAAGACCAAAATAAGCTTTCCACCCCCCATTAATCCTTTTCTGAATGCTATAGTTCCAGTTGAGCTTGTGATGAATATCAATTCCTAGGTACTTGTAAGAAGACACTTCCTCCAAGCTACTATTGTCATACATAAAATTAGCGTAAGTGTCCTTCTTGGATTTGATAATCATAACTTTTGTTTTGTCAGTGTTAACAGACATACCCATGGTAGAGCAGAAATCCTTAAGAAGTCTAAGTTGCTTATCAAGATCAGATGGGCACCTTGCGAGAAGAACAATATCGTCAGCATAGAGAAGAAGGATGATGACCTATCCCATTCAAATCATGCCGGCCACATCTGCAGCTGCTCTAAGCAACCTTCTAGCTTGTCGATGTAAATGCCAAATAGGGTAGGGGAGAGGGGGAAACCTTGTTTAACTCCGATATTACACTTAATATCTTTCGACCACCCCTCATTGCTCTTTAACTTGGCAATTACATTCTCGTATAACCTTATAGCGGCCACTCTTAGCTCAAAAGGAACTTGTTTAGCTCTTCTAATCTGTTCCATAGGTTATTTCTAGGAACTGTGTGAAGCCTTTCTAAAGTCTACAAAGCAAAAAAAATTGGATTTGTCTTTGCGGCATTCTTCCATGATCCTAAGCGTAACGAGGTGATGTTGTTTAGTGTTGCCTTCTAAAATGCACTTGGCCTTTGGCAGCTTACCTTCGATTTCCAAGCCAAATTCTCAACTTCTTTTCCAAAATAATACCATATAACTTGGCTAAGAGAGGGTTGATCATAATTTCGATAATTAGAGGGGTTATTTGTGTCCCCACTTTTAAAAAATAGGGATAATGAGGCTGCGATTCCAAGGTTTTAGGGAACCCTTGCTTGATCACTTGGTTGAAAAGCTTGTGGATGTGGGGGATGAGGACATGACCTCCAATTTTTAATAGCTACTTTTGGTAACCTTCAATGTCTTTAAACTTTCCCATTTTGCTAGGCATTTAACCCCAAAATCAATGTCTTCTAATGAAAAACTTCTTCGTTGTGAGCGGGTTTCAAAATCACGGCATTTGGAGATTCATAAAGATTTTTAAGATAGAATTCCCGGTCGTGTGAAAATTTTTGTTATTATCTTTAGTTTTCCTGGTTAGAATACGCATACGAGAATTTTCTTAGGAGCCACCTTAGAGAGGTGTAAGAATTCTCTTGTCTTTTGCAAATATATTGTCTTTTGTCCTTTTAGTTAGGGCTTTGTAGATTTTTATCTTGTTAATTTTGAGAGATTCATCAACGACTTCCTTAATTGCTTTCCTCATACTTTTACAATCTTTTTCATACCATGGGTTGGTTTTACTATTTCTTTTATTACTTGAGACTTCAATTGAGAACTTGTTAATAGAATATGAGAAGGTTGTAGTAAAATTATGATAGAGGTCATCTATGTTGTCTATACTAGATAAAGAATAATTAGTTTTAAATTCACATGAAAAGAGATCATTTTTATTTCTATAAAAGAATTAATTTCTTTTGACTATAAGGATTATCTTCTATGGGATCTCTATGCATGACAAAATTGAGAGTTATGAGTAAAGGCCTATGATGGTGTTGCTATTGGTCATCTAAGATGTCAAAATTTATTATTTCATTGTATAAAGGAGATTGTAAATTATATAGTCTACCACACTCTTTTAGCAAGCCCATGGATGCGAGGTCATCTTGTTAAGGTGGACCACTTCTTTAGACCATTGCAAATTGAGATCACAGGCATACGAACGAGTAGCTCAGAGCCCAAACAAATTATCCCCGAGGTCTTGGGAGGCTCCTTTTGTGCGCTTCAACGGAGTAAGGTCTTCATCTAACCAAGAAGGATTGGGGTTTGGAATGATTGCTTAGAAGAATAGCTTGGTTTCTTGAAGTTAGAGGCATTAAATTAACCCATTAAAAGGATTTTACCTTCATTCCTTAGGCTAGAAATATCATTCTCTAAACCATTGTAAGGACTATTTTTTATCTAGATTCTTTTTCTTGTGTAAGTTAGAGAGATTATTGAGAAAAGCAACATATTGTTATGTGGTCTTGTTATCATTAATATCGGTAATATCGATCAACTATATTGATTGTAAAGGGTAGTTTTTATAAATCTAGCATGGGGGAATGTTCTTCTTAATGGCAAGATATGCCCCCATTGCCTCTACTAGAAGATCGCTTGTTCTAGGTAGACCATAGTGCGAAGCCATCTATGTTAGGGACCTTAGATTCTTCATGCTCCCAAGTTTCAACAAGCGATATAATGTCAACATCATTGGAGATCCAACTTAGCTTGGGGCCTTTGTTCCGTGGAAAGCTAACGAGTTCCAAGAAAGAATTCGGAGCATGTTGAATTGTTTATTACTATCTTTTTTGGTTTCTATCTCGAATGACTTTTCTATTTACAGTTATTGCCCATTTTCCTTCCTTCCCTGCTTATTTTACCTTTTGAACATCCTTTCTTAATTACGCTTGATCTTCTAGAATGATGTCTTCGTTTATAAATATTCCCATTCCTTTCGGACTTGAGGTTTTACTAAGTATGTCATACTTTTGGTCGCTAGAGCTCACCTTTATTTGGATCATCCTTCCTTTGTTCTCAATTAATTTCCCTAACCTTGTTGCTTCTATGAGACATGTGGTTTCAATTTGTAATCTATTATATGATGCAATAAGAGCTATGGCTAAAGTATCCTCCTCTACCTCTCTTTCAAACCGAAGATTAAAAGGTTCAACGCCATTTTATTACGCTCATGGTCTAATTAGATCAATTTTTTCATTTTCATCTTTTAATTGGTTTGATATCTAATTTACGTGCCCCACTATTTAGGGTGAGATTGTTGTTAACTTTTTCTTCTAGTTCTTTAATCATGCCCTTCATTTTAATACTCTCTATATTATCGACGTCTCCTTGCTAGGATGTTTGGTTAAGTATCTTGGTTTTGTTTTTCTATGACACCTCAACCTAGTTTCCATTGCCTCCTTTTATTCTCAATAGTTCTATTTTGTTTTTTCTATTTGTTTTTGGATCTTGTCTTCAAGATATGTAGATTTGATTTCCAACTTGTGGCTTCTAACTCGGTTTGTAGTTTGAATTCTCTTTCTTCTCTACATTTCTCTAAAGACTCTATACTCATAAAGGCTGCGAATGACGCTGCTAGGTACTGCCTTTGGTAATCTTTAGTAGGCTGTGGTGAATTATTCATGTACTTGAGAATATATGAGCATATATGTATTAGAAAAAGATAAGAAGTATTCACTGAATAATGTCAACAAAATTTGAATAATGGACCTCAAGTGCCCGGGTCAAAAATTTGTCGAGGAAAAAAATCACGAGCGGACAGAAGTCGTAATGGAAAATTCACCGCAAAATTTTCATGCAGAATTTCACGACAGACCCCAATATTAATCCATAAAATTCACCGCGGACCCAAGTATTAATCAAAAAACGAAGCCAATGGAGAAAATTCACCGCAAAAATTTTCACCACGGACCCAAGTATTAATCCGAAGAATTCATAGCAAAATTTTTTTTTTTCACCGCGGACCCAAGTATTCTTTTTATAATACCTTTTAAAGAATATAAATATATGAAAAAAAAAATTTAATAAAAAAATTAACAATTTTTTTTTAATTAAAAATAAATAAATAAAATTACAAATTTAAAAAAATTAAAAAATAATAAAAATTAAATTCAACAAAAAAAATTACAAAATAATTAAAAAATTAATAAATAAAAGAAAAAAATATTAATAAAAAATTAATAAATAACTACTGACTCTTACGCCTCCCATTCGGTAAAGCCCCTCTAACCCTAGGGTGGCGACGGTGTTTCACGAGAATCGACCCGGCGACATGGTGATTCCCATAATCGACCAAGGGCAATGGTGATTCCCAAAATTGACCCGGGCGCGGTGATTCACATCGAAGCCCAGGGTGGCGGTGATTTCGGAATCGACTCGAGCGACGTTGATTCCGGAATTGACCGAGTGATGGGGATTTCGAAATAGACCCGGAGTGGCATTGATTCTCAAAATGCGACACAGGGCGGCGATGATTCCGGAATCGACCAAGTGCAACAATGATTGCCGAAATATACTTACGGATTCTACGATATTCATGTTGAGTGGAACTCGTGATCGATTGAAAAAATGTTTGTCTACGTAGTTCAGTATAGGCCTTATTGAGCTTTACCTTAATACATTTGGATATCCTAAGTAAGTAGAATGCAAACTTTCTTGTTGAGTGGTTCAGAAATTTGAGAAAAACATGTGATAATGTTTTTATATTTCTTGAAACACAACCAGCTGTGAAAGAGAGCCGATCACTAAGACCTTTTCCACTAAGGTGACTGGGACTCATTTATCTTGTCCTTTTTTATAGATAACCTCAATAAAAGAGTTTTGTGCGTAATGGGTAACACAAATTGCAGAACATAGTTACCGACCAAATAGGAACTGTTTACCTCAAAACGAGAACTCTAGCCCAAAAAAACTCAAAAAACATGAAAAAATTGCCCAAAAATGAAAAATGTGTCTTCTAGAACACACTGTTTTTTTTAGGGTTAAATTTCAACATTTTTTTAAATTATGCTAAAAACCAATTTTTTCTTGAAAAAAAGATTGAAAAAACACCCTCGAAACAAAAAGTGTTGATGGTGGAGTAACGTCGCCAATTTTTTGTGTGCAAAAAGAAGCTTGAAAACGAAAAGTGTTGTTGCTGGAATAGTGTCGTCAATTTTTTTTGTGAAAAAACACCTTGAAAACGAAAAGTATTAATGTTGAATAACATATTTTTCTTTTTGGGGTAAATTGTCAACAATTTTTAATAATGACATTAAAGATAAAATATCATGACTCTGAAAAACCTTAAAATTTCAACGATAAACATGACATTAAAAATAAAATATCAAAAGTCATAAAATTGCAACAATTTTTACACATGGTATTAAAGATAATCTATTATCGTGTCTCTGAAAAGCCTTGAAAACCCATGGCTGATATTCAAGATAAAATATTACCTTTATGAAAATAAAATTCCATCAATTTTTAGGCATGATATTAAAGATAAAATATCACTTGTAAAAATAAAATAATCAAATAAAAAAATTTAAATTAAAAATTAAAAAAAAAACACAAAAAAGTTTCAAAAGAAAATAAAAAAGGAAAATTAAAAAAAAAACACAGGAAAAAAAACAAAAATTATCCCAAAACAAAAAAACAAAAATAAATATATTTTTTTTTTAAGTTATAAAAAAATAATAATTAAAAAAATGAGAAAAAAAATAATTAAAATAAAAAATTTAAAATTAGTTAAGCTTTCAAATAATAATAATAATAAAATAAAATATTAAAACAAAAAATAAATAAATAATAAAACTTTAAATTCAAAAAAAAATGAAAATTTAAATAATAATTTAAATTTAAAAAAAATAAAATTAAAAAATACAAATTGAAAGAAATTAATAATTGAAAAATTATATAATTAAAAAAAAAAGAAATTGAAATTAAAAAAAAAGAAAAAAAAAGAAAAATTAAAATATATAAAATATATAAAAAAATAAAAATAAAAAATAAAAAAAATAGTTTAAAAAATAATTAAATATATAATAATAAAAATTAAATATAAAAAATATGTATTTAAGAAAAACATTAAAAAAAACAAAATTAAGTAGAAAAAATTAAAAATAAATAAATAAATACATAAATTTTATTAACAAATAAATAAAAGAATAGAAAAAAAATTGAAAAAAACAAAATAAAAAGTCACTTAAAAATATTTTTTTATTTTTTTTTAATGAAAAAAAAAACATCACATAATTAAAATTAATAAGAATAATTAAAATAAAATAGTTTAAGCTCTAGGTCGATTTCGTCGATTCTCAGAATCGACCTAGGTCGCCTCGACCATGGCTACAGAGGCTGCGAAGCCTTGGGTACTACACCACTATGAGTGATTCAACCAATTTATTCGATATTACAACACAAGACTTTAAGGTGAAACCGCCTGGTGGAACTCTCTCTTCCGTCGCTCAATCCTTACAAATGCAGGCTAGGAGGAAGTCTCCAGTCAATAGTCCTAACATGTTTCAGAGTCCGAATTCCTCCTGTAATCATCAATAATTCTGACAATGTATTTTTCAATCATTTGTTGAATTCTTTTTGTGAAAAAATAGGTTATATTGGTGTCTTCTTTTTATTTGATCTAAGATCGATGACATTGCCATTTTCAATAAAGTATTTGCATTTGGTATTCTTAGTTTCAAGTGACTTTTTTGAATTGAATGATAAATTAATTGCATTGCAGACTGTATTGACAAGATTATTGGATATGCACGCATGGTTAAGAAATAACCATCAAACATACATTTTTTTTGGAATTACTTTTTTACAAAACAAACACCATAAAAATTGATCATGAAGAGGACACGATAGAAGAAAGTATGTTCCATATATTTTTTAGTCCATTTTAATCGTTAAAGAACAAAAAATTAACACATGCAGGACGAGTTTTGTCTTTGGAAATACTTGTACTCGTTTCCTACAAAAGATATGTGCTTCACGATTTCCTACTAGAATTAAATAATCGCAATTTTTAGAACTAATGTTAGGAGATTTAATTCCTAGGATGTGTTATTAATCAATTTTTTTTGCTTTACGTGGATAAAGCAATGGAAAAGTGTCCCTCCCATTGTTTTGCACGGCATTACCATCTGTGTGGATACAAATTTGCCTTATTATTCTTTGAAACCGTAGGGCTTAATTTCATTTTTTATTAATTGATTGCATATTTAATTTAAACAACATATATATTTAAAAATACTATTTATATTTTTCTATTTTTTAAAATTTGATCATAAAATTTTTAATAACATTACAATGTAATTGTTTTAGTAAGCCAATAATTCCAAAAAACTTTTGTGTAGATCACAAACTCGATGTCATTGTAAAAGAACAATTACTATGCCTATCTCTTTATAAAAGGAAAAGTGTTTATGTCTTCATAATGATTATAAGCTATAGATTGTATAAAAAAATTTACCCATCGATGTTATGATGATACAATGATACAATATTATTTTAGATATATTTTAAACATTTAAGCAAAGACTGATGTTGTGGGGACCATAGTAATAGGATGGGCATTTTACTAATTTTGTGAAAAAAATAGATGATATTTTTATTGTTTTAAGTTGAAGTTTTAAAAAACTAATTTTTAAAAATTAATTTTTACTTTGACATTTTATTTTTAATCAAAGTTTTATATTCGCTATTTTATTTGGTTTTTAAGGAAATAGCTCCACATTATGAGATAATATCTTAAGATAAAAGCATATATTTAATTAAAAAATTTCATAAGTGAAGTAACGATATAATTACTTCACTAACATTAATGTGAAGTAATGGCTACTTAGGGACGCGGGGCCTCGGGCCAGGGCAACCATGGCTGACGCCACCTACTTCGATTCTAGGAATCGACCTGGCCTCCGAGCGGCATCCCTCGGCAACGAGGTCGATTCCCGAAATCGACCTAGGGAAAGAAAAAAATTGATTTTATTTTTATTTGTTTATTTTTATTCTTTTTATTTGTATTTTTTTTATTTTTTTAATAATTATTTTTTTCTTTAATTATGTTGTTTTTTTTTTAACTTAATTTTTTTTTTTTTTGGGGGTTAATTTTTATTTTTGTCTTTAAATTATGAGTTTTATTTATTTATTTTTTAATTTTTTTGTTTTGTTTTTTTATTTATTTTTTATTTTGTTTTGTTTAAATTTTTTTATTTTTACAAGTTATTTTTATATTTGCTTACACTTTTATTGGTTTTTTTTTTCGTATTTTTTTTTTTTATATTTTTTTTATGTTTGATTTTTTTGTCATGTTTTTTTATTTTTATTTTTAAGTCTTATTACCAAAAGGAAAATCACCACTCTAAACAAAAAATATTGATGTTGCATCAACACTTTTCAAAATTAGTATGAAAATTATTAACATTTTAAAACAAATGTTTATACTTGATAAATAAAAAAATTTAAAGTTCTAAAAAAATGACCATTTTTCTAAATCGACATGATATTAAAAAAAAAATCAAAGAAAATTTAAAGTCTCGAAAATATGCTTAAAAAAAACAGGTTATTCTACATCACCACTTTTCAAAATTGGCACGAAAATCATGAAATTTAAAAACAAAAAAGTCATAAGAAAATTTAAAGTGCAAAAACTATGCTCCAAAAAAAAGGTGATTCTACATCACCACTTTCAAAAATCGGTGTTTTTGCTACCTCAAAAAAATGGGTACCAAGTAATTTTTCTCGTTTGATCGGGAATTCCTTTTGTTTCGGTTGGTGTAGTGGCATTGTGTACAATAATAGAGCAAAGTTAGTAGCCATGGGGGAACTTTCATATACAAGTTATCTTTCTATTAAGGACTTGGTAGTGTTTAAAGATGCAAAAGTGATATTGGATTGGATCCAAGAACGATCTTGTTTCATACAACCCTCTCTTTTCAAGTTGTAGCGAATCAAATCTTTAATGAGATCCTTTCAAAATGTATCTCCTTCATCCATTTCTTCGAGAAAATAATATAGAGGAAGATTTTTATCTAAGAAGGGATGCAACTTCCATCTAGGAAAAATGTTCTACTTAGCCTTTGAAAATGACCTTTTCTATAATTTGGGATGGTTCATCCTTTAAAGACTCCTAGATAGTCAATATTGTAACACTTTCCCTTCAATTTGTTTTAGTTTTGTGTGCTTAACTTTTTATTTTGTCATCATGTAGAATGTTTTGCCTTGGGTAGATATTTGTTGTTTTGAAGAAAGCACTTTAAAATGCAATATGTTTTGTTAACAAGTTTTCTAGAGGTTATAGTGAGAATTTAGAGTTTTAATGGTGAAAACCTCTCAATTTTTTGAGTTTTTGTAGATCTCTTAAGACAACACGAGAGGAATTCTCTTGCATTATATATGAAAATTATCACTTTTGTGCTAATGAAAGTATGACGATTTTCATTTTCATGAAAATAGAATGCAATGGGTGATAAACCACTGCACATTTCTGGAATGCAATGCTCTCAAGACTACTAGTGGCGACAATTCAAAAATGAAAATGTTTCTTTAGAATCCTACTTGTGAGTAGATAGAAATAAATCCATCTATATGAGAGTATTATTGTGATTCACTAGATACCTCGATGGTAGTTGTTGGAGGACGAGTGCCAACATGAACACGAATATAGTTATGAACATTTATATGTTGGAGTTGATTCGTCCTCATTTGTTGAAGTGGAGGACTATATATATATATATATATATATATATATATATATATATATATATATATATATATATATATATATATATATATATATATATGTGTGTGTGTGTGTGTGTGTGTGTGTAGGGAAGCTCATTTGCTTCCCTTCACCCCATTTGCCATTATGAGTGTTGATTATATTAGTATTGATGATCATGATAATGATTCCCGAACGCGTAAACGTGACCGGGGGCTCATGCCAAAGCAGCGTTAGCAAAACAGCATTGTACAAGAATGAGAATGAATTTACACAACATAACTATTCTTCTTCTTCTACGGGATTCTCAATTATAAGAAGACGAGGTTTTAGGTGAAGAAACTACCAATGGAGTAGGAGAATGGAAAGAGGAGAAGATAAGTGTTGGGAATTACAAAGGAGTCGGGCGGCGCTTGTGGGAAAAAAATGTTTGATAATTACGCCTGTCATTTTTCACACAGACAACGCCTCACCACTGTTGATCTTCGAAGGGTGCAACCACCTTAACCTATTAAATTTCAAAGGGCCATCACCGCCTTAAACTCTTCGGCATCAAATAGAAATAACCGAATTACATTTTGTATAAATATGGTTGAGCTAGGATAGAAAAGGACATATAGTCTAGATGCACATACGGTATTATACGGAGTTGTAGCTTCTTTGACATTTCAGGTGTTATGTAAATTCACGCTTAGATTTTTGTTTAGTTAAACAACCATAGCTTTGTTTTTCTTTTTGTGTGTTTCGTTATTTTTCTCTCAAACTTTCAATGGGTATCATAACATTGTGCTATATTTCTTTAACACAGTATCGGTAAAGTAGAACACGATTGTGTTGTAGTGAAACACAATGTTGGATAAAGAAGGCAAAGGCGTAAACTTTGAGTTTGTCGGGAAGTGTAAGTGATACTACGATAAAAAGCATGGAACCTATAGTGTTCTATTAAATAAATGGGAAAATCCAAGAGTTTGAGGTTCAGAGTGAAGCAACGACCAAGATTTGTTTGACGTGTGTTGAAAGTTATAATTCAAAAGGAAAAAATATGCCTTGGCATTAAAATACATAAAGGAGATACGTAGATGATAGTATTATTTCCTCATTACATATGCGAACAAGAAAAGGCTTGGGATATCCTTGAGGAAAATTTTTCTGTAGAGGTAATCAAGTCAAAGATAGTAGTGTGTCGTACAACTATTCTAGCAACATTTCAAGAAGAAAATGAAGATGGATCTGTGTGCAGAATCTGTAAAGATGAAAATTTTGGTGAAAATCACTTGAAAGTGGATCACAATGTTAATGCATTGAGTATTTTGACGGTGTTTATTTTGGCATAGATAATGTTGCCATTGGAGAAGCAATTGATTTAGTGGATCCAACAATTGAAATTGTTGGTGTTAACTACGATGAAGAACAATTAACTAGTGATGAGTGGTTGCATATGATGGAACGAAAAGTGTTATTGATATGTTGTTATTTCGCGAGAGAACTCACTTGTGTGTGCAAAATCGAAGTGGAAGAAAAACATGTTTACAAAAGCATAGGTGGAGAATGCGATTGTGAGGGCATACGACGAGTCAAATATGGAAGAAGAGAAAGAAAGCTCTCATTCCAAAGCGAGAATGGAAGAAACCAATATGATTAGAATTATTTTCATATAAAATTGACATTGATTTTTTGTGTGTAAATGTTAGAAACTGCTTAGAAAAAACAACAAAATATGAAGAAGAAATTAAAGTTCCTTGAAGCATCGCTTAAAACATTATGTGTTGATAGAAGTTTGTATAGAAGATTCGAGGAAATGAATGTTGAAGACAACATGGATGATGTTGAAAATGAAAATGTCGATGAAATTTTCATGTGTTAAGGTCTTGAAAGAGATAAAATTATATTATGAAATTATGTTGCGGCAAATTACAGTAATCGAATATTGATGATGAACAAACTATAGAATATGACAAGTGGCAGCCACATACGACGATTTTTAAGGCAGAGAACATCCATGGACAACTTTAAATGATTTTCCCATGTTTTTATGATAAACAAAGGTATCACGATGGAATAGTTACAATATCAAATGAAGAAACTCAAATTTGGATCCTACGGCAAAACGCGATAGAAACAAGGTCGGAAGGATACGGATGCGGAAGAAAACGAAAAGAAATTTAACTAAAGAGTTGATGTCAAGTCATTGTAAGCCTAAGTGAGACTTAGGCTTTGACATGCATGTTTTAAGTTATGTTAAGGTTAAGATGTCGGTCATAGATTTGTGAAGTGTTGGAGAAAATTATGCCCTATCATTTCACCAAACATGTACTCACTACTGTTGATCTTCGAAGGTGCAACCACCTTAACTTATTCAACTTCAAGGGGCCATCACCACCTCACCTTGTTGATCTTCGAAGGGGTGCAACCACCTTAACCTATTCAACCTGAAAACCATCACCGCCTTGGAATATTCGGCATCGAAGGGCAATAAGCAGCTTAAATTTTGTATAAATATAGTTGATCTAGGATAGGAGGGGACATATAGTCTAGATACACGGTCAATTATTTGTGCACAATTGTAGTTTCGTTGACATTTCGATTCTTTCATGTAAATTCATGCTTGGTTTTTTGTTTGGTTCAACGGTCATAGTTGTGTTTTCTCTATGTCTTTGTTGTTTTCTCTATGACTTTCAACTAGTATGGGGGAACTTTGTGCTCTATTTCTTTCGAAGAAAATTCATACCCCATAAATCGAGGAGATCCAACCAAGAAGTGTGCTCGAGGTTTTGGCTAGGAACTTTCCAACACCTCCTAAAGAGGCTTCTCATGCATGGGCGGGCTTCTACGGACTTCGTGGAGCTAGGGCTATACTTAACTTTCAACTGTCA
Organism: Pinus albicaulis; assembly: GCA_034641835.2. Lineage (NCBI taxonomy): Eukaryota > Viridiplantae > Streptophyta > Pinopsida > Pinales > Pinaceae > Pinus > Pinus albicaulis. The sequence continues at coordinate 137,561,317 of CM076575.1, forward strand.
TTCGCTTTAAACTCCAAAGAAAGAAGGATCATTCGTGAGTAAGAATAAATAAATATCTAAAAGGGTAAAAACCCAACAATCTTAGTTGGAGCCTTGTGCGACATCTACATCTCCCTTAACTTGGAAATCACTCTTACACTGGTATATAGGTAGGATTGCTCATCTCCCTTAACTTGGAAATCACGCTTACACTAGTATCTGCATTGGGATTGGTTGGTTAGATTGTGTTGTATTTTGAGATATTATCTCAACAATATTTTCCTAGTTGAAATATGTTGGATCATTATATATATGTGGGATGTAATTTGGTTTTTTGAATACAGAAGATACAAATTATTTTTTGTGTATTGATCTGTACATGGTTGTTCTTACAGTTTCATTGTTGGTGTGTGAGACACTCTTTCAATTTATTTGTTGGTATTGGAAATCATGTTTACAATAGTATATAAGTAAGTTTGTTAGTTAGTTAAGTTGTGTTGTTGGGGTATTCTCTCAAAAATATTTTCCCAATTTGAAATACGTTAGATCTCATAAGCACCATATATGTGAGATGTAATTTGATTTTGAATGAAAAGATACCAGGTTATTTTGTATGTGATCTACGTACATGGTTGTTCGTTGAATTTCTTTATCCTTAAATATAGAAAATTGAAAAGAAAAAAATTGTGAAAGAAAGATTGAGAGCTATGTCTAGATTATAATTTTACTTGTTACAAAGAGCATCTATTTTGTGATTGTATTGTGAATTCATTTGTAACCAAATTTTTTCATGGTTGTAATTTGTATTGACTTTTTTTTTTTATAGATGCTAGTAAATATTTACTTTAGTAATGGTTTTTTTTTTTTTAAGTATTAATAAGATTAAATCACAACATTTATATCAATATTTTGTATTAGATTAAAATAGTGACAAACATATTTATTTTTGATCTATAGATATGTCAAAATAAGCTAGTGAGGTGAGTTTATTGATATGGATTATTTTAAGGTGGTTTTGATATCTAAGATATTCTTTGTTCAAGGTTTTATAGACCATAAACTTGTCCCACAAATTATATATATATATATATTTGAAATAAAAACAACAACAAAAAAATTAGACTATCAAGAAAAAGTGTAATTTTGTGAAACACGATCCAATTCTACGAAAATGTTAATAATTTAAAAATCTTATAAACCTTAGTCATTAATAAAATATATATAAATACTTTTATATATCGCTTTATATAAATTGGTTGGAATGTTAACTCTTACTTGTGTAGTGTTTAATATTTGATATTCTAATACTAATTTGTTTTATTTATATTATTAAGAAATTATTATAGATTAGGAGTTTATAATTTAATATTTAGTATTATATTCTCTAAATTAATTAATTATCTAATTAAAATAATGTGTCTATTTTACTTGATATATATGAATATGTTTATATATGTAACTATTTGATAAAATATAAAAATACATGTTTATGTGCAAATAATTCTATTTTGATATCAATATAAGAGTCATGAGGTGGATAGAGAGAAAAAAAAAAAAGAGAAAAATGAAGAGTCACCAAACTTTTAAAAAAATAGCCGGATTGAAACTGCATCTAACTACCTTTACAAGCATAGAGATGTAAGAGTAATATATTGTTTAAGAACAAATTAGAACAAGTGTATGTGTTTTGAGATTGTACGTTCCTGGTTGTGTGCGTTTGTTTTTCCACACTTCCGCTGCTACTTGGTACTGAAAACTTGACCTCCAAGTGGTTGGGGTCTAGTTCTCACGTCCTGTCGGAGAGTCTGATCAGCCTTCTACGCGCCACCTCAACTATCGACTAACAGTCTGGCCCCACAAACTATGGTCGGGTGTACCTCTAACTCCCATTACAAATTTCCATGCATATGACTGGTCTAAATACGAACCCAAATGCCAGGTCCCGCCAATGTCGGGATTCTATTACCTTTGAAAAACCAATCGAACTCCATGCAAATTCTCTCGTCTGTCACAGGCAAATCAACGATCTTTATTGATCACACTCGGCATTTCCTTTTACTTTGTTGGCTTTTAGACCATGCACCACCTCTAACTCTATTTGCCTCACAAAGGCTTGGTACCACAGTTCTTGGGCTCGCTACCACACTCCAAATTAAAACCACTTGACTGAGTTATTCCATTTTTTGGCATCACGCGGTTTCAACCATAGATTGCTCGCATACACCGGCATCACGTTGTTTCGGAGATTTTTCGGCTTTCCATTTATAGTGTCTACGAGATTCCAAAGGTTGAGCGTGGTACGAAATAAATTTTTTTCTCGGCATAATTTATTAGGTGTTGGTGTATATGCACATAGTTAATCTTAATTAGGCTTAGTTCAATTCTAGTTATTGCATGTCACGCTTGTCTTTAGCTAGTTAACTTGATGTGCACTTGTCTTTAGCTAGTTAACTATAATTCTTACATGTGGTGTACATTTGGTTTTATTTACTTAATTCTAGTGCTTGCATGTGGTGCATGTGCACATTAATGGAACATAAAACACACTTAGCTTCATTTCCCTTTAATTATACATAGTTATTGCATGTAGAACTAAGCTTAAATCAATTGCTTTATGTATTGATTCTCAAAACTAATATTATTTGAATCAATTTTGTTATCAATTCCAATTTTTATTTTTCAATTCTCTAAGTTTGTGCAATTATTCTTGACTAGATCCATATTTGTGCTCTAATAATTTATTCTTGACTAGATCCATATTTGTTCTCTAATAATTTTACATGGTATGACGGCTACATGGGTTTGGAGAAGGTGCGAAATAATATTTTGCAAGTTTGAAGAAAAAAAGAATTGGAAATTGTTCGAAGATTTGATTTGCATATCAAAATATTGGAGAAGCTAAGCGCAATTGTTGCACTACATCTACAAGGTGAAAAAAAAAATGGAGTTCTCATCTTCAACGATTCTTACTTCGGCTAACTACTTCCAATGGAAGCCATGGAATTTTTCTTCACCTCGGAGGAAAAGGCTTGTATCGGGTAGTTATGAATACGAAAAGTTCAATCAATTTCTGAGTTTAAAAATCCAAATACTTGTGATGTGGATGAGGCTTTGGGTCTTCTATTGTTGTCCATATCTTGACATTGTATTTACATGTGGACGCATGCAACACTGCGAATGAGGTTTGGACAACCTTGGAAAGTGTTGGAAAGCGAGGATGAGATGTGGGCTCATATTCTCGAAAATGAAGGCTAAATTCCTTGGATCCAAATAACTTTGAGAACATTCAAGATTTCTTTACGAAATTTAAATCATTTTCTTCTACAACTACATGATTGCGGGATCGATAAATCAAAACAAAAAGGTCGATTGATCCTTTATATTTTGTCTAAATTGGCTCTTGAATATATTTAACTTTCATTTCTACATTTCATATGGTTAGACTTGCAACTTGAGAAAAATGGAAAATGCCCAAATTTGATGCATTTATTGAGTCTCTTATTCATGAAGCGAGATAAGCTCATAAAAATGGGTTCATTAAAGTCTCCAAATTCATACATTTTCCATGCACGAAAGGAAAGTCAACTCAAAGGCAAATCGACAATACAAAGGAAAGGAAAGGCAAGAGATCCGAGATCCAAGAAAGGGAGGAAATCCAAAACCTCTAGATGATTCTTCTAACTCCAGGGTAAGAAAGGGAAAGAAAGGAAACTTCAAGTGTCCTTGTTGTAATACCGTTATCCATCGTAAATCTTCTTGCATGAAGAAGACTATTGATGCGATGGAAAAGACTCTTCGACAAATAATCTTGGTCATCTGTTCCGAAAGTGCCAAGAAGAAGATGGAGAAAAAAAGCATCGAGGAAACAGGGGTGAAGCGAGCATCCTTTGGTTCTCTTCATTCTACACCACAAGAATGGATCATCGATTCGGGAGCTTCATCATATGGCTTCTTGAAAGGAATCATTTCTTCTCTACATGCATACTCGAGGACTTCTGACTAGTAGAGACAGTCTGAATTGAAGCAAGTGGACAAGGAGAAGGTTTGCCAAGTAATCGAATAAAATTAGAAATCACCATCTGCTGAAATCAATGCATTTAGTGCAACCATTCAAATAGGATTAGAAATCATCTACATTGAAATCAATGCATCTGGTACGATCAATCAAATATCATTAGAAATCTACTTGTCTGCTGAAATCAATGCATCTAGTGAAAGGAACCTTCTTCCCTCTCTCCTCTCTCCATCTATATCTATATCTCCCTCCATCTCTCTTTCTTTGTCTCTCTATCTCACCCCCTCAAACACATTAGCTCTCTCACTCATATCTATCAATATATCTATCCCTCCCTCCTTCTCTCCATCTCTCTCGATCTCTATCTTCTTCGCTCTCTTCACCTTCCCTCTATATATATATCTTCCCCTTCTCTCCCTCTCTCCCACTTCCTATCTCTCTTTCCTCTTGATGTCTCTCTCACTCTCTCTCCATCTTCCTTATCACTCCCTCTCTCTCTCTCTCACCTTTTCTATCTCTATGTCTTTCTTCTTACATCTCTCTCTCTCACTTCTTACGCTCCATCTCTCTTTCCCTCCCTCTCTCGACTCTCTCCATCCTCTCTCTTCCTTCCTCTCCCCCCTCTCTCTTTCTCTCTCTCTCTCTCTCTCATTTACTATATACTCCCTCTCTCCTTCTCTCTCCTTCACTCCCCCTTCCCTCCATCTCTCCTTCTTTGTCTCTTAATCTTCTTGAAAAACATACACACACTCTTTCCATCTCTCCCTTTCCTACCTCTCTCTCCACTTCTCACTCTCTATGTCATTATTCTTCCCTCCTTCTCTCCCCACCAACTCCATCTGTCTGTCCATCCATATCTCATCCTCTCTCCCTCCCTCTCTCCTCCTCTCTCTCGATCCTCTCTCTCCCTTTCTCTCCTACTTCCCTCTCTCTTCCCCCATCACTCTCTCTTTCTCTCTCTCTCTCTCTCCCTTGCTCTCCAATATCCCTCTCTCTTACCCATCTCTCTCTCTCTCTCTCTCTCTCTCTCTCTCTCTCTCACTTTGACCTCCAATCCTCTCTATTCCCCCATCACCCTCCTCCCTCTCTCCTTTTCTCTCTACACTCCCCCCTCCCCATCTTCCCCCATCACTCTTTCTCTCTCTCTCTCTGCGACCTCCAATCCTCTCTCTCTCACTTTCTCTTACTGCCCTCCAACACACACACACACTCTCTCTCTCCCTCTCTCTCCCTCCACAACACACACACACACTCTCTCTCTCTCTCTCTTTACCCTCAAATTCTCTCTCTCTCTCTCTCTCTCTCTTTGCCCTCCAATCCTCTCTCTCTCTCTCTCTCTCTCTCTCTCTCTCCAACTATGTTAGTATATCCCTCCCTCTCTCCTTCTCTCCATATCTCCTTCTTTGTCTCTTTGTCTCACCCCTAGACATTCACTCTCTCTCCATCTCTCCCTTGTCACTCCCTCTTTCTCACTTCTCACTCTCTATGTCTTTATTGTTCCCTTCTTCTCCCCCTCCTCCAACTCCATCTCTCTCTTTATCTGCCCTCTCTCCTCCTCTTTCTCCCTTTCTCCCTCTCTGTCCCCTCTCTCTTCCCCATCTCTCTCACTTTCTCTTAGTGTACGCCCCTCAATCCTCTCATTATCTCCCTCCCTCTCCCCCTTCGCCTCCCTCCATCTTTGTTTCTCTCTCTCCCTCTCTTACCCTTCTCTACCTCTCTCACTCCTCTCCCTCTCTCTCTCTTCATTCCTTCTCTCCCTCCCCTCTCCTTGAGTTTATCTATATTTCTCCTTGTCACTCCCTATCTCTCCACCTCTTTGAGTGTATGTCTATGTTATTACCCCATATATATATATATATATATATATATATATATATAACAAATTTAATATTATTAATTTAAATTTATTAAATTTAATAATATTAATATTATAATATATTAATATCATAATATATTAATATGAATATTAGATTTAATAATAATATTTTAATATTAATAAATTAGGGTTAATATTAGTTTTTTTGCATGGTATTAATAATAATTTAGCTTATAGACTTCACTTAAATAAAACCTCTTTTTGAGTGCATAAATATAAAAAGAGGATTATCTTAGAGTAAATATAAAAAAAGTTTTATTTATTTATCATACCTTTGGTTTATTTATATTTTTATTTATTTACTATACTTTGGTTTATTTATATTATTGTTATTTACCATACCTTTTTTATATTTATTTATTTACCATGCCTCTTTTATTTCCATGGTATTTAGGCCAAAAACTTGGTATGTTATTAGATGTTGATTTCTAATCCTATTTGATATATTTTTGTTGTTTACCATATCTCTTTATACCACTTTTATATTTATTTACCATACCTCTTTTATAAATATGATATTTAGCCAATGGTATTAATAATAATTTGTCCCATGGTATTTGACCCATTAGATTCACCTAAATAAACCTCTTTTTTGAGTTTTCTTAAATATAAATAGGTTTATGGAGTAAATATAAAAATTTGTTTTATTTATTTACCATACCTCTAGTTTATTTATATTTTTATTTATTATCAACTTCTTTTTGAATGTTTGTAAATATAATTTGAGTTCAAAATGCAGAAAATAATTATTACAGCTATATTGATTATAATTAAATCAACATTTTAAATGTTTAATTATATTACATTTTCACATGACACATGCACACGTGTCACATACTAAATTGTCTAATGGAAAAGTGTCTCTCAAAACAAATATTAATATACATTAATTAACAAAACAAATGTCAACTCCACATTAAACCTAAACAAATTAGAATCTCTAACAATAAATTTTATTTTAAAAAAATGAAAAGTTATATTTCTTACTTCTAAATAATATCTCAAATATAGTGTAAAGTAAGTCCACACAAATTCACACATCATTCCACTAGTTTCGTCATCATTATCAATATTTTCTGTTTAAGATGAAAAGCTGTGTGCAGGACAGCACTCACAACGAACAGCGATTATCCAAAGGGTCTTGCACGCCATTCTAATAAGTCCAATCAAAATCGACCGTTGCTTTGAAAACGCCAGCCAGTCCTCTTCCTTCTAAACTTTAAAATAGATGGCGCCGCGTTTGGCGACTAGAGCTGAAGAGCGAATAAATTATGCTGTCTGTGAAGATTTCTCAAACAAAAAGTCCACGAGACTTTGACATTCTACAAGTTAAAACCATGTTCCTTGGTACTGTAACCTAGGCTGCTGGCCCTCTCATTCAAAGAACTCACTATAAAAGACAGCAAATATACATGGGGATTGTTGTTTATTAATGCGTGAGGGTAGTATATATAGCAATTCATTAGATTTAACCAAATAATAATGACATATAATGTTTTTCAATAACTCATTTAAGGGTAATCAATATATAGGTTATTTGTTTATTAATGCGTGAAGGTAGTATATGTAATTCGTTAGATTTAACAAAATAATAATGACATATAATGTTTCAATAACTCAACTCAGTTTAAGGGTAACCTATATATTAATGATAGGTGAGGCAATGTGTTTTAATGGGCAAGGTAATATATGTCACTAATGATTTAATTAAATCTATTATTAAATGAACGACATATAATGAACAAATAATTTCATATAAATTATGACATTGTCACTAATTATTTAACCAAATATATTATGAGAAAAATAACATATATACTACCCCACTAATATTAATAAACAAAATAACTATATATATATATATATATATAATCCATTGTCCACGGTCAGTCTAAAATCTAAGCATAACCAAACCAACCATGGTAAACCGTGTATTAGTCCCCATCCGTTATACCGCGACATGTCGTGGAGGTGGGCCTGAGTGTATGAGTAATAATAGAAACTTGTGCATTGGTGGGGACACTAAATTCCGCCACGTTGCGCCGTCGGTTGTCCCCATCCGTCCCCACCATGATATGTTGTGGGTTGATCCCCGTTGTATGGTACCAGAACTCGCACGTTGGTGGGGACATTGTCAGAATTTTCCGCTCTTATTAAGTCTTTTAGTTTTGAAAATTCCTATATTACTTTTATGAAATGAAGCTCATTGAATATGCTACAGTTAGAGCATTATCTAAACGTAAAGTCATGTATAAATAATTGAATCTGATTTTCTTCCGATGCCACCAGTAAAACGTGACCCTGTGCATATATACGTTGTTGAATCGGTTACTTCACATCCAACCACAAAGACATGACCCTACACTTAATACTGTAAAGTGTCGTCAAATCATTTAACTTTGAAATTCTTTGTCTGTATGAGAATATGAATGATATCAGCGTTGTCCAACTATTGGAAGTTTTAAAGTTTTGGTTGGACTTCAATCTTGATTTTTTGTTTTTTTTTTTTTTTTTTTCTGGTTTAAATTGGTTCTTGATTGTATATGTTATTGAGCATTTTGAAAATCTGGTAGTATTTTAATTACCGGAAATTTTTAAATTCAAATTCATAATTTTAATAAATTTCTAGAAAATAAATTAAACTAGAAATAAATCGGAATAATCTTATTTAAATACATAAAAAATGATATATTTTAATTCATAGTTGTCAAAATAACTTGAGATTGCACTCGCTGCAGGCCTTTGACTTTAAGTTGATTGGATTTTTTTAGCATGTTTCATCCCCCTTGAGGTTTGATCATGCATGACCTTGATGAGGGCCTCGGGGTGTGCTAGTGGGACTTGATGGATGATAGTCATATTAAACATAAAAAACGGTCATTATATCTCTCTCACAATACTCTTGTTTACTTACCTCCAACATTAACCTTTGTGTCTATATAGTTTGATCCAAAATTAATGAAATACAAAATGCATCAAATATGTTATCATTGCAAAGTGAGAAAACATAGTAAATCTATTAACATGAATAATAGATATCAATTGGATTGAATGTAAAGAATGAAGGTGATGGAGAGTATTAAAAAGTAAAGTTTCAAATGATCTCCACATAGCACAAAATTTATGCTAAATTGTTATTCTTATCATATCCAAATTTATTTAACAATAAATATATTTTAATTTTTTATTAAAATATACTTTTTCATACTTTTTAATGCACATTTTTTTATCAATATTTTAATTTAAAAAACTTATACTTTCTTAACAAAAAGCTGTGACAAATAATTTATATGTTTTTTTTTGAAAACTAAAACATTTATTTCTTTTTAAGAAAAGATTACTTGATGAACATGAACTAGTGCTGTTTTGTTGAAAATAAAATTTAGTTATGGAAAAATGGTTCCTTAAAGTGAAAAAGACTAATGGTAAAAATATTCCAAGAACTAAGAAGTGGTTGAACGGAAAACAATTGAGACGGTTACCTTTTCTCCAGGATAAAGGTAGTGAGGAAAAGGGTCTATTTTGTGGCTGAAAGAGAAGGAAAAGAGAGTGATGATTTCTGTTTGGTGGTGACCGATGGAAAGCACTCAATATTCTCGAAATTCGAGAAAAGAAATTTGGACTTGGAGTTAAAGGGTTTCAACACGAAACCTACGTAACCTACTGTCTCATGTGTGGAGCACGGGGGTAGATTAGGATGTAATTGCCTCTCTCATGGTAGGGAGGATATTGTCGATGAAATACGGGAAGACGACTAAGTGAAGCAAGTTCTTGCGGAAATTAAGTTTGCGTTGTATTTGTCTGGTGTTGTATTTATAATTACGATTCTTGTACTTTATGTACGAAATGAAGAACCCTCTACATTTAAAGTTAGATAGGTGTTATATACGTGTATTCCTTAAAGTAAACATAGGAATTAGACAAACCTTTAAATATTTAGAGCATGTGAGAAAAATTGAATGTATACAAGTTACGGTTTTGTTTAGTGTTTACGGAAAATAGAAATTAGCTGGGAACCCACTACTAGTAGGTTAGAACGAGAAAAATGTTAACTTGGAGTTCTAGAGGGCGAAACTCCAAACCCCGATTTAGTCGTTAACTATGCCTATGATATTCACGGACATAATAGTGGGAACATTTTCATTTAAAATCGAAAGAAAAAGTAAACTCAATACTAATACCCCAAAGAAATGAAAACGGGTTACGAAACAATAAATAATACGAAAAAAGGAAATTATCGGGGTTTTGCATGTGTAGTATGCTCCCAAAGCTGAAAACCTCCGGCCATAAGAGTAAGTATTACAAAGATAGTGAATAAACATGTCAAATTAATACGGTAACCGAAATAAGCTAGCCTAAGTCGGAACGGTAAACAAAGGCTATTGAAAAAGAATCTAGAAATGCATAGTATATATGTATAAAGAAATTTGGAAAAACATTGTTTCCATTCTGATATACCAAAAGAAACAAACCGATACATAAAACATAATTGTAATAATAATTGCGAGACAAGAGTTACTAAAACAACGATACATATGCAAGAAGTAAAGTAGCTTCGGTAAATGAATTAAGGTATAAATTAAGTTATCGAAATTCAAGGGATAACCCCCCTTGTTGTTAAAAAACTGGATCTAATAACTATAAACCAAATGGCTCTCCACGTGAGAACCTGGAGGTGTACACACTCATACAGAGGCCGACCATTGAGTCGAGATGATCCTCAATTATATAGGCTTTCACACTAACATGATGATTTCAACCACTCCCCTAGATAATAGGATATGGGGTCTAAGATTAGATTCTCAAACCTGTCCTCATCATAAAAACAATTTAAGTTTAGGTTTCCACATTGCTTCAACACTTATCACCGAACCGGAAGATACAAAGTAAAAATAGGAATAAAATTGTAGTTCAAAAGACTTTTGTTACAAATATCAAATGTAGACCGAGAAGGAAAAACCGAAGTTTCAAACGGAAAAGTAACTTGGTGGCATGTGGCCATAAAGCTAGCTTTGAGGCTCACGTTGTTATGAGAGCCTTTGAGGTGAGACGAGAGGTTTAAAGCGACTAAGAACCTCACAAACCCTACGATGAGAAGATACCGGAAAGGCAAGTTAAACAAGTCGAGAGAAGACCGAAGAGAAATCAGGCATTCGAATAATTAACCTCAATCTTGGGGACATGGTGGTTACCTACACAGAAAACGAGGTAAGAAAATTATTAATAGTAGACCATCGACCATGCTAACATGTAGCTCTCAAACATGAGAAAAAAATAAATCTCAAGTACTGTGTAAATGCTTCTATGGGTTCGAAGGGAATTACGTAAGGAGCGAGCCACGGAAGAAATTCATTCATCTGTTGAATATTGACATACAACGTAAATACGAACCCCACAACTTAAAAACACTCTCATCTCACTGACCAACTCGACGAGGAAACTCGTCGAGGAGGCGGGTTTCTTGTCTACGAAAATGACGGTGCGGCGGACGGAAACGAAGCACCTTTTAGGTAAAAAAACATAACCCAATTGGTGAACTATGCATGAGCACAAGTCATAAAACAATCATATGGCCCGGTGAAAATAAAACAATAGATGAGAAAAGTTTGAGAAATCAAATAGCAATTCCTCGCAAAAAACAAAAGAAAGAGTTGGTGTCTATCGGAACCTATCTTGTTCGGGCCAATTCGAGCCGAGCCGAAGCGGAGGTTGCCGAGATGGAGTCAAGGTGGAGTTATAGAGGTGCGTGGCGAGAGGATGAAAAACAAATGGAAAAGAAACGGTTGGGGCTTTGGGGAGTACGTACCCTAAACGGGTACTCAAACAAAGATCCATCATAGATTTCAAACCCTTGCAATCCCGGTGGCGTGAAGTTCATCACGGTTGTCAACCGGAGTTAAGAGGTAATGGAGTGTACGATGTTACTTATTCCCACAAATATAAACACTCATATCTCCGTCGAGAAATTAATGATATAAAATAATTACAATCCAGTTGATATAACATTACCAATAAATTTAATGTCCTTGCCACATATGTGCTAAGGATCTTATGTGCCGAATAAATCAAATGAATTCTCGGTCGAATCGTAAGTCAAGTGTCCGTATGTACATTGACGGGTTGCCCGTAGGGACGTCCAGTTATTTGTGATCATATATTACACAGTAGTGTAAAAAGGTATGAGCATGTAAGTGAAGGGATGGATAATATTTGCAATAATATCCTTTATATAAATGTTGGGTAATGTAAAAGTAATTATAAAAAAATTGTTGTATTTTGATGTATGTTATAAGTGGTATCGGACGGCGTTCAAATGCTAGGACCCTAGGGTCACCTAACATGACATATTGTGTGTGTAAATGATGCACAACAAAGAAGAACACATTAGGAGAAGATACGAGAAGGGGGTCAACGCGGCAATCACTTCGAATGCCAGGGGCCACCCCCAACCACAATCGAAATTAATCACCGAAATGTGAACGTATGTATCAACACCCCGACGGAACTAGTGAACTATTGTGGGAACAACAACACCAGACCGATTGTTCGGCTAAGCACGGTGCAAAATCTACGAAGAAATGATGCCGGATTAGGGTGACAATGAGCGCTTAATGCAAGAACAAGATAGGATACCCAAGAGCACTTTTTGACAAACGAGAATCAGAGTGATACAATTCGGTCGTGGGAACATGCGAGAAAAACAAACGATAAACAAGGGACCAAACCCGCGTGAGAATGGAAAGAATCAATTCACAATGAAGTAACAAAAATAGAAACTACAATGAGGATGAGTTCGGTAATGTATTGGAATAACAAGAAATTAAGAAAAAGAAAGTGGAACTACAAGGTGAGTTGCGAAAGATAAAACCACCTACGATTGATGGAGAAGAAGAGGAGGTGGATTTGATAAATATCGAACAAGTACTTTTCAAGTCAATGAATATAACGATAATCTCAAAAGCTAAGTGACCATCTATTAGTTGAGGGAGAAGGCCACTCTGTGGTGGGAGGGAAGTTAAGAATGTACGCAGCATAGAAGATCGGGACGTGACATGAGATACATTTCAGCAATATTTTAAAAGACAAGTATCTAACTAAACGCTTCTATGACGAAACGTCTATAGAATTTCACGATTTGAAATTGGATCAAATGACGATGAGATGAATACATAACCAAGTTCACTTCCTTACTCGGATACGTTCCTTATTTAAGGGACAAAAAATCTAAGATTCGGCAGTTCTTAAGTAGTTTCCCGACCCACATGAAAAGAAAGAATTGATTTCATGAATCCGAGGACCGTAGACGGAGCAATTCGAAAGGCAAATGTGTTACCAACAATCTAAGGAAAAGGATAATGGGTAAAAATTGACGACCAAGAAAAGAGGCCGGAGAAAAGTAACTCAGAATTTCAAAAATGTTAAGAACTAATAATTTTAAAATTATGCAACGACTTTAGTAAGTAAATAGTTTGGAAGGAACCATTAAAGAACCTAGTGGCTTTGTGGAAGAAAAAGCCCACGAGAGGCTTAAGCTTGGCTTTGAGCAAGGGCAAAATCGAAACCATCCCTACGGTGATGTGGGTGTGGTGAGGCTCATTATTATAGGAGATGTCCAAATCGGGGAAGGAGAGAAACAATTGCTAATCTAAAAAAAGCTTCTAAGAGTTTGAGATGTAGCCGAAATATACCTAGAATTAACGCGGCATTGGAAGATCGTCGAGAGGCGGATTGCAACCAACGATGATAGAGTTGGAATGTAAGCTAATTTCACAACCTATTTCTATTTCTTTGACCCGAGGTGAAAGTTTAAGTTATGTAAATACAAAATTAGTAGAAATATGTAAATTTCAAAGTCGAGAAATTCAAAAATCCATCGTGCAGTACAACTAGTCACTTGAGCAAGAAACGTTTGTGCCAAAATTCCAAGCCAAATGCTACTTTGGAAATTGGAAAACAACAGTGCTTGTGGATCTAAATGTATTACCTTTGGGATCTTAAAATGTGCTACGGGTATTGATTGGTTGGAGAAAAACTTGACGTTGGTAGATTGTAAAGAAAAAGTATATATTATAGAATGCAAGATGGGGACTCATAAGGAGATGCAAGGAATCCAAGAAGCCCCTATAGCTACGTCCTATTACAACTTCTCAAATGAGTAAGTACGAGAAGGATGCTCGATTATATGCCATTCGGATAGGTTTTACTAATTCCAAGGAGAGAACTCTATGATGGAGAACATGCAGCAGTGCAAGATTTCATGGACGTGTTTCCGAGAAGATGTACCAAGTTTTGCCTCCAAGAAGGGACATCGATTACACTAATCGGAGTTGATGCGAGGAGCATCAACGAAGTTTCAAAGAACTGTACCGAATGAGTGTACCGGAGGTTCGGCCGGGCGAAGATGCGGTTGTAGGAATTGTTGGATAAGTGGTATGTTTGTTAAGTGTGTCCCAGCAGAAACACCGATTAACGTTTGTAAAGAAGAGACGAAACCATGCGAATGTGCATGGAATATTGACAACTCAATAAATTGAACGTCAAGAGAAAATAAATATCCATTACCATGGATTGATGACCTATTTGATCGGTGAATGGGACCATTGTATTCTCAAAGATAGACTTAAAGGTACGGTTACCACCAAATCCGGATAAAAGACGAGGATATGTACAAAGACTACTTTTCAGCACGGATACGGGCATTACGAGTTTGTGGTATTGCCATTTCGTTTAACTAATGCACCACCAAAATTTATGAGGGTGATGCATGGTATATTTCACCCTTTTTGAATGAGTTTTGTGTTTATATTCATTGACGATATTTTAATTTATCCAAAGAAAGTTGAAGAGCGAGGAACGCTAAGATCGTGTTGGAGATGTTACGAAAACATCGGTTGTACGCCAAGTTCGGCAAATGTGACTTCTTCAAGGAAGAAATCCGATTATCTGAGCCATGTTATTTCCGGCGAGGGAATAGTGTTCGATCCGGAAAAATTAAGACAATTATGGAATGATGAGTGCCCAAAATGTGGCGGATATAAAGTCCTTTGTAGAGTTGGATGGATATTATCGACATTTCATCAAAGGATTCTCAAAGATTTCTTTTCAATTAACTCCTTACGGAGGAAGGGAAAAGTATTTAAATGGACTAATAGAGTGCCACAATAGTTTTGAAAAGATTGAAACTTTTGTTGACCACTACCCCGGTGTTGAAGATGGCAGTCCCAATAAGGAATTCAAGTTTTGTCACAGGTGGCAAGAAGGTTGCGAAAATATTGTCAAAAGAAGGAAGAGCGGTTGCCTATGAATTACGAAAGTTAAAGAGCATGAACGGAGATATTCAACCTATGGTCTAGGGCGCGGTGGTAGTGCATGTGCACTGCGAGTATGGAGGCACTGCTAGGAAAACAATTTGTGCTAAAGCGTACTTCAACTTAACCACATCTACTTCAAACAGGCCAGTCTCAACTATTGCCGAGCCAATATGGAATGCTTTTCTAAAAGTGGGTTTTGACATTGATATGCAACATGTAAAATGTAAGAGGAAAACCGTGTGGTAAATGCCTTAGCAAAAATTTGCATTGTGTTTATGAAATTTGCTATAACTTGATTGAATGTAAATTTTTAGACCCGGATAAAAGAGGAAGTGGGAAAGGATCTTGAATACCAATTTATGTGGCGACGAGTGGAGGAGGCCGAAGGCAAGAAGAAGCACGACTACGAGTTAGCAAAAGATAATTACTAACCTTTAAGGAAAAGATATATATTCCAAATCGAATGGATTTGAAGGAGCTTATCTTGAATGAATACCATAGTAGAAATTATTCGGGACACCAGGGATGTCGAAGAAATTCTAACAACAGTAGAAGGGTCTGTTGCAGCACAGTATGCGAAGAAAGGCTGTTCGAGAATATTTAAACAAATGTACGAAGTGTCGGCAAGTTAAGGCGGAGCATCAACATCCGGTCGGATTGTTGCCCCATGCAGAGTAGCAGTGGAAGTGGGAAGTTATATCTTTGGAGCTTTATTTCTTTGGTTTACCAAAAATCAAAGAAGCACAATGACTCCATTATGGTGGTGGTTGATCGATTGAGCAAGGCAACACATTTCATGTTTAGGTACGATCTACTTATAAAAGCGCGAAAATAGCAGAGATATATTTATGAGAGAGATCTTTAGATTGCATGGCATTCCAAATGTCATATAGGACAGGGATTTGAAGTTTACTTGACATTCTAAAAGACTTTATTTACGGAGTTTGGGGACCCAAATAAATTTGACATAAGCTTATCATCTGAAGATGGATGGAAAAAATGAGTGGGTAGATCAAATTCTAGAGGATATGTTGCGCATGTACGTGATGCAACACCCAACAAGATAGGAAGAAGTATCTGCAACGGTAGAATTTGCTTACAACAATGGTTATCAGAAATCTCTTAAGATGAGTCCCTTCAAAGCCTTGTATGGACGAGAATGTCGTACTCCTATCAATTGGAGTAGCTCGAGAAACCAAGTTGATGCTTAGACCGGAAATGTTCGTCGAGATGGAATCAAAAGTAAGAAACATCGGACAAAATACGAAGGCAACTCAAGATCGGCGAAGAAATATGTACGGATAATAAAAGGGCTTATCGTGAATTTGAAGTGGCGATCATGCATTTGTAAGGAGATTAAAACCAAGAAAAGCCTGCTTGGGGTGGGCCTCTGTGCCAAGATTAGCTCCCGATTACCTTGGACCTTTCAGAGATATTGGAAAGAATTAGGACCTATGCCATACCAATTAGATTTACCCGACCATATTTGGGTGCACAATGTGTTCATGTCCTTACTAAAGTGATACATACATGAACGAAAGCATGTAATCCAACGGAAAATCATTGAGGTAGGTTAAAATTAAAAATCCTATCTTGAAATACTAAATTTTGTAGAGAAAGTGTATACGATTTTTTTAAAAATTTCAAATTAGAACGACGAGCGAGGGTGCACATTCGAACCTCGGTGTGCGGTTGGGAAGAGAAATCATGCTCGGAGGCGGGCCATCCCACCCACAACAAGAGTAGTGGAAGCACTTCATCTTGGATGAGGCTACAGGAAGATGAAGAGATTTGTTTGGAAGGGGCTTACCCCGAACTATGTCTTTGAGCAGAGTGAAACAAGGACAATGTTTGTCGGGGGGGAAGTTGTGATGGTTAACGGCAAGTGCCAACTAATTGTTATGTTTTTTTATTTTTAAGAAACTAAAACATTTATTTCTTTTGAGAAAGATTACTTGATGAACATGAATTATTATTATTTTTTTAAATAAAATTTATTTGGCCAGAAAAATGGTTCCATAAAAGTGAAAAAGATTAATGGTAAAAATATTCAGAAGTAAGAAGTGGTTGAATAGAAAACGAGTTCGGAACGGTTTACCTTTTTCAACGAGGATAAAAGTATATCCCAGAGTGAGGAAAAGGGTTCTATTGTGTGGCTAAGGAGAGGAAAAGGAAAGAGAGTGATGATTTCACAGTACAGCGATGACCGATGGAAAACACTCAATATTCCTAAAATTACGGAAAATAAGGCCCGGACTCGAGTCCCGAGGTCTCTTCCGGAACCTTACTCTTGTCAACCTGCTTATCTCACATGTGGAGCATGGGGGGAGATGAGGACATAATTGCCTCTCTCATGGTAGGAGGATATCTCGTGAGAATACGGGAAAACAACTAAGTAAACAGGGTGCGAAATTAATTTTGGAGTTATGTTGGCCGGTTATTTGTATTTACGATTACGATTCTTGTACTATATATGAAATGAAGAACCCTGCGGTGAATGTTATATAGGTGTTATATACGTATATTCCTTAAAGTAAACGGAGAACTAGACAAACCTTTAAATATTTAGAGCATGTGAGAAAAATCGAATGTATACAAGTTGGTTTTTTGTTTAGTGTTTATAGAGAAATAGAAAATAGCTAGAACTCCAACTCTATTAAGTTAAAACATAAAGCTGTTAACTTGAGGTTTTGAAGTAGAAACTCCAAACCCTCGGTTGGACATTAATTGTGCCTATGATATTCACGGACATAATGGTCTGGTACATTTCATTTAAATCAAAAAGAAAAGTAAACTCAATGTCAATACCCAAAAAAATGAAATTTGGTTGTAAATAGTAAATAATATGGAAAAGGAAATTATTGGGCTTTGCATGTGTATTATGCCCCCAAAACCGAAAACCTCTAGCATAAAATAGAGTATTACAAAGACAATGAATAAACATGTCAAATTAATACGTTAACCCGGGGAAATAAGCTAACCTAAGTTGAACGAGTAAACAAAGGCTATTGAAAAAGAATCTGAAAATACATAGTATATATGTATACAAAAATTTGGAAAAACGTTTGTTGCCATTCTTGGAATATGCCAAAAGAAACAAGTTGATACATAGAATAAGTTAACAATAATTAAGGACAAGAGTTACTAAAACAACTGATACATATATACAGAAGTAAAGTAGCTTCGGTAAAATGAATTAAGGTATAAATTAAGTTATCGAAATTCGAGGGATAACCTTATCACCGAACTAAAAAATATAGAGTAAAAATAAAGGAATAAAATTGTAGTTCAAAAATTTGTTTTACAAATATCAGAATGTAGACCCAAGAAGGGAAAAATCTCGAACTCTCAAACATAAACTAACATGGCGGCATGTAGCCATAAAGCTAAACCTAAGCTCACGTTGTTGTGAGAGCCATCGAGGGTACAGGTGAGGTCTGCACGGCGAGAACCTAACAAGCCTACGGCAGAGGAAAGATACGAAGGGGCAAGTTAAACGAGTCAAAGAAGACCAAAAATCAAGCATTCCCGAAGAGTTAACCTCAACGCCAAGACATAGCGATTACATGCATAAGAAAATGAGGTAAGAAAATTATTAACAACGAACTTATCGACCATGCTAACATGACGCTCAAACATGAAGAAAAAACAAATCTCTTACATGTAAAGATTCTTAAAAGCGGGTTCGAAGGGGAATGCGCGGAAGCGGAGCCATGGAAGAAAGTCATTCATCGCAATTGAATATTGGCATACAATGTAAATACAAAAGCCCACAACCTAAAAACACTCCCATCTCACCTACTAACTTAATGAGGAAACTCGGCGGGGAGCGGAGTTGCTTGTCTACGAGAAACGACCGAGGTCTAGAAGAGCGACAAAACACCTTTTAGAGTAAAAACACAACCCAAGTGGTGGTGTGTGTGGGCATAACTCTTAGAACAATTATCTAGCCAATGAAAGAAAACAATAGATGAAAAACTAAAAATCAAATAACTTCGATTCCTCGCAAAATCAAAGAAAGAGTCTATGTCTGTCGGAATTACTGTCTTGTTGGGCCAGCCGGACGGACGGAAGCGAGGGACACCGAGACGGAGCCCGACGTAGAGTTGCGAGGTAGCGGGGTGGAGGATGGCAAACAAATGAAAATAAGCGGCTAGGGTTTTGGGAAGTATATACCTAAACGGGTACTTAAACAAAAGATCATCGTGAATTTCAAACCCTTGTAATCCAACGACGTAAAGTTTATCGCAGTGCTCAACCGGATTTAAGAAGGGTAATGGCGTGTACAATGATATTTGTTCGAAAAAGATAGCATAAATCTAAATGAAAACCAATAAGCTATGAACTAATTGCAATCCAGTTATTCATAACATTACCAATAAATGTAGTGTCCTTGTCGCATATGTGCTAAGGATCTTATTTGCAAATGAAATCAAATAAGTGTCTGAATCCTTAATACACATTAACGAGTTGCCACCTAGAGACTTGCAATTATTTATCAAGTCAATTCTTACCTTGATAGTGTAAAAGAAAAGAGTATGAAGCAGAACAACAAGAAACAGAGATAAGATTTGCAATAATATCTTTAGATAAATGTTGAGGTAATGTAAAAGTAAATTTATTTATTTTTGGTTGTATGTTGATGTACATTACAAAATCTTAACAACAACTTTTAATATAAAAACTATAATTTTTAGTAAATTTTAATATTTTTAATAAAAAAAATTATACCTTCACTATGAAAGTTAATATTGTTTCGGTGCAACTTTTTCATATAAATAATTTAATATTTTTAATGCAAATTTTTATAAAGGAACTATGGTTATTTTTTTAAATTTTAATATTTTAATAAACAAATTATACTTTTTTAATTATGAAACTTAATATTTATTTGATTTGCAACCTTTTAATATAAAAATATAAATACTTTTAACGTAGTTATACTTTTAATTTTATATTTGTCTTGAATTTTTTTTTGCACGATACAACAACTTGGTAAGCCCCATCTTGGTAGCTTGTTGAGTGATAGTCAATGTGTGTAGTTATATAAGCATCATTAAATCTCCAATGTATTTTCTTAAATGTCAATAAATATATTATTTGATCAAATAATGAGTATATTACTATTATTTAATGTTAAGGTTAAGGTTAAATTAAATATGTGTATGAGATTTTTGTTTGTGAAACAAAGAGATTCGATCCTATTTCTCTTTCTGCGCAGGCGGTAAGTATACGAAGACATACATACTCTAATCCCTCTATTTTTTGAACTTATAACTTTTTCTCAACTATTAAATATACAAAGACATATATATAATCCCTCTAGTTTAAACTTGTAACTTTTTAAGTTAAAAAACACAAGCTCTTAACGATTATTATACCCAACAAACTCAATAATTAAATTATTGCCTAAATACCTCATAAAAAAGCATTACCAAGAAAGTGAGGTCATACACGAGTTGATTTACTTCATATTTAATGAGACATGACACTACGGTGCGATGTAGTACCGTCATTATAGAGTGTCGTGACTTTTGTAAGAATAAGTACTTGATACACGGCATTGTTGTGTTGCTGCACTTAATTCTTCCATTCATGACAGAGACCCTGCGATATTGAAATCAATCGATGCGGAATGATAGTATTGTTTACCGAGAAACCCGATGGACATTGTAGGAGGGATGAGCAGCGTATGAACATATGTTGGATGTAATTCGCCACCGATGGCACCGGAAGTGGAGGACGATTTCGATATTGATGTTGAAGGAATTTCGTCGTCGTCCTCCTCGCCGACCGATGAGACGGCTTTTGTATTAATATTGATGAACATCATGATGAAATCCCATGCCAATACCACGGTGATTAGCGGCTCTGTAGGAAATAACGGAACAATATACGACAATTAGAATGAATTCACACAACGGTGGTATGGTTCTTCTTAGGTCTTTTTCTCTCTCTTTTTTTTTTTTTTTTTCTATTTTCTATTTCTTATTTTTTTCTGTCTTTCCTTCTTTCTTTTTCTCTTTATTCCTTCTCTCCTTTCTTCTTCAATTTATTTCCATCTCTCCTTTATCACTCTCTTATCTTTCTACCTCTATAAATGTATATCTTTGTTATTCCCCATATATATCTAAATTAATATATAACAAAATATATTAATATATTATAATATAACAAAATTAATATTGTATTAATCCAAATTTATTAAATTTAATAATATTAACATTATAATATATTAATATCAATATTAGATTTAATAATAATAATAATAATATTTTAATATTAATATTAATAATAATTTGCTCTATGGTTTTCATTAAATAAAAATCTTTTTTTAGTGTTTATATTATAAAAAGGATTATGGAGTAAATATAAAAAAAGGTTTTATTTATTTATCATATCTTTGGTTTATTTATATTTGTATTTATTTACCATACCTTTTTTATTTATCTTGGTATTTGACCCATAGGCTTGGTATATAATTAGATGTTGATTTCTAATCCTATTAGATATATTTTAATCATTTGTCACACATCTTTACACCCTTTTATATTTATTTATTTACTGTACTTCTTATATAAATATGGTATTTGACCCTTAGCTTAACCTAAATAAAACTTTTCTTTTAGTGTTCATAAATATAAAGAGGATTATGGAAGTAAATATAAAAAGATGTTTTATTTTATTTTCCATACCTCTTTTATTTATCATGGTATTTGGCCCAGCTTCGTGTAATTAGATGTTGATTTCTAATATTATTTCATATATTCTTATTTTATCATATCTCTTTATACCAATTTTATATTTATTTTATTTACCATATTTCTTTTTATAAATATGGTATTTGACACATGGTATTTAACCCATGGTATTAATAATAATTTGTCCCATGGTATTTGGCCCATATGAATCCCCTAAATTAACCTCCTTTTTGAGTTTTCCTAAATATAAATAAGCTTATAGAGTAAATATAAAGAGGGTTTTGTTGTTTATTTATCATACCTCTAATTACGCCGTAAGGCGTTCTTATTTGAAAACAACTTTGCGGTGTGCATCGTGTCTTAATGTGAAACCCTTAAATTGGATGTTAGACGATTAAAAACATTTTTCCAACCTAGATGGAAAACCGAGGCGATTTGCGACCGATTATTGCGAAATTGGTTGAAGGTGTTCGTTGTGGGTGCGAGAGAAAGCCAAGGAGGAGCGAGATATCTATGGCGTGGCCTGGCTTTGGCGGTTGTTCAAGCAAGAGAACCAACCGGTCGAAGCGGTTGCGAAAAGCCTAATTCGTTGTCTCTAGGCCCCAGGTACATTCACCTCGCCTTACGCTACTCGGGGAGCTCTCCCCCATAACCACTCGGTGCGCTATGTTTACGAGAATGAGTAGCTTCATCTGTAGGCGCTCGGGGATTTGATGGAGATCTGGAAGCTCTGAGAAACTTGCTGAATAATCACATCACGCCCAAATGCCCCTTGCGAGGCTGCAGCAAGTGCTTCGGGGATTTAATTCCTTGGCCTACATAGCGAATTACGCTGGTGGGAATCCCCAAGTTGGGGCTCGAATTAGGGTTCACGGTGAAGAAAAAGAAATGCTCTGCGGAGGCTGCGGAGAAACGAGGGCACGAAGCCACTCCGAGCCAAAGACTTGGCTCTTGTCAATGGCACTTTCTTTGCCTTTTGCCCTCGGCCCCACCAACGGAAATGCATGTATGATGCCGATGTCTGCTCTTGCTCGTGGAAATATACTGTGGAGATATTGCGTAAGTCATCTTTGGGCGGGAAGAATTTGCCCATCCATTGATCCACGAGATGAAGCCACACAGGCGGATACGATGCGCACATCTTCGAATAGCTTCCTGGAAGCCGACCCCTTTGGGAGCTTTCAAGAGAGAGTATTACGACATCAATTCTGCGAAAAAGCCGAAACGGGACCGCTATGCTGCAACGTTCGAGTCCCCGGTCGGTGGCCCCTCTGGTGCGGACCATAAGAGATGCCACGGGGATGATTGAGACGGAGATCAACTCTACTAATGACAATCCCATCATTGACCATGTGAATGGCAAGGCCCTTCATCGCGTAATTTTCATGGCGATGCGGTGGGATTCTACATGGTTACGTTCACCTTGGCTGCGGGCGGGTACGGGCAAGCTACTCTTCGCACGATTCATTGGGTAATTGAATAAGAAGATGACTTAGAATTTAGGGATCTCATGTGGTAGTCTCACATTTCGAAAAGCATAAGCCTCGGGGAGAGCTTGAGCCACGAACCCTACTTGCATCTCACATATTATCACAGGGATATAATAGTGGAGCACCCTTTAATAGACACGTGTTTCCATGTTCTGAATCTATCGAGTTCACGGCAAATGTTGTTCTATATTGCAAATCCTCGTTAAAGCTAACGGTACATGTTTGCGAGGGGTGGGGTATATATTGGTTTTGATTGGGATATGTCACATTGTACATAAGTCTGTTTTGTGTTACGGAAGGACCGCTATGCTACGAAAAAGCCGAAACGGAACCGCTATGCTGCACTGCGTTCGAGTCCCCCGGTCGTGCGGCCCCTGCGAGTGCAGAGACCATAAGCCACGGGGACGATTGAGCAGAATCAACTACCTTCAATGACAATCCCATCATTGACCATGTGAGCAGCAAGGCCCTTCATGGCGCCAATTTCCGGGCGATGCGGTGGGATTCTACATGGATTACGTTCGTGTAGCTGCGAATAGGCCAGGCAAGCTCCTCTTCGCACGATTCAACGGGTAATTGAATAAGAAGGCAAACTTAGAATTTCGAGGATCTCATGTAAATGATCACATTTAGAAAAGCATAAGCCTCGAGGGCTTGAGCCACAACCCTACTTGCATCTCACATGTTATCACGGGGATATGTGGGCACCTTTAATAGACACATGCTGTGTTCCTAAATCCTATACGAGTTCCACGACGAATGTTGTTTGTCCTATATTGCAAGTCCTCGTTAAAGCTGTGATTTTTTGTGTTTACGAAGTTGGGGTATATATTGGTTTTGATTGGGATATGTCACATTGTGCATAAGTCTTGTTTTTGTGTTGTAGAGGACCGCTATGCTCTAAAAAAGCCGAAAACGAGGACCACTATGCTACGCGTTCGAGTCCCCGATGGTGGCCCCTGCGGTGGGACAAGCCACGGACGATTGAGACGAGAGATCAGCTACGCTAATGACAATCCCATCATTGACCATGTGAGCAGCCAAGGCCCTTCATGGCGCCAATTTCCGGGGGCGGTGCGGTGGGATTCTACATGGATTACGTTCGTGTAGCTGCGGTTGGATGAGCAGCTCCTCTTAGCACGAGTTCCTTGGGTAATTGAATAAGAAGGCAAACTTAGAATTCAGGGATCTCATGCAAATGATCACATTTCGAAAAGCATAAGCCTCGAGAGGCTTGAGCCCGAACCTACTTGCATCTCACATATTATCACGGGGATATATTAAGGCACGCTGTAGACACGTGTTTCCATGTTCACGAATCCTGTACGAGTTCCACGGCAAATGTTGTTTGTCTTTATGTTGCAAATCCTCGTTAAAACTACGGTTACTGTGTTTGCGAGAAATTGGGGTATATATTGGTTTTTGATTGGGATATGTCACATTGTACATAAGTCTGTTTTTGTGTTGCGGAGGGTAATACGAATGCACAGTAATTAAATGCCATTTGCATGGCACCAGTTGAGAATTAAACCTTTCTTGCGCCGTGATGCTGTTAGAGCATTTTTTTACCATTTTATTTTTATTTGCCTTAATCAAAAATAATTGAACATCTCCTCACGCATGGGTTGTAAGAGCACCTAGCTTCTTTCGGTGCTATGTGTTCGCTGTGAATGTCCATTTATAGTGATTAGTCATGTACTTGAGTACGATGGTGCATATTTTCAATTTCTTACCCGAGGATCATTTTCGAGTTCTTCATTTACTATGATGAAATATAAAACTTACAAGTACTATCTAAAATGGGAATGCATGATATGCGGGGTGCGGTGAAACTGCATCTCGGCAAATGGTGAAGAAAAGGGAAATTGGTGAACTTATTGCGAAGCAATGGAAAAAGTTGGCAAGGAGGAGTCATAACTATTGCGGTAAGTCAAATGATTGTCTGGTTAGATATTCTCAAATTTTAAACCTATAACTTCAAGGAAATGTAATATTTGGTGTTTTTTTGGATGTGTGGTTACCTGAGATGGGAAGACATTGTACAAATTGGAAGTTGTCGAAGGAATGACTGAATGGGGGTTATATGTCCACGTATTTTATCTATTGAATTTTGTGTGCATTTTCATATAATAACGACCATTTTGTGCTATTCCTTTATCGTTTTGTCTTTCCTTTTTGCAGTTGGTGGTGCTAGTGAGGTGGAAGTAGGGGGAAAGAAAGACGAGGTTACGAGATGCCTTGAATACTTACTAAGGCAATAGTAGAGAGGGTATTGTGCCGAGGTAAAGTCTTGCTTACGGTGTTTTGTGTTATTTTTAGGCGTGATTACAAGAGTAAGCTCACTTATAAATTATTACCTTTTTATTTAATCTTGGTGGCATGTCTTTAAAAGCATATGTGTTTAGGGAGGTGGGGTTGCTCTTCTTTATGCGACAAAGGAGCTGAAAAACATCGGGCCCCCGCTAACTTAGACGAAAGATTGGTGCAAATTATTCGGAATGCATTGAAGGTTGAAATTTATCTTTTGTGTATTTTGAGTTATTATAATACGTGGATGTTGCCTTTGTTGTCCATAATTAGGTTTAGGATATTGTGTGATTGTGAAGATGCACACGCATATACGATTGTTGCAAATGCCGGTGTGGAAGGTGCGGTGGTTGTTGGGAAATTCTTGGAGCAAGATAATCTTGACCTTGGCTATGTGATGTTGCGAAAGGTAAAGAACTCATTTCTTGTCCTTTGTAGTGGTTGTTTATGATGGAATTTGGCATATGTTAATGAGGGGTTGTGGCATTTCAATTTTCAGCGGGAGGCATTATGTTAATGAGGTTTGGCATTTCAATTTTCAACCGAGAAATATGTTAATGAGGAGTCGCCGCGCTTTCAATTTTCAACCAAGGGCGTTGTGCATGAACTTTGAAGTTTTGTTTTTCATACGCTAGACTAAAGCGGTATGTTAGTTGTCTTCTTTGTTGGACCGGTGAATACGTTGACATGGTGAAGGCGGGGATTATTGATCTGAAAGTGATCGAGCGCCTGGTTGATGCGCAAGGTAAGAGTTTAACCTCTTGTTGCCATCACTAGCATATTTATTATTTGCTACATTTTTGTTAGCATCTTTTTTGTCTGCTTATTACATTTTGTTTCAATGGCTTCATTCTAAGGGCATTTGCGGAATGTTTGTATACGTCCCTCCCTTGCGGTGTGTCTTCGTTGATAACCACAACGAGTACGTCGTTGTTGAGATTAGAAATATGAAGGAAAGGCAGCTATAGGCGGCGGTATGGGTGGCATGGACTACTAAAAGGCATACCTAGACACGGTGTGCCTTCTCACCGTGGTGTCTGTTCGGAAAGTAGGGTTAAAGTTCGGGTTGTACGGTGTCCCTGAATTTTGAAGGTTAAACTTCGGGTCGATTAGTTTGATAAGCAGTTAGTTTGACCCCTTGTTATTGTCTGAGAGCATTACATTTTCCCCCTACGGGAGCAATTGCTTGTGTATTCAAGCTAATTTACGGAAAAATTTGTCGATTGAAGTGCCTTATGAGTTTGTAACTTTCTACAACCTATCTTTTTCTGCTTGAGAAAAATTGTAATCAAAGAGAGGCAGGTGAAATTTTTTCCTTGTTGACTCTGGAGATGCTAATTTATTCAAAGAGCTAATTTTTATTTGAAGAACACAATCCTTCGAGCGTTAGTCAAAGGACTAATTACAAAGTAATTATAAAATATTGCAATCGGACCAAGGATCCTACGTATTCCTTTTGGTTACGTAGAAAAATAAAGAAGTTGCACAGTTTAGACATATGCGATTTGGAGCTTTCCGGTTGTCGATGGATGAAATAGTTTTGTACCCTTGCCATTTCATTCATTTGTTCACTTCTCAGAATGATTTTGTACCCTTGCCATTTCATTCATTTATTCACTTCTAATGTTGAGGAATAATGTTTTCTATTATAGGGGTAGCTTTTTCTTAGGTAAGGCGGTTGTTAAGGGAGATATGTTCATCCTCTTATAGCTTGATATGATTTCGGATCTGTTGTGTATTGATTGTCATGGTATATTTTCAATGGAAAAGGATCCTCTTGTCAACTTCATGCTCATATTTGATGCCATATCCTCATATATGTATTTTCTGCAAGTCTTGATGTAATTGAACATTTACATGTGTTGTTGCTGTCTTCCCCGGAAAGCATCAAGGGCTATTAATCATTATTGTTAGTGAGTTTGCTAACTTCTCTTTTGCTTCTTGGTTAAAATTTAAATCTTCTTATAATTCATGACTCCATAGCTCTTGGATAAGGAGAAAATACCTTGGCTTTACCCCTCCAATGATTGTACGGAGTTAGATATTCTCAAGTTTTTAAACCTATAACTAAGGAAATGTAATTTTTGGTGTTGTTGGATGTGTGGATTTGCACGGATGAGACATTGTACAATGGTTAGGTTGTCGAAGGAATGAGGAAGCTGAGCAGAAATTTATATATCCCAAGTATTTTATCACAAATGAGAAGGCACAGAAGAAAAATTTGTAGTATAAACTTCCAAAATTGAATGTGTACACTAATCCCCTACTTCCTTCCAATAGTTGCATTTGATCTTTGGTTAATAATTAAGAGCGTGTATGCATGGGACATGTATCTCTAGTTTTATTTCTTTTACGGTAACGTTGTTTGGCAGAAGCTTTCACTAACTCTTTGGCTACTACTATGAATATTATTTTCTTCCTTACAAGGCATACACGGTGTTTGACTTTGGCTCTAATGGGTGGCCTCGATGGACTGGTGAGTTGTATGTGACATCGATGTAACTCACATAGGATTGTAATTGTTGCGGGAATTAGAGAATCTCCCAGTTTTCAGTCGCAGAAAAGAAAATTTTCAAGTTTGAATGCGGTTGTCCGAACAATGGTGGCCTTGCAAGTAAGAATTAGTATTCTTTGTCTTGTGTTAAATGTGCCAAAGAAGTGTTTAATGCGAACAATACATTATTGTTTTTTTTTTCAAGTTACGATGCTTGCCTTGGAAGGATGTTAATTTGATTTTGTTGTTTTTATTCTTTCGAGCTTAAAGAGCTCTTCGATTGTTTCCGAGGATGTAGAAGTGATGCACTAGCAGCTCTAATTCTAAATAAAATTCGTGCGGAGTCAAGGTATTCAATAAATATAGCTTTATACTTACCTAAAATTTCCTAGATTTTTATCCAAGATATTGTTCTTTGGGTAAGATTAAAGTCTTTGACGGCTTCATGTGAAGCACAAATCATAGTTGTATTTGTCTTAAATGGTGTGCATTGATTTGTGCTAAACGAGTCTATGCAATCGAAGCTCCCGAACTTTGGAGAAAACGAAAAACCAACTTGGAGGATCTTCTTTGACATATATGGTGGTCAGTTAGTTCCTTTTACTCTCTGTTGGATGTTTTCTTGCAACGGTGATGAATTATTTTGAACCATGCACATGGTAACGATTTGTTTTTATTTGAATATATGTAGGCAATTACTAATAATTTTGCTTACCATCCTAGGAAATGTGTTTAGTATTTTGTTTTAGGATTTTAGAGAGGAGGGAGGAAGTTCTATTATTTAGATGCATAGTCTAGATTTGATAAGGGGCCATTCTACGGATGATTACGGAAGAACTTGGCATGAAGCTTGAAAAGGTTGGTGATATATTTGGTTCCCGACAAAGAAGGTTGATGTTGATCCCAGTCTGTTTGATTATTTTACGATGCGACATATGTCCATCAATAAATATCTTATGATAGGGTTAGGAGTTTGTTTGAATTGCGTCCTTTTTGATACGTAGGTTCGAAGGTTTGAGTTTGCTTAATTTCTTTTATTTAACTATTGAATTTTGTGTGCATTTTCATATAATAACGGTCGTTTGTCTTTATTCCTTTATCGTTTTGTCTTTCCTTTTGCCAGTTGGTGGTGCTAGTGAGGTGGAAGTAGGGGGAAGAAAGACGAGTTACGACGGAGATGCCTTGAATGCCACTAAGGCGGCGGGTAGAGGAGGGTATTGTGCCGGAGTAAAGTGCGCACGGTGTTTTATGCTATTTTAGGGGCATGATTACAAGAGTAAGCTCCCTTATAAATTATTACCTTTTTTATTTAATCTTAAGTGGCATGTCTTTAAAGCATATTTTTAACGAGGAGGTGGCGTTGCTCTTCTTTATGCGACAAAAGAGCTAGAAAAACATCGGACGCTAACCCGACCAAAATATTGGAGTGCAAATTATTCGAAGAATGCATTGAAGGTTGAAATTTATCTGTGTATTTTGAGTTATTATAATACGTGTATGTGCCTTTGTTAGCTATAATTACGATTTAGGATATTGTGTGATTGTGAAAGATGCTGTATACGGTGCTGCAAATGCCGGTGTGGAAGGTGCGGTGGTTGTTGGGAAATTCTTTGGAGCAAGATAATCTTGACCTTGTGGCTACGATGCGCAAGGTAAAACTCATTTCTTATCCTTTGTAGTAGGCTGTTATGATGGAATTTAGCATATTATGTTAACGAGGGTTGTGGCATTCCAATTTTCAGTAGAGGGCATTATGTTAATGAGGGTTTGTGGCATTTCAATTTCCAGCGGGGGCAATATGTTAATGAAAGTCATTGGCATTTCAATTTTCAACCAGGCGTTGTGCATGAACTTTGAAGTTTTGTTTCCATACTTTAGACTAAAGCGAACATGTTAATTGTCTTCTTTGTTGGACCGGTGAATACGTTGACATGGTGAAAGCCGGGATTATTGATCCTAAGTGATCGGGAAATACACTTTGGTTGATCTTTTATAAAGTAAAATTTAACCTCTTGTTGCCATCACTAGCATATTTATTATTTGCTATCACATTTTTTGTTAGCATCTTTTTTTGTCTGTTGTACATTTTTGTTTCAATGGCTTCATTCTAAGGGCATTTACGGAATACCGTATACGTCCTCCTTGCGGTGTGTCTTCGTTGATAACCACAACCAGTGCGTCGTTGTTGAGATTCGAAAGATGAGAAGAGGCCAGTATGGGCGGCGGTATGGGTGGCATGGACTACTAAGAGCATGCCCTGAACCCGGTGTGCCTTCTACGTGGTGTCTTGTTCGGAAAGTAAGGTTAATATTAGGGTTAATACCGTGTCCTAGTTTTGAAGGTTAAACTTGAATTAATTAGTTTGATAGCAGTTAGTTTGACCCTTGTTGTTAATACAAACATTACATTTCCCCCTAATGGGAGCAATTTCTTTCTAGCTTCTTCCTTCACAGTACATTTCACTTTGCAACATTAGGTGCAATTGCTAGTTTATTTATATTTTTTTAAAATACACGGATAATTATTACAAAATATATTGATTATAATTAAATAGAAATTTCAAATGTTTTAGTTACATTATTAATGTACATTAGCAAACACATGTGAGCTCCACATTAAGCATAGACCAAATTACACATTGCCCTTAGTACTAAAGTGTAAAATGAATCTCTCAAAGCAATAAATTTTATTTAAACAAATGATAAGTTATATTTCACTTTCTTTTAATAATATCTCAAATATGAAGTCTACGAAATTCACACATTAGTGAAATCTTAATTTGTGTTATTTAAACTACGTTTTTGACTATATATCGATTTAACCTTCGAAAAACTCTAGAACACTTTGATTGTGAAGAAGTTACCCATCAAACTTGTGATTTCAATAAATTTACGCAAAATTCCTAAAATATCACAAAAAATTTAAAAAAAATCACTATAAACAATTTTGAAAGAAAAAACTATGTCAAAAACAAACCTAATGAACAACGATCATCCAAAAGTCTTGGACACCATTCTAGTAAGTCCATTTCAAAATTGGCCGTTGCTTTGAAAACGCCATGTTCCTCTTCCTTTTAAACTTTAAAATAGATGGCGCCGCATTTGGCGACTAGAGCTAAGAGACATCATACAACATTGACTTGAATAAATTATGTTGTGCAGCGAGATTTCTCAAAAAATTCACCGAGACTTTGACATTCTAAAAATTTAAAACCATGCTCCTTCGTATTGTAACCTAGGCGGCTGGCCCTCTCATTCAAATAAGGGCAACAAATATTGATGAGGTTATTTGTTTTTTTGTTTATTAATGCGTGAGGGTAGTATATGTAATTTGTTCGATTTAACCAAATACATTATTACATAAGTGACATATAATATTTCAACAACAAGTTTAAAGGTTAATCGTAATCAATATATAGGTTATTTGTTTATTAACCAAATATATTATATCGATATATCTTGCCTCGCCCATTAATAAACAAATAACCTATGTATTTAAATACATTATCGGTGAATATATACTACCCTCACAGTAATTAACAAATAACTCCATATAAATTATCCATTGTCCACGTGACGAGTCTAAAAACGTTATAACCCATTGTCCACGTAACGAGTCTAAGCGGTATAACCAAACCCGACCATTGTAAGCCCCGTATATTTGTCCCCAGTAGTTACATGATATGTGGTAGGTGGACACGATGTATAGTGTGTGGCAACTTGTGCATTGGTGAGGACTTGTGAATTCCCCGCCACGTTATGCCGTCGGTTAGTCCCCATATTTTGTCCCACCATGATATGTAGTGGGTTGACCCGCGGCCGAAACCTTATTTCGTGCTATCCGCCCATTAATGCGCCCCGGGGTGGAATGACGCGTCGGTCGGCAATAGATCATCGTGCGGTGGCCATTTCCACCCCACAGCGCGATAATGATAACGCTGAAATAAAACTCGTGCGACCCCGTATGTAATTATTGAACGTATACGTTTTGGGGACATCGAATTTTCAAATCTTATTAATTCTTTTTAGGAGTTGTCTACTCGAGCAGTAATGGAAATATTTGAGACGGCAGTTTTTGCCGAAGTAGGGCAACTAAAATTTAAGAAATCAAGTAGTTGGAGTGTTTGGAATCCATTTTTGATAGCGGAAATGGATTCAACACTACCAAAAACAACGAGCACTCAAAGTAAAATTTAACAATGAAAACATGATTACGGTAAAATCTTTTGATTCCAAACCAAAATGTTGCACGAAGACTACGGCATTCTTTTAGTTTTGAAATTCCCATCTTACTTTTCGGAAGGAATACGTGAAATGAAGCTCATTGAATATGCTACGGTTAGAGCATTATCTAAACGTAAAAGTCATCTATAAATAATTAGATACGATTTTCTTGATCCAACCAATAAAACGTGACCCTTTTTTTGAGAAGAAAAAAACGGCACGATTTAATAATATTAATATAAAGCAGTACATATTCAACATTGATCTCAGCTGAGAGAAGATTCAGCGAGAAAACCAGCATATAGCCCGAATGAACATGCTCAGAAATTAGAGCAATGAAGGGGGATTGTGGGCTGCCACATAAAACTGGGGCAGATCATCCCCAATACTGATAAAACTTATATGAAAACAAAAATGGAGATTTTGATTGATGATATTTATACAAATTATCTCCAGAAGATAAAACAGCGTTGTAAGAAAACAACATAATAAGGAACTGAAGAGCGTTCGGATCCACAGGGCTATCTACAAGAGTATTAGACAGAGGTAGACACGAAACGAAATAGAAATATCAGGAAGAGCAAGTCAGATCCTTCTGAAGATGGTTGACACGCTCGCCTGTATATAGCAATCATGCTCGCCTGTAGATAGTATAGCAACGCTCGCCTGAAATAAAAAAGGCCCTGGCTCGCCTGATGTACCATAATCACGCTCGCTTGATATATCCAAATGTGAAAACTTTGCTTTTGAGTAGATAAGAGAGTAGGCCACTTAACTGAAAACTGAAAACCCTGAGATTACGATTGCTTGGGCAACATATAAAGGAGTTATATATCCTTCGGTGATTAAAGACATACCCTGCAAATCAGATAATTGAGAAGAGAACCAGAGACAAAATAGAACCAAAAATGTCCGATTGCCTGGGAGAAAGGTCATGGAAAAGGAATTGATTGCTCCGCAATCATGTTTCCATTAGCAAAATGAGATAGATACATGAGACCAAATTCATCTGCAAGCCCCAATTTTGATAGTCGATCAGCCCTAGTATTATTTTCCCGGAAAATGTGTTTAATAATAGGGCAATGTAGCCTGTTCCAGAATTTGAGAATTCGGTCCTTCCAGCCCATCAATAGTTGATTATGCATCTGAAAGCCTTTGTTGATCCAGCCAATGATAAGTTGGGAGTCACCAAAAATACCCCTCACCTGAATTTGAAAATCAACGGCAATGAAAAGACCCCCCCATAGAGCCAAATTATCAGCTTTGTTATTGGTACCAGGCCCGCCATTCCAATGAATGTGTATGCGCTCCTTATCAGAAATTTTGATCCATGCACCACATCCAGTAGAACCATCAACAGCAGCACCATCAAAATACAAGGCAGGAAGGACAATTTCATGGGGTCTAATGCGACGAGAAGCATCAACTACAGGAAATACCGGAGACGGGCAATCATCCACCCAGGATTTGATGGCCAAAAAAACTTTCTGGAAGTGGAAGGATTTATGTTCAAAAATCACCTGGTTCCGCTCCTTCCAGACCTCCCAAACAAAGTAAAATGGCAAAGATTTAAATTTACTATTCAGATGATCCCAATCGCATGCAGCAGAGATAAAATCCATTGGGCACCATGATGGGTCCATTAAGAAAGAGCTGAAAAGCTTCCATAATTGAGAAACAATGGGACATTCGAAAAAAAGATGGGCAATAGACTCCGATGCAGAGTGACAGAGTACACACCAGCCCGGACCCTAAAATCCTCTCTTGATTAAATTGTCCCATGTGAGGACTTTCCCACGCCATACTAA
Organism: Pinus albicaulis; assembly: GCA_034641835.2. NCBI lineage: Eukaryota > Viridiplantae > Streptophyta > Pinopsida > Pinales > Pinaceae > Pinus > Pinus albicaulis. Next base: position 137,595,521 of record CM076575.1, read on the forward strand.
CCATTCGAAAAGCACAATTTTCGTAGGAATCTTCCTTTTCCAGAAAGAGAAGAAGATGGGCGAAGCTCGGTCCTGTTGAGAAGAGTGAATAATGTCATGATAGATCTCTTTGACAATAACATTGTCATCCCTGAGCGGGCCATTCCAGACGAGATGATCACCTCCCTACGCATAACAAAGGCCAGCACAGCGCAATACATTTCGAGTTGACTCCCATTCCACTGCGTCCGACCCCTGTAATTGGAGATGATCTGAGGTTTTGAAGATGGGGGCATTATAAGACCAGTAGTATATCAACTGTGAAAAATAGAGAATACCACGAGTGGTAAAAGTATGCAACAGGCGGGCAGATAGATTAGAGTGATTTAACAGAGGGAGAAAGTTTAACGCCCCAATGGGAATACTACTACCATCCCGAAACTGCCATCCAATCCGAGGCCTAATGAGAGGAATAATCGATTTAAAGCTTCGCCAAATGCAAGAAATTACAGTGGGAAAAGAAAAGCTGTTACAATTTATCATTTGCAATGCGTCCCCATCATAATATTTTACCCTGTTTATGTTGTTCCAAATCCCCGAACTATGGATCGCCCGCCAAAAAGACTTAATGAGAAGAGCACAGTTAAAACTTCGTGTGCAAAGGACACCCCATCCATCCATGTCCTTCGGAGTGCATATAACCGCTAATCGACAGAGAGGAAATTTATTTGTCAAATTATCCCCCCCCCAAATAAAATGAGTAATAATGCTGTTGATTTTGGAGATAACACCCGCTGGGAGGAGCATTAGATGAGCCCAAAAAACGATCATTTGGGATAATACAGATTGAATCAGGATGATGCGGCCGCCCAGAGATAACCAGCAGTGAGTCCAGCGCTGAATCCGGTCTCGGAAACGGGCAATAATCCATTCCCAGTCACTATTTTTATAACCACAGGCCTTGATTTGAAAACCAAGGTATTTGAAACCCCTAGAGATGTGACGAATCCCAACACCCATAAATTCAGCAATGAAATTGATTTCAGCTTCATCACCAAATTCAAATAGAAGGAAAGACTTATCTCCATTTAGACAAAGCCCAGTAGCCGCCTTGAAACGATTAAGGGTAAATTTGATGTAGAACCAGTGATTTCGGTTCAAGTATCCAAACAACAAGATATCATCCACAAATAGTGAATGAGAAATGGAGACCGTGCTTGAATAGGCGTAGCCTTTGATAAAACCCTTTGTCTCTGAGGCATGCAATATCTTACTGAGTCCATCCATAGCCATAATAAAGATGAGAGGGGAGAGCGCACATCCTTGGCGCAGTCCTCTACCAGCCCTGAAGAAGTTGGATGGACATCCATTAACAATCACCGCGTACCTGACATTAGAAATACAAGACATAATCCAGCAGATAATTCTAATGGGTAACCCAATCTTGAGCAGTAAAGCCCGAATGAAAGACCAATCAAGAGAATCATAAGCTTTGTGGAGATCGACTTTCATAATGAGCACTTCCTGCTTGTTAGAGTGCATTGAATGACAAATCTCCTGGGCAATGGCAATCGCATCATGTATAGACCTGCCACTAAGAAAACCATATTGCTCGACAGAGATGTTAGCAGATAACACCGCTTTGAGGCGGTTGGCAATAATCTTCGAAGTAACTTTGTAGATTAAATTACAAAGTGCAATAGGTCTAAAATCAGAAAATGAAGCAGGATCAGAGATTTTTGGAATAAGTGCAATGAAAGAGGAGTTTAGATTAGCAGGCATCATACCCTGCCTACGGAATAGCTCCATCATTTCAGTGATCTCATCGCCCATAAGATCAAAGAAGAAAACAAAGAATTCTGCAGGCCATCCGTCAGGACCTGGGCATTTATCATGAGGAAATGATTTCAGGACCGAGAGGACTTCATCCCCAGTAATGCACTGATCGACCATGTTAATGGCAGCCTCATCAAAAAACCTTGGCACATGATCAAGGATCCATGATTGATTAACAGCATCAATAGAAGAATCCACAGAATAAAACTTGGAGAAGTACGCAACTGCTTCATTTTGAATCTCAGCCGTGGAATAGGCATAGCTGTTATCCTCTTTTAAAATACGCCAAATCGCATTCTTGTTTCGACGGCCATTAGCAGTCTTATGAAAAAAGTGAGTATTGAGGTCACCCTCACGCAGCCAAGAAACCCTACTTTTCAAGCGCCATGTAATCTCTTCGATCCGTAGGATTTCCTTCTTGCGAGCCCCAAGCTCCTTCATAGAATCAAGAGCCTTTTGATCAGGAGGGCTTGTGGAAAACGAAGCAAATAAGGCCTCCATTTTGGATGAGATCTCCATGAATTCCTTCCTTAGCGCCATCTTTTTCCTGATCTCCCATTCCTTTGAAGCCCGTTTAACCTTTTGAAGCTTAAAATGGAATCGATCCCAATCTTTGGGGCCATCATCATCAAAATCAACCTTCCATAATTTTTGAATCATAGACGTATACTCCTGGTCTTCAAGCCAAATTCGGTTAAATTTGAAAGGCCTACCCCCGGATTTATGACTGTCTTTCCAAGAAAGCCTAATAGGCATATGATCGGATAAATCCGATACTAAAACATCTGATCGAAGCATGCACCATTTGTCAACAAGATTAGCATGAACAATAGCCCTATCAAGCCTTTTAGCTATATAATGTACACCCGCCCTCTTGTTGGACCATGTTGGCATTATGGGAGATGGGCGAATATCCACCAGATGAAAACCAAAAAATATATCAGATAAAAAGGATGACAGAGGGTCAAACCTTGCCGAAGAACCCCAAACTTCATCCGGACGCATAGTCGCATTAAAATCACCTATCAGAATCAGATTGTGCAGGGATAAGATACCTGAGTCCTTCATATGCTGCCAGAAGGATTGTCTATCAGCATAAGGAGCGTAAATGTTGACAAAGTTAATAGCCTCAGCCATTCCTCTGAGGTGACCTGATAGTAAAATCCCACCGAAAAACTTATATGCCTGAAAAGAAGCCAATACAGGATCCCAGATTGCAATAAGGCCGCCGGATTGACCCACTGCACCAACAGCCGCTGCATACCAACCTTTCTTGATGCTGAGAAAGGTATTGATGGCCCGCTCTCTATCACACATGGTCTCTTGAGCAAAGAAGATAAAAGGATTAACAGATTGCAATAAGTCACGAAGGCAATGAGCTTTGGGGGCATCGCCTAACCCCCTGATATTCATTGAGAGTATGTGATTCATGGAGAAACCCGGTCCGGGTTACTTGCTCTAAGTGCCCGAGGACTGGACCATGTGCCTTCACTGGTCGAAATCGGAATGTCAGTGAGATCATCGTCATTTCCGGAGAAAAGGGCGATGGCTTTGAACTTACCTCTGGAATATTTGTTGGCTGTTTTGGACTTGCCCCTACTGGGATGTGCTGGAAGAGATGGAGGACAAATAACTGGAGGTCTATCAAAGACCGTAAGAGCAGCCAAGTCATTGTTAGGGTTAGCGAGTATAGATTCTAGGTCACTTCCAACTGAGTTTCTAGGGTAGTCGGGGATGTTGATAGGGTCCGCAGAATCAGATGGGATTTCTAATGTCATGTGGGGACCATAGTCGGGGATATTCGTAGATTTGGAAGACTCGCCAACTTGGAAATTGGACTTGGAAAGAAGCGGGGAATCAGAATGTAAAGATAACAGCAGGTCATTATCCTTCGGGATATTCAATAGTAATTCGACAGGGCTGGGATTTGGGCCAGAATTATCCAACTGATCAATCTCCTGACCCAAAGATACAGATGACCGAAAAGGAGCAAGTTCATCAACTAAGTCATAATCATGTTCAGACTCTAAAACCCGATGATTGTTAATTATACCATCCGATTGCTCCTGAGCAGTCACAAAGGCATCATCTTCAGAAATGACTGGGCTAGAATTACCTGACTTATTGACGAGAAGAGCGGTCGAAGCAACATTTGAGCGGCGGACTCTGTTTGAATTATTATCGACCGACCCCGAATGAACCATACGCAAGCGATATGGACAATGGTCTCTAAGGTGACCGGTTCGATGGCAGATGAGGCAGCGGAATGGAATTCCCCAGTAGTCAATGCGCTGTCGGTGCTGCCTGTTGCCCCATAGAAGGTCAATGTCCCCCGGTAAGCCTCCAGAATATTCCAATTCGACCAGAATCCATGCAACCCGCTTGTCGCCAGAACCCACAATGCCAGGGTCAATATACTTGGTTGATCCAATGGAGTTGCCAATAGCCCGAAGGGCTTTAAGAGTCCAGTATTCGAGAGGGAGACCCGGGAGTTTAACCCAGATAATGCGATTCTTTGGGGCCTCCATGACTGGGTTGAAGCCCAATGACCAGGGCATAAGTTGCATAAAACTCCGGCCGCGAACCCATGTTCTACAAATAATCTTATTGACGTCGCCTTCATCCATAAAATGAACGCTAAACCAGCCGTTGATAAGGACACTAACTTTCGGGGAATAACCAATGATGGTACTCCAGTGCTTGCTAATCCATTTGCCTGTGTCGAAATCAGGATTTTCAGGAAATAACCATCTACCAATAACTTCACGCTCCTGCAAACTAACAACCCTCCTGCATAGATCATCGTGGTCGAGCGAAAGCTCCTTAATCTCCATTTTGTGTTTGAAACAGGACGATCTCTTTCTATGTCGACCACCGTGCTTCTGTTGTTTATGGGAGTCGGGCAGACGAGAAGCACGAGCAGAGGAAAGATTAATGCCCCGATTCACAATAAACTCGTTGATATCAGCCACGGGAGAGATGGAAGGTTGGACGACATCATTTGCATCAGAAAGCAAGTTACAAGTGCTAGAGAACCTTGGGATTGAGACACCTGTACGCTCCATGAGGTGAAAATAACTGCAATGACAGGAGAAGCCGTCACTGCACCCTCTGCACAGAATGTTAACGCGGTAGATAGAGTTGAAAGGATAGGCAAGTAATTTTATAAATATTGACAATTTATGTCAGCCTAGGAGCGGGGGCCGGAATTAAAAGAGCGAGTCGTCGATAAGCATAAGACAATGGGTTTAATCATGTGGAAGGGTCGTATAGGGATCCAGATGGTAGGAAGATAGGTGGTATATTAAATAAGACAGGAGAATCGGCATTAGGTAGGTGCATTAGCATGATGATTTAGTGCATGGATAAAGGTGGCAGATAAGGCAAGTATGGTCAGAGCAAACGACGGATGAAGAAATCGTCCTTAGAGAATCCCTAAGTAGGATTGGAAGATTTAGGATGTACTGAAGATGGGTGCCACGCGCGATTATCTTGGAAAAATAACCAATAGATCCCGACTAACGTATCAATACAATTCCGGCATCCAATTCAAATAATACCAGAATTGGGGAAAACCAGTGGTATCAATAACCAGCCCCCAGAGCCATGAAAGTGATCAGAAGCACTAGCATGGGCTACAACAGCAACACAAGCATCCAGGGACAATCCACCATTTCTTGCGAATTCTAAAACTTATGCTTTTGCATGGCCGAGAGATAAAGAAGAATCCCAACCACCCATGCCAAAAACTGCAACATACATCACTGAGCTCAGGTCCAAACTGATCAGATGCAGAGGACGAGTTTTGTGATGAAGAGGGATATGAGGAGTCAATCCCGACGCACACCACCATTTGATTTATGGGTGTTGTAAATTGAAAGAAGAATAATCATGGCAATGAAAACCATAAGACTGATCAAGAAGATCTCAGTAGCTTCGGATGACCAGTACCCGAAAGTTGACATTTCAGAATCATATGGAGTAATAACCCAATGTAGAAAAGAAAAATGACTCGAAAAACATCATGGAGCTAGCCAAATTTGGTAAAGATGATGCGCTGCTGATAAGCATAGGTCCTCCTATGAATTAGGATAGGGAAACATATGAGGTGACTGTGGACAAATAGAAGCCACCAATGGCAATAGAAATCGTCCATAAATGGGTACCAGCCAAACAGAGAAACAGATGTGACCGCCTTAGCCACCAGAAGCAACAGAACTGATCTTCGAGGTACCAGCTAATAGAAGCAACACACACATGCATCAGATGACCACCATAAGCAACAATTTGTATTCACATCGGGTACCACCTTCCATATTCCACCCCCTCAAGAACAACCCGCAATCAAGCAGAAAAACCTCTTAAATACTAAGGTGTAATATATATTGGATGTGAGACCCCCTAATCCAGTAACAATGTGTGAATCAAGCGAATGCAAAAGACGACTAATAGCCACCAGAAGCAAAAATATTATCCAAGAGGGTACCAGATATTAGCAACCCAGCAGCTTCAGCAATATCCACCAATAGCAATAATATTAATCTTCATGGGTACCAGCGAATCAGTAGTATCTGCATTGATACAACTCAAACCATTGCCAACCAGATTTACTTACCCAACGTCCTATTTAACCCGCTACAAAAAACCCCTTTGACCCCGCTCTACTCCTTTAATATAATTTCTACACACAAGTCTACAAAATATAGTGGATTATTATATGGATGATTCTCAACGTATTTCAAAAAACTAGCTTGATTATGTGAATAATATTTTCCACACTATGTTATTTGAATTTACTATATGTATTAACTATATGCAATATTGATATTTTATTTCCACATGGTATCTTAGTTTCTCTTGGATGTACTTTCAATGGAATTTTTGGTGCCATTGTCAAAAATTGCCATCGTTGTTGCTCCTCCAATTGACCAGCGTACTTCACTAGTTCCTTCTTTCAGATTTTAGCCAAAAAAATCAATTACTAGGTTGTGGAATGATGTTGGTATTGGTACTATATTTTTGAGTAAAATAACCTTTATTGGTAGTATATTCTTCAAATTTTTTTAGTATTGGCTAATTCAATTTCTTTATTTCCTCTTTTCCCAAGTTAGATACATATGTGTCAAGTATTATTATGAGATTTCAATTATGACATAAAGTAATAAGCATAGATATTTGTGAAATCTCGACAATTTATTGAATTTTGAAGCTTTTTTAGATTGTAATTGTGATCGAAAAATGTTTTGCCGCAAGTTTGTATAGTTTTCCCAAGATATCGTATGCACTATTTAAAACTAAAAATGTATATAGAAACTAACTTTTTTATTTTAAAAAGAACTAAATTCATATTTGTTACATGCCCAAAATCATCATTGTCTTTTATCTCATTCTTTAAAGTTTGGATGTGGCTTGAGTTAACAATGTAAGATGTGGCATGAGTTATCAATGTAGTGAGGGTTTTGTCCTCATTACACTATTGTGTTTTGGTAAAAACAAAGTATAACCAAATTTTTCTTGTGAGGTTGAATATGCAATGGTTCTTGAGGAAATTCATGAAACAGAATGGTTGATTCAATAAGTTTTTCATAATTATGAAGTATTATTCCATGTGGAGAAAGAACTTTTAACCATGATGTTGGATGTTCCATTTGTTGTCATTATAATGCATTTGATATTACATTAAATATTCAATAATATTTCGTCAATCACTACATCCATGGGCTCATGTGTAGTTGATATGGCATTTTGTCTCGAAATTTTTGCTTGGGGGCAGTCCCCATTTGAATGTAGATTTATACTTTCTTCTCTCGAGGAAGAAATAGGTATAATAAAAATTATACTACAAAGTCCTTTTAATTTTTTCTGATCATCAAAATATATCTTAGAAATTCCACATTCCATCAAATCTAACAAACAAAAAGAAATGAAAATTCTCTTGAAATGTATTGTCTAAAGTATCAAGCCATCTTTCATCCATTTACTTTATTGTACTCTTTGTTGCAACTAGGAAATACATCACTTAATTAATAAAAATGAAGATAACATTTAACCATTATTGTACTATTTCTTGCAACTAGACAAGACATTAGTAAACTAAGAAGAATATAGATAATATTTAACCACTCAGATATGGTTAAGAGGTATTTATCATAGAATATAATTTTTAAAGGCACTTCTAATTTTCCATTTGGACTGCCATCATCCTAGCCAACTATGCCTAGTATCTTAGACTCTCCAATTTGAGGTTTTCGGATATTTTGATGATACAATTTCATAGTATCATAAGAGGTCCACAAAGTAGGAAAAAACCTTACTCTGTAAGTCAATGTCCATAATTTCAATGGATAGGAGATGATGATCATGGACATTAATTTAACTCTACAATAAATTCTATCATTGTGAAGCACCTCAAATGTTAGAATATCATAGATCCAAGTTTTTTATCTTATTTGTTAGAATGTTATCGCAATTGACCGAAACTGACAATCCCATAAAATTTTTCCATTATATTAGAGAACCAAAATAGGTAAGAAGCATAGGGAAATGAATGTGAGATATAGAAAGATCTAGATTAAAATATTGATACAATATGTCTCCACATAAATGCTTCTACAAATATTCTGAATTTAAAGTGAGCATTCAAAACAATGTTTCTCTGTCAAATTTCAAGCCAGCTGCCAACCATGTTGGATGAAATTATTTTTCAATGATCATATCGAGGTCATATTTTTCATGCATACACAATATATACTTTGTCATAGTCCAAATTCTCAAAAATTCCATGTGATTTACCTCGTTAGCTCCAATCGACTTCATAAGCTTTTGAAATTGGACACATGAAAAATATGGAATTTCACGTGTTACATTGGTCATTAGCTAACATGAAACCTGGATAGATGAAATAATTTGATAAGTACTATTATTAAGTCAAAAATATCTAAGTTACATTGCAAAAAGACTGATAATGTTTGTTGGAAGCAATGCAATTTTCAACAAGCTATGAAGCCATGCAAGTTTCAACAAGATAGGAATTCCCTTAGCAGGAATGTCACCTAGATGAGAAGTAGTTCTAAGGTAGAGTGGTCAAGGATTCTTCAAAAATAAGAAAATTACATTTCAATTTTTTTTATGCATTAAGTCCATACAATTACCTTAACTTGAATGAGCCTTTTCCATCTGTCGGGATGTCATATGAACTCATCTAAAGGAATATGGAATCAAATTTCATTGAAAAACTAATGTTATGAATATAATTGGGTGTTTCTAACATGAAGAAATTTTTTCCTTCTCCTTTTCATCCTTTTATAGTCTTCTCCCTTGAAATCTAGTGGAATTGGCATAAAAAAAGATAAAAATAGTGATGTCAAATTTCACTTTGAACAATGGTGAGGTTGATAAATGGGTACATTTCTACAATTCTCGGTGAAGAGGTCAAGGGATCAATGAGTGATAATCTTGACATCTAGAACGCTTGATAAAAAGGACTTCTTCAAAGTAGAATATTGTTCCATTTCCCTTGCCACATTCCAATGAAAATCTCTATTGTTATAAGGATGTAAGACATCATACCCTTTCTAAGAGAATGATAAGAAATCTAATAGGATGTTGAACATTTAATAGAATTTTCAAAAAATTAATGTAGTGTCAAAACAACATGTTGAAAATTTTAATAGGATGTTACATGCAAGACAGACATAGCTTTCTTCTCTCCTAAAGTGAGATAGACTAGTTTCCAACAAATACCAAGTCAACCCTCCAAAAGCTATCCTCAAATTTCCTTTTAACTATCCATAATGAATTTGATCAATTTCTTGACTTACATTTGTAATAAGGCCAAATTTATTCCCTATTTATTGTCTCAAAAAGCATAGTCTTCACCACATAAGAGACTCAAATTTCATGTTTGAATGGGATTGGATATTCTCACAGAAAAGGCTTCACTTTCACCCTTAGAATGGGCACAGGATTCATCACAGAAAAATCTTGAAATTTATCTTAGATAAGCTCAAACTTCACAAATTTCATGTGATGGTGTTCTAGTGGAGGCTTGTTCAAGTATTTACCTTGTCACCATAGGGTTTCAAGGCAAGCTATAAAATGATGAGAACTAACATTTTCTATGGGTGACACTACTACACAATAAGATGTTTTAAGACATTAATTTGAAAAAAAATAACATTTTCAACTCAAATTCCCCTTTTTTCAGTTTTCATTTATTTTAATTACTAGAAAAAAATGAATAAGGAGCTTTTTTTAGGAGTAGTCTAATTTATAGACAAAATAGTTTTTGTTTTCCAAATTGGACTAAATAGTTTTTGTTTCCCAAATTGCATAATATAGTTTCGAGTTGCTTAAAATTCACTTTTAATTGCATAAATGAATTTAAGAACCTAGAAATACACCAAAAAAGTATGACGGTAAATCTAAATTTGTGAATGTCATATTTACGGTGTTGAAATTTTTTTACACGTCATTTTCAACGTTTCTAAAAATTTTTAAACCGTCAAATACGTTCAAACACTAAAAGAATGTTCTATGGAACGTCACTGGTAATCTATCTTGAAAATAGAGACCACCCCATCTTAGCAGTTTTATAGGAAAAGCTAAAAAAAACATATTGAAATAAAAGCACGGTTTAATAAAAGTCCAACATAAATAGTCAATGCCTAAACATAATATATTTTTATATTATCTCAATGTTGGGTTGGGGAGAGAGGGACCCGCCTAGGTTTGGTAAGAGAAAGGGGCGTGCCTGCCCTATCTTATAGCCGTTCAAATGTAAGTTGGATAAGAAACCCGTGTGTTTGTGTATAACTCATGTCCATAGCTTAAGTCATTTCCCTCCTCCACCTCTTTGGGTTTTTCAGCACTTCTCCTTGTGTGTGAATCTAAGTTCTTTGTGTTTATTTTCTAAAGTATTTGAGTGTTTTCTCTATTTTCTTCGGTGTGTCTTTATGTGATGGAGGAGGTTGGACTGGGATCATCAGTAATGATAGGGTGGAACAAAGAGGTCAAGTTGTTCAGTGTTGTGGGGCTTCTTTATAACTCTTCTATGGGTGTTTTCTTTCTTGTGTCTCTTATGTTATTTTTCTATATATTTTCTATTCTTCCCTGGTCAGACCTAACAGTTTCCCTTTCTATATGTAAAGTATTTCATCAATGTCCAATTAATTTAAAATAACATACACAACCTTCCTTTTCCTTCAGGGTTTGGTTATGATGGCAGAATGAATAAATTTTTTTGAATGTTGGGATGGGAGAAATGGGAAAAGAAGAGAAATTAAGCATTTCCATTGAAATTTGGAGCTACTTAAATCCTCGGTCGTCTTTGAGCAAATCAGAAATCCCAGCAATCCGAGGTTCGTATCGCAATCTCAAGTCTTGCTCCTACCTCTGCATTATTTGATTAAACTCGTCATGTTCTATTTTTTTTATGGTCTTAACTCTATTTGATAGAGTTACAAATATTTGCTAACATTGATATTCTAAGAGAAAACCCCACTTGCCACCTCTTCCTATCTGTTTAGCATTAATTTGAAATTTATTATTATTATTTATTTTAATTATATTCTAGTTTAATGTGTAATTACACGATATTATTATATTTTCCTCAAATAGTTGAGATAAATATAGAAAAAATCTTCTTTAAAATAGCTTTCAAGCATACATAATATTTCTAGGAATTAGAACACAAAATCTCTGAAGACGAGAGTTAGACCACATCCTAGAGACTCTAAGAGAGATAGAACAAACCTTACCATGTATTTTGACTATTTTTTTTTTAGTTACCAGTTTATCATTGATAGTATGGACTCTCAGTTGTGAGAAAAGGATATTATTAATTCACAGAAAAAAACTAAATACTTTTGTCTAGTCACTCATTCAATAATAATGATATGAAAAAAGATGATGTATCATCTTCTTAGAGATGTTGTAATATAATGTTTAACATTTTGACTAAGACAAATTATATAAGAGCAAAAAATAAATTACATAAATAAAATTAAATAAAAATATTAATGTAATGTATAAATTTTAACTCATGCAAATAAAAAGAAAAATTAAAATTAAAATAGCTAAATAAAAGTAATTATAAAAATAAAACAAAAATAAAAATGAGTCCATGGTATTTAGAATCATGGTATTGATCTATGGTGTTGATCTCGAATATAGCATATTTAAAGAGGGAAATTAAATTAACCTAGACCCATTTTAACTCTCAATCTACAAAATACAGAGAATGATCAAATCTCTTGATATGCAAATCTCTTTAAAAATGAAAAAGGATTTAATCTCTTGATATGAAAATATATTTTAAAGTGAAAAATTATTTAATCTCTTCATGCTTGGTAAACCCCAAATTAAAGTGGATATAAACTAGTTATATTTTTCTTTATATAGATATACAATGTTTTATTATTTTTTGAAATTTAATTAGTTATTAATTTTAAGTTTTAAGTTTTATTTTAATTAACTACTTTTTAGTATATTATTTACAATAAATATTTTTTGATATAATTTTTTGGTAAGTTATAATACTTTTACCTATACTTTCATCATAATAAAAATTGATGGTGTAGAGTGCTTAGCATGAAGTAAACATCATAGTGATATCATTGTTATTTAAATTTAATGATTATTAGGTTACATGAAATATTATTATATATATGTTTTTTTTTGTTAAAGGTGTGTTGTCATTCTTTATTGATTGCTGCGATTTAATTAACATGTCACAATTATTATTTTTTCTACCTCTTACATTACAACACGGAAATCATGTTTTCGTTTAGAGGGATGAAGAAGAAGGGAGAGGGAGGGAAGGATGGAGGAAGAGTAATAAAGAGGGAGATAGATAGAGAGCGATAGGTGGAGGTATGGAGAGGGAGAGAGGGGTGAAGAGAGAGAGAGAGAGAGAGAGAGGGTGGACGGTAGGAAACAAGGTGATATGGGGGCAGAGGGTGGGAGAGGGAAAAAAGGAGAGAGAGGGGTGGAGAGAGATAGAGGAGAGGGGGAGGAGGACAGAGTGGGAGAGAGAGGGAAGGAGATAGAATAAAATATGGAGATGAAGAAAGAGGGAAACAAAGAGGGAGATATCAATGAATAAAATGGAGAGAGGGAGAGAGAAAAGGGAGAATGATAGAGGGAGAAAGGGAGGGAGAGAGAGATGGGGAGAGTGAGAAGAAGAGATTGGGGTAGAGAGACAAAGAGGGAGTGAGGTGGGGGTACAGAAAGGGAGAGAGGGGTATGAAGGGGAGAGAGAGAGAGTGTGTGTGTGGGGGAGTGGAGGGAGAGGGAGTGGGAGAGAGTTAGGGAGATAGAGAGATATAAAGAGGGGGGGGAGAGATATAGAGGATGGGGAGTGAGATGGAGAGGGAGGGAGATATCACGTGAGAGTGACAGTGGGGGAAGAGGAGGGGGATGGACAAGGAGAGAATAAGAGAGATAGTGATGAAGATAGACTGAGGGAGAGGAAGAGGGAGAGGGGGGATGGAGGGAGTAAGAGAGAGAGAGAGGGAGGAAGGGAGAGGAGGGAGGAAGGGAGTGACAGAGAAAGAGAGAGAGAGGTAAAAAGATGCAGGGAAGGAGGGTTAGAGAGAGGGATATAGTGATTTTGTGTATGTGTGCGTGTGTGAGATACAGGGGGGGGTAGGAGAAAGATAAAATGGATAGAGAGAGAGATAGAGAGTGACACGATTAGGAGGTATAGAAACATACTGGGAGAGAGGGAGAGAGAGAGAGAGAGAGAGAGGAAAAGAGGGATGGAGGGAAGGATAGGGAGTGAGGTAGAGGGAGGGAAGAAGTGAGTGAGTGACAGAAAGAGAGAGGGATCAAAAGGGATGGGATGGGGATAGAGAGAGGGATACATATATTTGGAGAGAGGGAGAGGGAGAGAGATAGAGTGGTAAAAGAGGGAAGGAGGAAGGGAGAGGGAGAGGAGGTGGAGTGAGAGAGGGAGATAGAGGGTGGGTGTGGGGAGGAATAGGGAGTGGTGGGAGTGGGCGAGAGAGGGAGAGGGGAGGAATAGTTGGGAGAGAGAGAGGGGGGGTGCGGAGAGAGATGGGGGGGAGAGAGGGAGGGAAGGAGTGTATAATTTCATTGAAATACTACAACTATTTGAATAGAAAAATCTAAAACTAATTTCATTGCATTAAGACACACAATTCTCTTTGATAGATAAGCAATAGAATATAAAAACAGATAAATAAATAATGTTACACACAATAACACAATATTCTCTAGGGAACCCAACTGGGAAAACTCTCTTCTTTCTATAAAGTGTATTGACAAAAGTTGAGAAAATGTAAATTTTTACAAGGAAAACTATTTCAACATAAAACAAGATTTTTATCTCTAATAGTACGTAGCTTGAAGCCTCCCCACAATAATTTGACGCAACCCATAATTCCTTCACAAACTTCTTCCAATTTACTAGTGCTACATAATCCCAAATTATTTACAAATTAACTCTGAAATATTAGCACACTTTTGCAAGGGAAATAATCTCCTTGATATGCATACAAGCTCATCCTTTCTACATTCCTTCAATATGCTTTGAGACAAACTCATTCTCACAATTGTATTCAATGATGTGCCTTCATCTCCCTTGTAAAGTTTTTGACTCATCAAAAATATGGAAAGTTCAATTTTATAACTTGGACTTGTGATTGATTTGTTAATTGAGGAAAACTACCGCTTCTAACATTACCTTTCCTTAATTAAACCCTGAGAATCTCATTGTATTAGGGTACAACCCTAACCCCTTTATTTATGTAATAATCCAATAAGGGCCTATTCCAAGTCATAGTTAGTTGGTTGAGTCAATAAATCCTGTAAGTAGTTATGTGCATTAACAATAATTGTAAGTGGTCTACCCACATTCTAGGAAAGGGACCACAATTAGTTATAAACTGGCCTTAGTTAATAAATAAGGTGCTTAACCCATGATTATGTCAGGAACCACAAGTACTTTGGGTTTTTGATGTCAATGGGATATAAAGATCATTATATAGAAGGAAAAAGGATTGTGTCACATTGTAATTGAGCTTTGCTCTATTGGAGGTTGCCCCCTCAAAGAGGCAAGTGAAAATTGTATCTTGTTTCTACGTAATGAAATATCTTTGTTTCTTGTCTATTTTTTGGTCATATCTATATGTCTCAGCTATTTTTTTTTGTATTTATTTATTTCTAGCTTGTCTAATAGGTCAAGTGCATAGTAAGTGGTATTAGAGCTCTTTGAAGGGCCAGCGGGGCCTCCAGATTTCGTAGAAATTTGTTTAGGCCAGAGACGTGTTCCACCGTCTTTAAAACATAGGATTTGTCATTAAGTGCATAAACCTATGAATTTTTGGAATCATGTATGCATTAACTACAAGAGGTGGTCTCTTTTTTTTTACTCCCTTGTAAACCCTGTGGGTACCCCTTCGAGTAGCAGTGCATTAGACAGAACCGCGCATGGACTACACGACCATGTACCCTTGTGTATATAGGAAGCCCATAGGGAAACCTTAAAACCTAAGCATAGTTCATCCATTAGTTTTCTTACTACTATAGTACACTGAGAACAACCCTTGGAGAGATTACTTACACATACAAGAGGGTAGTTGGGTAGTACGGCTAAGGGTACGGTCGATCCTCCATAGTTGGTGCCCTAAAAGATTGGGTCGAGTACTATTGTTGGACCTCTGTGTATATTGTGATCTATATCACTTGACACTCCTTCTGACCATAGTTTCCCCATATATTTGAAGTTGGCTCCTATTCTTTATCCTACTTAGATCTACCAGTTTTGATCCGCCGACGTCATCTATATAGGTTTTGGGGTATTCGCAACACATATTTGGCTCACATTAAAGTAAGGGTTTTTTCTACCCTAGCCCAGATCTAATTCTTATGGAACATTTGATGGTAACTAGGCATCCATGTCTAGCTAGTCCAGTGTAGACCTGATTTTCAAAGGACATTTCGCATTATCAAGCTTTTGGGTATTTCGCCACTGTAGTATTGACCATCAGGGAGTAAAAAGCTTCATTGAGTCTGAAGCCATTTTGGGATGCTTTCTGGAGACCTATCCCATAAGACTCATGATGGCAAGCTGATCGCAATGGTACCATTCACTTACCAATCCACATTTTTTAGGAAATCCCAAATTTGGATTGGTGAATGTACGAAACTCGCTCGTAAGTAATGGCTGCAGAGAAGGTGAATGAAATAATAGACAACCTCGAGACTTGAATTTCTACACTTTCTATCCAAATCAAGGATGCTCTGTCTCTATGGACATCACATAGCAAAGGCGGGCACATGTGGAAGCATACGAAGAAGGTGAATCCAACCACTCACCTTCACTTCCATGGATGGTACGACTTTTCGGGTCAATGTGTGCCCAAGCTAGACATGTAAAAATTTGATGGCTCGAACACTTTGACAATGTGGTTGGCTCAAATGGCCAGATACTGCTCATTAATAATATTCGTGATTAAGAAATTAAAATGAGGTTTGGAGAACTTTAGCTTTGGACAAGAAATATGGAAATGGTGGAAATGGCATCATAAATGTTACCCATATCCGATCTCTTGGAAATTATTTTTCAAAAAGCCCTTTGCTGAGCATTTTGATCAGGATTCACATTTCTTGGGGACGACTCACTAAGCTCCAAAAAAATGTGTACCATCAAGGACTACATGGATGCTTTTGAAAACTTGGCCATCAAAACTAAAGGCTTATCGGATGCCTTTTATTTGGAATGTTTTATCGGTGGCCTCATGGAAGTAATACAAGCCCATGTATGAATGCATGACCCCCCTACTTGGTTGAACACATGTCAAAAATCCTTAGGGGTGGAAGTGTTATTTCACGCTCATCCCAATCACCCAAATTTTGTCGCAAAGACACGTCTCTACCTAGGCCATGGGCCCCACCCAAAAACTAAAGGTTCCAAAGGTGTCTCCAGTCGAAATGGCCAAACGACATAAACAAGGGACTGCTAGCTACTCTGTGATGACAACTACACCCTAGGGCATAAATCAATGAACCAAAATTCTTCCAAATTGATTTCACTGAAAATGTACACTAGAGGAAGCCCCCAACCTTGACGTGGATGAGGAAGAAGTGGGTGGCATTCAAACGAGAACCCGATTACGATCTTGCAACTTCACCATATGAGTCCGTTATATCACTACATTCCTTGGCTAGAATTTCTTCACCCCAAACTATTAAAATCCGCATATTCATTAAACATAGGCTAG
>CM076575.1:138225969-138258469 GCA_034641835.2 Pinus albicaulis
ATTGATGATCTAGGTGGATATTGGTGGTCACCCGCCTATTCCACTTGGGGCTCCACCATTGTCTATTCCAGTTTTTCAGTTTCAGCAAAATTTACTATTTTTAGCAGTTTTTCGGGTCCTAAACTTCCGGAGCCGTTTTGAGGCCCTAAACGATGTTTTTTGGGAAAACGGAGAGCAACATGGGTCCATGGACCGATGTTGCTCGTTCCAAATTTGTAGTCCTCGGATAGATCTTTCTAACGAGGTATGGTACACGTCAAATGGAGATCGTATGCCAAAGTTACGCCCCTGGGAAGTTGAAACACCAATTTACCCAAACGGGGCCCATAGTTTTGGCGCTTCATCTCCTAGGGTTAGGGTTTTGGCTGCTTAGGATTTCCCATTGTTTCTAAATGATAAATAGGCCCTCGAGCCTCATTGTAACTCAGTTCAGAGGCCTGTAGCCGCCACATCTCTTCTCAGAGATAGCTACCAGCGCCCTAGCTAGTTTTATTTCCATTCTGTCTGTAAGCAAATTTCATTTCTTTGATATTAATGAAATGAAGTGTTATTTCCACTGCATCTCTGTATTTATGGTTATGTGTTTATTCTGTTGCGTTCCTGCATAAATCCGGATCAGTGGTATCAGAGCGGTCTGCTTTTTCTCGATCCTTCTTTGCATGTCCCCAACGAGGTCTGGGTATAAGGAGCTAGGGCTTGATCTGGTGGAACCTTTGCAAGATCAGCCTCGCAAACCTCGACGGACGCCCATGGGGGACGAAAAGAAAGATGAGGGAGCAGGAGATCCCATCAAAATATTGCTCGAGGAGGCCCTCGAAAAACAAAGGAACGTGATGATGGATAACTTTGTTCAGATCCTTCAACGGCTGCCCACTGGCGGCGCATCTGCATCCAGTAGCCACTCTGGAGTGGCGACTCCTTTTAAGGTACAAGTAAATTTTGACATTCCCATATTTGAGGGTCAAATAGACGCAGATGCCATAGATAGATGGTTGAATCTATTAGAAGGATATTTCTCTGTTCATGACTTTTCAGACCAGGAGAAGATTATTTTTGCACTCCTCAAAGCTACCCCCCATGTTAAGGATTGGTGGGAAACCTACTGTGAGAACAAGGACCAGACAGAACCCTCTCTGTTCTCGGCCGTACCAACTTGGAATTCTTTCTGAGACGCCGTCAAGGAACAGTACTATCCCGTGGGGAGATATGAGGACAAGTACATACAATGGACCACGCTGCGACAACAAAGGGATCAAGATGTGCATGAGCTGACGAATCTGTTCCATACCCTGCGCACAAAGTTGGGTATCAAAGATTCAGAGAAACATCTGGTGCTAAAGTATCGCAGTTGTCTGCACAAATACATTCAGGAGGAAATGGAGTTCCTTGACATCTCCTCGCTTGGTACAGCATACCGGTATGCTGCCAAGATTGAGCAGAAATTCAAGCAGAAGAAGCGAGACTTTGGATCTGCGAATCAAAAGCAAGGGAAAGGTGCTTCTAAACCGCAGAACAAAGGACCAAGCCAAGGCATGGTGGCTAAAGACAACTCATCGAAGCCACAAGAAAAGAACAACACCGCAAAGCCAAAGAAGGACACCGGAAAGTGGTGTGAGTTCCATAACAGCTCCACTCACAACACAAGTGAGTGTCGGGCCAAGCAGTCGCTAGTGGCCAAGATGAGGGCTTCTGAGTCAGATGCATGCTCTGACTCCGAATCAGAACCTGAAAAGGCGAATGAAAAAGGGAAACAGATTATTGATGCGGAGCCCAACGCCACTGTTGCCACTGCAAAGATCCAAAAGGAGGAACCGAAAGATCCAGAGGAGGAGGAATGTCTCTTCCACTCCCAGATGTGGGTAAAGGGCTCCCCGGTACAGTTCATTGTCGACAATGGGAGCCAAAAGAACCTCATTTCAGCAGACGCCGTGAAGCGGTTGGGCTTGCCGACCACAGCTCACCCACATCCATACACCATCGGGTGGCTTCACTAAGGACGAGATCTCCGCGTCAACCAGCAGTGCCGCCTTCCCTATAGCATCAAGCCCTTCACGGATGAGGTATTATGTGACGTTGCTCCTATTGATGTTTATGATGTATTATTAGGACAACCATACTTGTGGAAGCGTCATGATGTGTATGAGTCTCGGCCTCGTGCTGTTATTGTTACTTTGGGAAATAAGTTGTACAGGATACCAGAGGTACCACCTCCTACCGCTATCTCTTTGGTTACTGCAAAACAATGCAGTAAGCTCATTTCCCAAACCAGGAAATTCATTTTCCTGATGATCCGCCCCCAGGGCAAGAAGAAGACTGTGGCCACGACCTCCAGACAGGGCTCCTCTGCACAACAACAACAAATGGATAAGGTTGTGGAGGAGTACGGGGACATATTCACCTCATCCACAGGGGTTCCTCTGCATTGTCAGGTCAAGCACCCGATTGATCTGACCCCCGGTGCGCCGCTACCTAATGGACCGATCTATCGGCACTCTGTTCTGGAGAATGATGAAATCAAGAGGCAGATTCAGGAGCTGTTGCAGAAAGGTCACATCATACCAAGTTCATCGCCCTGTGGGAGCCCGATCGTGTTGGTACAGAAGAAGGATGGGAT
Source organism: Pinus albicaulis (assembly GCA_034641835.2). Classification (NCBI taxonomy): domain Eukaryota; kingdom Viridiplantae; phylum Streptophyta; class Pinopsida; order Pinales; family Pinaceae; genus Pinus; species Pinus albicaulis. The sequence continues at coordinate 138,228,584 of CM076575.1, forward strand.
GTGGAGACTCTGTATTAACTATCGGGCGCTGAACAAGATCACTGTCCGGAATAGGTACCCAATCCCACGGATTGATGACCTTCTGGACCAACTCAAAGGTGCAAAATATTTCAGCAAGATCGACCTGAAGTCTGGGTATCACCAAGTACCAATTGAACCCTCTGATGTGTGGAAGACTGCCTTCAAAGCCAAGGAAGGCCTTTTCAAATGGCTGGTCATGCCTTTCGGGTTGACGAATGCTCCCGCCACCTTCATGAGGATGATGGATGACATCTTGCGGCCATTCACCAACTCATTTGTAGTGGTGTACTTGGATGATATTCTGATCTTCAGCCAGATTTGGGAAGAGCACCTTCACCACATCCGACAAGTCCTCCAAACACTGCGGCAACACAAGTTGTGTGCCAATTTGGAGAAGTGCACTTTTGGCATGACCCAGGTTCAATATCTGGAATACATTATTGATGAAAGGGGGGTGCATGTGGATCCAGCCAAGATCCAAGTCATTCGGGATTGGCCAGCCCCAACCACTATAACAGCGCTTCGCAGCTTTCTGGGTCTTGCTAATTTCTATCGGAGGTTCGTGTTGGGATTCTCTCATATCACTTGGCCCTTGAGTCAAGTCACCAAGGGAGGAGCGAGAGCAAAATTTTTTTGGTCGAAACCTCAACAGAAGGCGTTCACAGAACTGAAAAACCGCCTCTGTTCTGCCCCAGTGCTCACTTTACCAGACTTGCAACAGCCATTTGAGATCGAGACAGATGCCTCTGACTATGCTATTGGGGGAGTTCTTACTCAACAGGGACATCCAGTGGCATTTCACAGTGAGACATTGTCTGACACAGTTCGCAAGTACCCCACATATGACAAAGAAATGTACTCCATTGTGCAAGCTTGTCAACAATGGAAGCATTACATTTTGGGGAAGGAAACAATCATCCACATAGACCACAGGCCCTTGCAGTTCATACAGACACAAGGGAAGTTGCAGAATGATCGCCATCAGAAGTGGTCCACATATCTGCAACAGTTTCATTTGAACATCAAGTACAAGAAGGGTAGCACCAATCATGTTGCAGACTGCCTCAACCGACCACCGATCGTGGCGCTCACCACTATGCTCAACTCTTGTGGGCACGAGACTTCGGATTGGCCGCTTCTTTATGAGAGTGACCCAGAATTCGGCCAAACTTACAAGGCACTCTTGGGGGGTACGCAAGTTCCAAATTTTCACCTCCAAGATGCACTTTTATGTCACATGGGACACCTTTGTGTTCCTTCAAGCGAGCGTGCCAAGATGATATGGGAAGAACACTACAGTCGAGTCGCTGGGCATTTCGGGGTCGAGAAAACAGTAGCAATACTACAGAAGTATTTCTATTGGCCGAACCTTCGAAAGGATGTCGAGAAGCACATTAGATCCTGCACTGCTTGTGCCATTGCCAAACCGACCATCAAGAAGCAAGGCCTATATACTCCACTACCTACCCCTAGTCGACCGTGGGAATCCATCTCCATGGATTACATGTCGGGCCCGCCTTCTACTAAGAATGGAAATGACTGTGTTTTCGTGGTCGTTGACAGATTCTCGAAGATGGCCATCATGGCGGCCTGTAAGAAGAATATCACAGCAGAAGCCACTGCTAAACTCTTCTTCGAACGAGTGTGGGTGCACTTTGGGATCCCACAGTCTATCATATCAGATCGAGATAGCAGGTTCCTCAGCACATTTTGGTCCAGCCTCTGGTCAATGTTGGACACTAAGCTCACCAAGTCCACAGCTTTCCATCCCCAAACAGATGGCCAGACAGAGGTCGTCAACAGAATGATTGTACACATTCTGCGCATGTACAATTCAAAGCATCCACGCACATGGGACAAGAGCCTCCCTTATGTACAACATAGTTATAACCAGGCTCTCCACAGTTCAATTGGCCATAGCCCCTTTTAGGTGGGCTTGGGATTCCAGCCACTATGTCCCATTGACGTAGCCATGCCATTTGCAGCTGCTCAGGCCGATTCAGCTCATGTCCAGTCTGAAGTTGACAAAGCAAGTAGCTTCATCGAGCGTATTCAACACATCCGCCAATAGGTTCATGATATATTGGACAGAGCCAATGCGAAGTACAAGCAGCGCCATGATCAACACCGGGTGCCACACAACTTCCAGGTGGGTGACAAAGTATGGCTACATTTGCAGAAGGAGCGCCTCACTGGACCCCACCGCAAGCTTCTCCCGCTCCGATACGGGCCGTACACCATCACCAAGGCTGTAGGGAACAATGCATTCGAGCTCAGTATTCCACCATTCCTTGGTCTGCACCCAGCCTTCAATGTGGATCGCCTTCGTCCTTACTTCCCACCTCTACTGGACACCTCAGACATTGCAGAACAACTCACACCAACTGAGTTAAATCCAGACTGCATGGAACAGGCCACCACAGATTGCATCATGGACATGCAAATCAAGAACACTCACCAGCAGAAGATCCAACTATATCGGGTTGTCAAAGCTGGCCAACTCCTGCACCAAGGAAATTGGTTCACCAGGGACCAAGTTCAGCAGAAATTTCCTCATCTCATGGAGGAACTTAACGCAATGGGGACCATTGCTTCCTAAGGGGGGAGGAATGATCCAGTGGATATTGGTGGTCATCCGCCTATTCCACTTGGGGCTCCACCATGGTCTCTTTCAGTTTTTTAGTTCCGGCACAGTTTACTATTTTTAGCAATTTTTCGGGTCTTGAACTTTCGGAGCCGTTTTGAGGCCCTAAACGACGTTTTTTGGGAAAACGGAGAGAAACATGGGTCCATGAACCGATGTTTCTCATTCCAAATTTTTATTCCTCGGATATATATTTCTAACGAGGTATGGTATGCATCAAACAGAGATCATATGCCAAAGTTACGCCCTTGGGAAGTTGAAACACCAATTTACCCAAACGGGGCCCATAGTTTTGGCGCTTCATCTCCTAGGGTTAGGGTTTTGGCTGTTTAGGATTTCCCATTGTTTCTAAATGATAAATAGGCCCTCGAGCCTCATTGTAACTTAGTTCAGAGGCGTGTAGCCGCCACATCTCTTCTCAGAGATAGCTACCAGTGCCCTAGCTAGTTTTATTTCCATTCTGTCTGTAAGCAAATTTCAGTTCTTTGATATTAATGAAATGAAGTGTTATTTCCGTTGCATCTCTGTATTTATGTTTATATGTTTATTCTGCTGCGTTCCTACATAAATCCGGATCAATTGATTTTAGTGTATATGTTGGTTTCTAATCCTATTTGCTTACTTGCACTAGATGCATTTATTTGAGGGTAGATGTTGATTTCTAATCCTATTTGATTACCTGCATCAGATGCATTGATTTTAGTGTAGATGTTGTTTTCTAATATATATATATATTTTTTTGCATATTAGATGCATTGATTTTAGTGTATATGTTGATTTTTGATTTGATGTAATTAGATGTATGATGGTACATTAATTTTAAAGTCATTGGATTAATAGTGTGCATTAATTTGAGTGTAAGCACAAAAAATTATTAACAATGTAGATTTATTTTTGTATAACTTAATTAAACCTAATAATATTGATGAGCAAGAGATACAAGGTATGATGTTTAATACAACAACTCGAGCTAAATATTTATGATTTCAACTGTTATTTTCATATAATCGATATGAAAAATGACAAAACTAACAAGGGTGACAATAAGAATAATAGAAGAAAATAGTTTGAGATTGATCACAATGAAGGCTATTTGTAATTTAATACATTTTTATTATTCACATTTTCTATCACTCAATATTACTACATTGTCACTTTGCATTCAAAAAATTTATTTCATCATTTTTCATCATTAATTAAATAAGCGAATTTAAAATTAAAATGAATAAATAAATCTCCTCCATATTTAGCATATTTAAAATGGTTATATTAATATTACATGTATTTACATATTATTAATAAAATTAATCATATGTTCCTCATATTATCGATAGATTTCCTTGGTCGCACACGAATGAAACCAGCCTACATCCATCTTAACTCCGGATCTATCAAGCACTGAGAGGGATCAAATCTCTCTAGGTGCAAACCTTTCCTCAATTTTTGCACTCAAAAAAGAGGTTTGCACCTAGAGAGATTTGATCCTCTTCGGCGCTTGATAGATTCGTAGTTAAGATGGATTTAGGTTTGTTTATATAAATTACTCACACGTACCTATCCAAATCATTATTCAAGAATTTTATTAATCATTAGATAGAATGTCCATTAGTTCATAGAGTAACTTTAGCACAAGAATAGCAAGTTGCATAACGATTAATTACAATCACTGTTGTAGTATATTAACATACACTGTATGATGTAACCTTACATTCATTTCATTCCTTTAGCCAAATTAATTGATCACATACTTGGCATTATCAACATCATGTCATGCAAGAAATATACATCTTTAAAATGACATAATAAGAAATTGCATCGTTGAACACCAATATATCGTGGAAACCTGCAAGGTGAAAACCAAAAAACGTTTAATTTTATAATTACTATGTTAAATTTTCTATGAAACCTAGTAACGTTAATTTTCAAGAAATTTTAACATAGTAACGTTTAATTTTTTAACATTGTCTCCGTTAGCTCAATGCACATAATATTTTCAATAAATAATCATGCATTCTTGTTATTGTATGAACAAGTTTTATATGCATCTTTAAAAAAAAAAAAATTCTTACAGTCTTTAAATAATCAACATGGGTAATATATGCATAGAGATTCATAAAAACCTTTCCAAGAAAATTAATCTAATCAATTTTTCTCTTTTCTTTTTCACCACCCATGAAAATATTTTCACAAATTACCCGCTTTAAATTATTTCCATTTTCAAGAAAAATAAGCTATATGGCAATGATAGTTTTTCTTTTGATATAATATGCCATCTTTTCTAGAATTTACATAAAAAATATATCTTTCTACAGACAAATCTACAACCTTTATGAGATGTAACACTTATAAGATATGCAAATTTTTTCCAAAATAATTCACAGTTACCTATATCTTAGTGCAAAAGAACAACAAAATCTCATAAAGAAATCAATTTAGATAAAATAATATAAATGTAACACTTATGAAATATACAAAAACTTTCCAAGGGAGTTCATAGTTAACTATATCTTTATGCAAGAGAACAACAAAGTCTCATAAAAAAATCATTTTAGATAAAATAGTATAGTCAACCATACCTTTCCATGCTAAAGACTTACAAATCAACTAATCCATATTTGAGAGAGTGAGTCCTCTTATAATCTGACCCACATGAAGATGCAGATATCACCATGCTAGTCAGATGAACATGCACAACCACTATACCTATACCAGCATTTCTCCACCTAGATTTGACAAGTAGAAAAAATAACTTTCTAAATGGATGACCATCTAAGACATAAGATATAACTCCAATTCATCGAAAAACACTCCCATGGTATATAACCAAAGTGGAACTTCATTCCTTTGCGAACTTGTTGAGATTTTTAATAATAATTTGGACAAAATCTCATAAATATGACAACAATAGGATTTGTTGCTAAATTGACCACATCTAATCCTGATGTGGAGTTATTGCACCATATTTTGTTGTGATTGAATTTATGAATTCATTTTCTACTCCCAGCTATAATATGTAAGCCCGTAGAGGGTTTTGAGCATGATGAATGTGAGGTGAGAGAAAGCGAAGTGCAAATGAGAAACTCTGTTGTTGTAAATATCCTATTTAGAAATAATATTGTCCATGCCACTGTTTGGTGGAGGTAGCCCAAATTGATTGGGTGAACCATGTTAAATATTGTCTCTTGATATTTGTGCCTACTATATGTGATTGTTAATTAATTTTCCACTGTGTTTTGCTCCTACACCACTAAACCACCATCTCAAACACAAAGAAAAAGAAAAAAAATGCTTTGAAACTCCCCCACGTTGAAAGTTTTATTAACCACAATGGTCGCTTGCCCATTCTTGGGCCCTCGACTTAAATTGATAAAACTCATATATTAACCAAATAAAATATCCGCCTCCCACACAATTGAAATTTAGTACTTTTAGTATACCAATCAAGAAGGCAGTAACAAAATTACTATCCAACAAAACTTAGATGTTGATTTTTTTATTTACCTATTCTTGTTTCTAAGCAGTAACAAAATTACTATCCAACAAAACTTATTTTTTGTAGTTAGGGTTTCTATGAAATGTTGGTTTTTTTTTTTATTTACCAATTCGAACGAATTTTTGATGAAATAAAATAATATTAATTTTTTTTATTAATGACATGTCTAATTACATGGGTTCAGAGATGTTACACAATTCAATTTTGTTAAATATATTTTTTTAATTGATATTTTTAATTTGAAAATTTATTTTATAGATTTATGGTTAAATTTTATTATTATTTAATATTAATTTTGTTATATTAAGTTTATTCAAATTTTATGAGAAAAAATAGATTTTATTTAATTATTAATAAATTTAGAGAAATAAGTAAGTATGTTACTCTCTTGATATATTCATCACTACTATAATCTCTAATTTTCCTTAAGACTATCATGAGACTTTGTACTCACATTTACTTTGAATTTTTCATAAAATTTCCAAATAAACTCTTAAAAAAATCTATATTTAACTAAAAATTATAATTTATTAATCATTTTTTTTTCTACATTCAAAACCTATTAAATTTTAAAAACTCAAAATAAAAAATAAATAGCTTTTCCAACTTTTTATACATCCTAAAAAAATATAAACATTACAAAACCATTATTATTGAATATAAATCTTAATCTAATGCTTATTAATTATAATTATCCCATTACTTACCCTTATCCCATTACTTCATTAATATAATAAGATCTACCTTTCCTATAAATAAAGTCGTTAAGAACACCTTTTTATTCACTATATAAGATCGCTTTTTTATCCACCATCAAACCTAAGTTATAACACATAAAAAGGAAAATGAACATTCCTCAAGGCGACTTTGAAGACCAAATTGCTACAATTGCAAATCTTATTTTTAAGTTTGTTTTATGTTTTGGATCTTGGAAAATGTCTTATATATATTATTAAATGAGTTTACTAGAGTGATGTCCTTTTTTATTTCCCGATTTTTCTCTTGTGTTGTTTAGATTGGACTATATATATATATATTTGGTGAATTCATAAACGGAGAAAACTCTTGTTTTCTTTCTTGGTTTAGTGATTGTTTTATTGGGTCATTCATAGTTTAGATTTTTTTTTTCATTGTATTTGGTTACTATACTGTAGTTTTTTAAGTGATTTCAACCAAATAAAATTCCCCATTTGGGGATCAAAATAATATTTTAGTTATGTTAGGGATGTGAGGATAAGAAAATGAATACTTTGACTTTTAGGGAACTCAAAATCAATCTAATTAGCATTACTCAAAGCTCATTTGAAAATAAGTTTATTATTTAAATGTGGATAATGGAAAGGTTGCATTATTTTTATATTCATTTACTTTATAATGGAAACATTATTTTTATATTCATTTACTTTAATGGAATGCACTACATCCATTGCACAAAAGTCAAATTTATTTATTGTTTTTTTTGTAAGTTAATTTTGCAATGCCTCAAAAATTATGATTATATATTGGATGAGCGTTAAAAACCCTCACCCATATGAATGAGTCAGTGACTCCATCCTTCTCCTTGACAGTTGAGCGTGCTTCCCCATCATCATACTTCAAATTCTTATTGGTCTTAATCTGCCATGACGGAAACCAAATATATTGAACAGTAATTTAAAAATAAAGTTTATGAAAATAAATTAATTGGTTCCGAAAACTACCAGAACTAGTGGATTTTGAGTTACATCAATGAAAACAACATAGAGAAATAACATGCGACCATGAGTCAAAAGAATTCATTGGAGTAGGATCTTTTGCACTTGTACCAATAGGAGCAAAGAGGGCTTGAGCTCGCATTAAAGGTGGCCTTCTAGGTTAGGCAGGCGAGTATCCAAGCTAGCGAAACATGAAAGTTGATATCATTACATCAACTTAATCTTGTTCAGAAGAAATGATGTCATTACAAACTTAATGCTTGTATTTCAGGACTCTACCCAAAATCGTTTTCATCTACCAATGAAGGGTGATGGAATTCAAGTATTTTTTCTGTCTTCCCCTGGTGTGGCCAGGGTCAAGAACCCAATTGGAAACCTCCTCCAAAATCTTAGAGTTGGAATATGCCTAATGTTCATTAGTGGTAAAATTTTCAAGCCGAGAGATTTCTTCAAGGATATTAGGAGGAGTTACAGAGTGGAAAAGAGAAGTGACTACATGGGCTTGGGAATGGGCTTGTGACCGACCTTGTAGTCCCTTCCACCACATCCCCTATGGCTACACATGCGTTTCCAAGGAATTATGGACCAAAAAGAATGGAGCGCATCAAGATTGCAGAATGCAACTAAGTTCAAAATGTATAAAATGAAACTAAATAGATCAGGACAAAAGTAAAACCAAAATATGCAAGGATTTTTTGATAGCCTAATCCAACACAAAAACAGATACCAATACATCATAGACCCAAAAATCACCCATCTGGAAAGACGACTAACTTTCCTAAAAACCCCAAGGTGAAGGCCACAATGAACACCTAAGGAAATTAACAGAAAATCACCATACTTGAACCACATAAACTCAAATTAAATGAAATGGATAACAAGGATCAATGCAAAAGCTTTTACATGTTAGCTGTTATCCCAATATGTCAATGAAGACAATGTTATAGGCATTGAGTGAAAGGTGGAAAAGTTTACTACCACCTGCTCCAACTCAAGAAAAGTTCTTATAATTATGAAACACTAACACTCTGGAGGCCCTATTTAATTCTATGGTCCCTAAACTAGTATCCCAAGAAACTAGTTGTAACTATTAGATTATGGAATAGAGATGATTTACATGCAGTACCATAACCATACATCCGTATCCCCAGAGCTAAGTGATCCCTTCTCAAACAAAGACAAATAATCACAACATAGTTACACATACTTTATCCATGGGTAGGCCTAATAACATTATAAATATGAGGGGAAAATCCCACTACTGAAGGAGATGAGTCTTGTGAAAACATAAATTCTAGATAGTGGAAATAGTCTTCATAAGATAGAGCAACTGTGGAAGGCTTAACATCATAGTGAATAAAAAATAAATTTGTATGCATGATGCATGGGTGGTTTGGCCATGCCATACCCCCCTATTAAATGAAGTGGGAGGTAGCAAGATAGTGGGAACCCTCCCCAACCTCCATTGTGATGTTTTCATTCACCTGGATCAAGGGAAAATTTAGTTATTATTTATATTATAGTCATTTTTTTATTTACTTCCCAGTATACTTCAATAGCATTACTCCATGTTTAAAGGAACAATCATAGTTATTAAGGGTTCAATATCCCTTAGGAATTCTCATTAAATCTAGGGGTTTTATCCATTTCTTAGCATCCATGGTTGTGTCATCTCTCCCACATTCCATCACAGAGGTTTCACCCAATGAACCTCTGATATATCACATGCATTATAGGCATACTAAAAAATTCCCTTAATTTAAATACATATTAGAAAGTACCTCTAAAAATCACATTATTTAACACCCTACCAACATGAACCCAATACACCTTCCCAATTTAAAAAACCCCTACTTTCACTAGATATTTTATCTATCCATTTTTTCAGCTCCATTTTTTATACCTGCCAATATAAAAACCCTTTACCCCCTATTATATTATAAATATATTATGCCATTATTTCCCTCAATATATATTCCCCAATATAAATGCACATGGTATGGTATTTCTCACCCACTGAATCCCAAAAGTTTTATAACGGGAAAAAAAAAAATTCAAATTGTATTTTCAACTTCTCTCTCTATGGGTTTACTCAAATTTTGAGTGAGAGAACTCACTGGATGCATAATTTAATATATAATATAATGATTACCCATGTTGCATACTTTCAATGGAACTTGCTACATGAAAAATGATAAATACATAAAAAAAATGTAATTGCATTCACATTTTTCATAAATTTCTCATTTTTTGTGAAGCAGGGTCCATCAAAAGTATGTAACATGGGTATTTCTTGGATGATGAATTTAATTATGAATCTAACGAGTGTTTCAACTCAGAATTTGAGTAAAATTGTAGGGAGATAAGTTGAAAAAATGAGCTGAAAAAGTAGTTTTTAATTTTTTAATTTTGTAACATTTTTATTTTTTTACTCCAAAAATGGTGGATCATCCCCCATGGTTGAGATCATAATATTAAATCCTATTGGTTATTATAAAGTTAATTCCAATTGTACAGTTTTTTTTAGGCCCATTTTAGACCTCAAAATTTTTCTAATGCTTGGTTGCTAGAAGATGGATCTTTGTGGGGGTTTCTTGAAATCTTCCACCAATACCTACTACATGCATAATGCATGGTCTTGAAGCTATGAAATATAAGAGGCTACCAATGATAGACCTGTATAAATTTTGGTCAACTTCTGGTGATTCATCAATCTTGTAAAGCTTGCAACTTTTCACCATTGGTGTGCTCATTAAACAACACTCCTCCATGCAAAACTTCTTCAATATTAACTTGAGATAGTTGCTTTCTGAGATAAAAATCCCTTGGGAGTCTTGCATTTGCAATTCAAGAAAATAAGAAAGCTCTCTACGCATAGGAATATCAAACTCAACCTTCATATTAACTACAAATTGGCATGTTAGTTGTTTTGAATGACTGGAAAATATAATACAAACCATGAATATTAATTTTACATCAATAACTTTAACATAAAAATTACTACCAGTTGCGCCTATTTTGAAACCACACTTGAGCAAGTAACTATCCAACTTGGAATACCAAGCTCGTGGGGCTTGCTTGAGACCATACAAGGCCTTTTTTAGATTGCAAACATAATCAAGTTGAACTGATAGTTGATAACCATCTGGATGGTATATGTAAACTTCTTCTTGCAACTCTCCATTTAGAAAATTAGATTTGACATCCATATGATATATATTGAATTTCTTGAAACAATCGAATGTCAAAAACATTCTCATCGCTTCTAATCAAGCAACACGAGAAAAGGTTTCATCAAAATCCAGACCTTCGATTTATGCATCTCTTTTTCACACTAATATTTAATTTGTTTCTTACCACTTCACCATGCCCATTCAACTTATTTGGGTAGACCCACTTCATGCCTATGACATTTTTGTTTATTGGTCTAGGAACAAGCTCCCATGTCTTTCTCAATTTTGTCAAACTCTTCATGTGTGGATTTTAACCAATCAACATCCTGACTAACCCTTGAAACATCCTTGGGTTACTCCATGGATAGTAGAGCTACATGCACTTTTGTAGTGGGATTTAGTGGCTTCCTTCTACTCTTGACACTGTTTTTGAATCACTGATAATTTGATCATATCAGTGGTTTTTTTGCACATACCGTGAAGGATATTTGGCTTGAGGACTGGGGGCCTCTTCATTGTCTTAATTTTAAGGTGACTCATCATACTTCTCATCATTGTTGTTTGGATCAATGGAGTTGGTGTTTATTGGTTGATTGTTGTTAGATTCAATATACTCATGCACTTTGACATCAATACAATCAACAATTCTCTTTGTATTCTAATTTTTGCATCTACATCTCTTACTATTATGAGAATATCCAAGAAAAATAACTTCATCAACCGTTGCAACAAAATTACCAAGATTTTTCATTGTTCCTCTTTATATAGAACTTGCTTCCAAATTCATCTGAAATTCTTTACTTTTTTAGGTTTTCCATACCAAATCTCATACGAATTCTTATCACTATTTTGTCTAAAGTAAGCTTTATTAAGAATCACTACTCATGTGTGAATATCTTTAGTCCAAAACCTTTGTTGAACTCTCCTTTCTCCCTTCATGGCTTTGACTAACTGTTGAATTGATTTATTGGCTTTCTCTGCTACAAAAATATGTTACAGAGTCTCTGTTATAGTGAATTTCCTTTTGATGCCATGTTGCTTGAAAAATTAATCAAACTATTTTGAAGTAAACTCACCTCATTTATTATATATTATGCTTTTGATTTTATGGCTAGTCTCATTCTCAACCATGGCATTAAAGTCCTTGAACTTTTCAAAAGCTTCTGATTTTTCTTTAAGAATTGCAACCCACATCATCCTGCTGAAATAATAAATAATAATCATGAAATACAATTTACCTATGGGTGACTGTATCCTTGATGGTCCACATAAGTCCCTATGAACTAGTTGTAATGGCCTAGTTTATGATCTCTCCTTGGAATTGAATTGTACTTGAGCTTGCTTACCTAATTGATAAGGCTTGCAAGTAGTATTCTTAGGCTTTGAAATCTTTGGCACATATTTGGCAACATTATTCTTGCTCAATTTGACTATCTCATCAAAATTTAGATGCCACAACCAAATCTCATAAATATTTGACAAGCTACAATTATTTATCTCTTCTTTCAAAATATATACATTGTTATCTATTCTCACAACTTCAACTACAACTTCGTCAGTGCTTGTAGACTTTATTTGAAAAATTCTTAGCCTTGAAAAGCACATCATATCCTTGGCCACACATCCGATACACACTTAGCATATTGTGCTTCAACCCATCAACATATAACACATTCTTGGCTTTACCTCTTCCATTTGATATAGGAACAATTCATTTTCCAAAAATATTACTAGGTGCATTATTACAAAAGGTCACATTTCCTTTCACAATTGGTTTCCATGTCAAAAAATTACTTCTATCTCTTAACATTTGTTTGGAATAGCCATTTTCCACATGACAATGACTAAATTTATTTTGTGCATATAAAATAATGTTGCACTTCTCTGAATTCTCCCCTTCTTTCTAGACCTTTGGCTCCTGTCTTGTTTGCTCGATAATTGGTTTAGGCCTCTTATTTTTAAATCTACAATCAACTGCTTTATGCTTTAAATTTTGATAGTTAAATAATTAGATCAAATTATTAAAAGGAGAAAATGGATTGTTATACCTGGGTTTTGTCATTCTCCATCTGATTGTTTGATTATGTTGATAATTTCTTCTTCTTGATATGAGTTTCCTATATGATAAATTGACTATACAATTCAATGGTTTGTGTTCATAATTTGTGCATGTAAAGAAATATCCTATAGATATGTTTTCATAAATGGAAGAAAACCAATTTCTGAACATTGGCTAGGTTGGTATCTATGTATTTTTATTTTCCTCTCCAACAATGCTCTTTTGCTGAGCAAAAATTCTCCTCTTATTGAATTGTTGTTGTTGGCTATTGGGTTTCGCACTCTATGTATTTTTTGCTTCTATGTTGAACCTTATTTTTCTACTGCGTTGTCACTAATTTTGGCTACTTTCATGAAGGTAATCAACTTCTTTCCCTTTGAATCTATTGTTGGGCAAGATTCGACCTCAAATCCAAGAGTAGTTCGATTAGTGGAGACTCTTTGTGCTTCCAAAAGCTAGTTTATATTTTTTTTCCTTTTCCAAACTTCTTATTAAAGCTCAGTTGGGTATTTTCCTTTTCCAACTCTTTCCTTAGGAAATTTTTTTTTCTTTCAAGCCTCTCACAAGTTTGATTCTTATTACTGAGCTTTTCGTTTAAAGTCGCTTTTATCTTATTACTTTCGCCAATTTGTAGTAGAAGAGGTTCAACTACTTCAGCTTCGTCCTTGAGAAGTAACTCTTTTTGGGTTTTATTTTTATTTCTCAACCTTTTAATTTTCTTCAAGTGTAATGACCAGCTCTCCTCCTAAATTTACCTCAGCCTCTTCTCCATAGGAATTAATGGCCCCAACTTCTTGATTATCTATAGCCATGAGCATTAATTATTTTGGGCTTTCATCATCTTTGTTCTCGTTAGAGGATTAACTTCATTAAATTTCAGAGGAGATGGAATCCCACATGTAGAATCTATTCTTTTTATCGTTCTTCCTTTCCTTTTTCACTTCCCTAAGCTTCTCTCTAGGATCATATTCCTTTTTCTTCTTTTCAGGACACTTGGAAGCATAGTGACCAACTTTACCATAGTTAAAGCACTTAAAAGGTAAGTTACCTTTGTACTTTCCTAAGCCTCTCTTTTGCTTCCTCACAAACTTGGATTCTTGGATTCTTCTTCATATGATTCACAACAAGAATCATCATGCTCTTCCTTGGGCTTTTTATCTGCTTTGAATGCTGACTCTTTTGTTGTAGGCTTGCCATTCAAAATTATCATCTCATAGGTAGTGAGTGTACCAAGTAATTGGTCCAAATTTAGAATCTTCATTTTTTTATCTCCTCAATGGTTGATACCTTGGGATTAAATCTCTTGGGGAAATACATTAACACCTTTTGAATTACTACAGATTTTCAAGTTTCTCATCAATTCCTCTTATAATTTTCACAACTTCATCAACTCTCAAGAAGTAATTTGCAATAGCTTCATCATCATGCATCTTTAAAGACTCAAATTGCATTCTAAAACCTTGAATTTTAGGTTTCTTTACCTTGTTGCATCCTTCATAGAAGCTAATCATCTTATCCAAATAAACCTTTGTTGTCAAGAAGTACATAAAATTAAAAATTTATGATTCAGGTAGGCTAGAAAGCGATGCATTCATGGATTTAGCATTGCATGTGAACTCCATCTTCTGATATTTAGTAATCATCGTTGTAGGATTTTGATATTCATCTTCCACAACATCCTGTACATAAGCTCCAAGTGATTGAATATAGGTCTTCATCCTCACTTTCCAAAACACATTTTTGTTCCATTGAACATAGGTGCCCTGTTGGTGAATCCTCCTTCCTAGTTTACCATGGACATTGATATTTATTTGAATTGTTAAACTGATCTAAAGTAACCTATTGCTCTGATACCAATTGTTAGAAATAAAGACAATACTGAAGTGGGGTGGGGGGGGGGGTGGTGAATCAATATTGTAGTAATTTTAAGAGCCTATTTGTAATATCCCAAAATGGGAGAAATGAGAATATAGAACATATGCACAATTTCAAATAAGAATAAAACATATAAAACTGGAAAAATGTCGGAATACATCAAAACATCATACATATGAGAAAAAATAGCTAAGCCATATCATTATGTATCAAAAATAAATGAATATACATAGTTCTCCAAAAAGGGATGCAGTCAAGCCATCCAAAGATGGTTGAAACAACTGTACTAAAAACTAGCACTGGAAAGTAAAAACTACTGCTGTTGTTGGGAAAAAATATATGTGCGAGAGGCTGCTGGAGTGCTCAGAAAGATCTGGGATTTTAACCATGACTCTACTCAAAAAACCCGGAAAAACCCAGAAATTTTTTGGCCCGATTTTGAATTTGGAATTTCAGCCTTTCTTGGGTTGCACACTGCACCCCTGCTAGCTGAGTTACGCACTTCCTGGAGAAAACTAATGATCTAGGGATGAAAGAATGATTATTAGCTACAATTTCACCCACTCATCTCACCAACTGAAGGGATGGTCCCTTCTCCCGATTTCCAAGCTCAAAACTTGAGATCTAGCTCCTCCACTGAAATACACAACTGCTAGGAAACACTGCATTGTCTAGGAGGGCTGATGACGTAGCATGTTGATAGATAATGAAATGATGATCCTAAGCTACTGAAGTGATATCCAGAGTGAAGGATTAATCCCTCACATGATTCGAATGTGTTCCTTGGAACTTCCTCTTCTCCTCAAACCCTCACTGCAGAATTACACAATTCCTGCAGGAAATTTTGCTACATAGGAGAATAGATGGATAGCCTAATGCTGGATATGTCAATGAAACTCCCAAAAGACTACATTGGATCCATAGTGTCACTACAAGGAAAAGACCCTCTAGCGGAGGTTATAAAGGAGGTTTTTAGTGTTATAAAATTGGCCAAAATTGTCAAAAAAACATATGCTACCACATCCATTTCTGGTAACGGAGGTTTTGGTAGAGATTTTAATGGAAATTTGACACAAATAAAAAAGAATGGTTGGCCATAGTTTATTACAGATGTTTTTTCATCGGTGCTCTTATTAGGTTTTAACGCACCGGTGCATATCAGTAGACAATGCACTGGGGCGGTCAAAGGAGAATGCACCGGGCCATTAAGGAAAACAATAGCACCGGGCCTGGTGTTGGTGATACAATGCACGGGGCCATTCTAATTTTTCTTGGGATTTGAGCGGTGCCCATAGGTCGTAGAAGCGCACCGGTGCGTGTATCTTTATGAGGCACCGGTGCTCCATGTCACAGAAAGGAACCGAGATTTATAATTGGTATCAGTATTCGTGTGGTGCACATGGCATATACAAATGCACCGGTGCTTATAGGTACATAAACTCCCCGGTGCGCAGTATCACACAAACGCACCAATATCTATAACTGGAATCGGTATCACTGCGGTGCCCATAGAATCATAAACGCATCGGTGCGTATAGACATATAAACACATTGGTTTTCATTTTGTTTTTTTTAGAAACATCCACCTCTGATAGTCCAATTATTGTGATTGTTTTAAATTCATTATTCATCAAAAGTCAACACAACTTATAACAATATTCATATTAATTACATTTTTATTAATGCATTTGAATGTGATGTTTGTATTAATTTGTTATATCATATCAGAATTATTGTGGTTTTTTAAAATTCATTATTCATCAAAAGTCGACACATATATATAATCTTATAACAATATTCATATGAATTAAATTTTTATTAGTGCATTTGAGAACGACAATGGAGAACGCAATAGAATAAATTAAAACATATTTTATGATTATATATATATATATATATATAAGACAATGTTTATCATACAAAATGGGACAATTATTCATATCCCTTTGTCTTTCAATTGGGACACTATGTCCATTATATTAAACAAAATCCCTGATTTCACAGACATATTTCAAAAAATAAAACGCCTTGCTTTGATATCCAAATTACATACTGATCATCATTCTACGCTTGAACTGCTGTCACTGCTAGAGCTACTTCCATGACTTGGGTTATTTTCAGGAATGTTGTGTTCACGACATTGATTGTTTTCTTCTTCTTCACTTTCCATCTACAAACATAAAAATAAGCTGAAATGAGTGTATATACATTGGTGAGAATAATGAAAATTCCAATATTAAATAATATACATCAATGTAAATCGAAAAGAAAAATGACGTACCATAGCAACAATTGACTCATAAACTATACAAATTCTTTCAAAACCATGTACCATGCCATCTTTCAAAATTTTATCTGTTGGCGCAGTTCCATTCTTTGTTTCCTGCAAGTTTTATACCCCATAAGAAATCATATATTTAATATAAAAGATGTTTTTGTTATATTAATTATAGACGGAGCTAATTAAAACAAGATTGATAGATGCTTACAAATTCCACAATTAAATTTTGATATGCCCACATATACTCACAACCCATATTTAACCCAATTTCAATCAATTCGTCTGATGGTTCTTCTTTATATGTTAGCACCTGTTTGATGACATTCAATGATGATTTTTCTAAAACAACTTAAAAAATACAAAAATGAAATCTAGTTAAGTTGTTATAAGGAAGTAATAATTACTCACAAACTTAGAGATCAATCATTTTCTTCCTTGTCGTCCTGTTTTATGTGCTGAATGGGTTCCATTTTCTTTTATTTTTTGCAAGAAAATTATTGAAAATTAATATTTAATGGTAAATTTTTTATTCATTGTACCTAATGATCGAAAAATTCAATGATTACATATTACATTTGAAGCACGTTGTTGTATTTGTTCCACTAGATCCCTCAAACTTTTGTAAAGTTTTTCCCCCTTTCGTTAACTTCCAGCACCACTCCAGATGAGCCAAGGAGCAATTCAGTTTCATTTGCATGTTCTATTTTTTTTCTTTTCTTAGAACAACATTCCTTTTCTAAATTATTGGTCCATGTAGAATATTAAACAGATGTGAATTAGTAGATTGTTTGACACATGTTATCTAATAATTTTAAGTATATTATTAATGATAATTAAAAAAGAAACTCATATTGGATCGATAGTATTGTTTCATTCACCTAATTCATCTTTTTGCAAATTTTCCATTAAACTTTTACACTCTTCTGGTTGTAGATTAGAAATAATCATATCGAGCTTTGTCATTTTGTGGCTCTACATGATACACAGTAAACAATACATATTAGTTAAAGTTACATATAGTTCAAAAATAATATTTTTTATAAAGAATTTACAAAGAACTTGCCTTTTTCTCTTTTCTTGATGTGTTAACACTATTTTTGTTACTTGATATCTTGTCAGTCATTTCTTTATCAATCTGAAACCTGTAGCATATCATTCATTAATATATTTATAAATAAATTCTCAACTTTTCAGGTAGAAAATAAATCTCGAGACACTGGTGCTCCTTTCATGAAATCTGCACCGCCGCCGGTGCATGGATATATTAACAACGCACCGCAAAAGAGTGTAATACACCGTACGGTGCATTCAGTATTATAAATGCACCGCAAAAACAATGTAATATACCTAACGGTGCGTGGGGTATTATAAACGCACCGCAAAAACAATGTAATACACTGTACGGTGCTTTCCTAGATAAAGAGAGCACTGGTGCCCTATTTCAGATTTGGTGCATGGATTTAAAAAAATGTTTTCAATTTTTTACGACACAGAACTTGCACGGTGCACTGTAATAATACAAATCACCAGTGCGGTGGCGTACGTAAGGCGCACCAATAAAGAAAAATCTATTTTCTTTTTAAATCACAGAATGGCTGAATGGATTGGGATCCGACTATGCAAGTTGTCCCGTGGGTTGGACGTCAATCTAAAATGAAAAACCCTAATTCTTAAATCACAGAAATAGGGAGAAGAAAGGGAAAAAACAAAAAAATGAAGGGTTCAGGGTAAAAATGGATAAAACTACAGAAAAAGATAAAAAACTACAGAAAAAAGAAAGAAAAAGAACTAAATTTAATCACGATATGGTTTGAAATTCTAGGATAAAGGGCTTGAATCACCAGAGTTTTGGTTTCTGATTGTATGAATGCTTCTGTTCGAACGTATTTCACCATCCACAGTGCCCACGTGCTCTCTTGCTCTAGGTCTGTCTCCTGCAAAAATCTGACTGAAATTTTTTAGCAAAAATAGTGAAATAATGAAAAGTGTTTAGTATTTAAAGAATTATTTTATCAAATAAGATTTTCGAAAATATTTCGCTGCCCATTTTTCAAATTGCTGCCTTTTTTTAACTTAAACAAAAAAGAGTTGTGTTTTTTTTTTTTTTGCGTTTATTCGTTTCCGGTGTGCAGAAATGTGACGCACCGGTGCGTTGTATTATTTACGACGCACCGGGGCCTGTTAGGATGATAAGCGCACCAGAATTTTTAAAGAATTTTTTTTTTTCGTTGTATGTAAGATCATAATAAAGTAATGATAATTATAAAGTACATGAATTTATTTTCATTATTTTCTAAACTTTATATATGTAAGATCATAATAAAATAATGATAATTATAAAGGACATGAATTTATTTTCATTATTTTCTAAACTTTATGTTACAAAAATTTGTATTATTCTAGATTTGTTATTTTACAATTATTTGCAAATTTACAAATTTAAATATTTGAATAAAATCATTTCACATTAATAGAATTAAAAATTTTCACATTAATAGAATTAAAATTTTACATACAATTACATTAATTAAAATTACAATTACAATTAGAATTAAAATTACAATTACAATTTTAAATTAATTTCACATACATGAATTACGATTAGAATTACAATTACAATTTTAATTTTACATGCAATTACATTCACAATTTTACATATAATTACATTTACAATTACAATTACAATTTTACAAATATTTTACAGACAATTCAATTAAAATTATAGTTACAAATACAATTAAATTTACAATTTTACATAGAATTACAATTACAATTACAATTACAATTTGAAAAATATTTTACATACAATTCAATTAAAATTACAATTACAAATACAATTACAATTTGTGAAATTTACATACAATTAGAATTACAATTACAATTTTACAAATTTTCATCTATACAATTACAATTATTTCAGAATAAATTAAATATTACAATTACAATTAAAATTACAATCAGTACAAATACAAATACAATTTTACAATTTTACATAGAATTAAAATTTAAATTACAATTACATTCACGACATAATATTTAATAAATATCATGGTCATTTAAAAATATTAAATTAATTAATAAACATCATCATGATCATGATAATCATCGTACAAACATCATATTCGACTAATAAACACATTCAATTAACATCAAATTAGCATTATATATTAACATTATCACAACACAAACATCAAATATACATCTCAATATAATGTCAAATAGCTCATGCGCCTATCACATGTACACATCTATCTACAAGCTAAACATTAAATGAACATGTCTAACATGACTAACAATATGCGCCACATCATGATGATCATCAACATGAAAATTAAGTACAACTGGAACATGAACATAAAATACATGGACCATATATATATATATATATATATATATATATATATATATATATATATATATAATGTTAAAAATATACAGCTGTAATATAAATGTCATGGATCAGGGGTTGGTGGTAGTATAACAACATCAATAACACTAGTACAAGTGGATGTGGCTTGCTTAGTAAAGCTGGGTGCAGCCTCGACAGTCGATGGTCGACTAGCCTGCTCATGATCATGATGATCACTAGTACTCATGGATGCATCGGCTGGTGGTAGTACAACATGATCAATATGAGGCATAATAGTAGTGGAGGCCTACTCAGTCAATAGTACTGTAGCCTCGACGGTCGATGGTCCAGTCTGCTCATGATGATCGTGACTAGTACCAATAGATGCTACAGGCTGCTGACTAGATGTGGCCGATGGTCCAGCCTCATCTCCATGATGACTAGTGTCAGATGCTTCCAGTGGAGCCTCATGCCGATCATTAGGCGCGCTGCGAGGTAAGCGTTCACGAGATGCATATGAGGCGCTGCTGGTGGACTGTCCATCACGTGTCGCAGCTCAACTACGCCTATAGCTATGGAAAATCCTCCTCAATCGCGTAACATCTGTTGTAGCTCCTACGACATGCCGTATCAGGTCGTACATGTCACGCGGCATGCCTCTCCACATCTGTAATAGTCTATCATTTCCCCGTATCTATCTGTAATGAGTGGGCCTAATGCCCATATATGAAATCAATCCACAGAGTTGGATGCCCAACTCCATCCGGAATCTGGTCTCAGGTCGACCACGCCTAGAAAAAGGCGATACCGGTGCACCATGAGGCACAGGATCAGCACGTCTCTCTGTTGCGCCACCGGCCTCATCCTCTGGCACATCAGCCATCTCCTGATCGTAATCATCAGGATCGACACCTGGATCATGTAGTGGATCCAGAATCTCATCGCCATCAAAAGAGTCAATGTTTGCAAAATATATACAAGTACACAGCAATAATTAGACAATTTTATTACACAATTTAATAAAAAAAAGTTAAAGAACATGTTAGAATAAATATAAATAAAGCAGTAATATTACCTCTATCATCTGGCGGCTCATCAGGAGTGAAGAGGATGTTGGAACACCCTCGCCAATCTAGTGTAGCATAAGGACATGTGACCATAATGAAGGGATGCAGCCCGCTAACACTGGCTAGTAAGTCTAGCGAATCATGTGATATCATCACTGGAAACATAGTGTCTCCCCTCTTGGGCATCATCTTCCCCCACATGCACATCCGAGCCTCGAACATCGACCTACGAGGCTGTCGAACAAAACTAGGTCTTATCTCTGGAAACCTCTTAAAAAATAAACAAAACAACTCTGAAGCAAAAGGGAAGTTGACCCTCCCTTGTTCATGAGCACAAAATCTATCTAAGGCTATACAAAACTATTGCAAAAAAATGGCAGACCACCTGAAAAGTCATGGCTGTTGTACTAAAGAATCAACGTAATATAAAAGTGAGAAACTAATGCATTGCCCGTCATTGGTGTTGTGCAAAATGATCGAAGCCATAATAGAGAGGCACTGCACGTCTTGTCTACCAAAAGAACCTATACATAACTGACCTCCAGGTACATGAAACTATGAAGGAGACAATACATGTGCTCCAATGTATCTCTAGGAGTAAACTAACTGACTCCTTGCTACACAACCAGCTGGCATGTGTGGGAATGAGGAAAAATCCACCCCTCTCCTCGATAGTCCTGTAATAAAATAAATGTCCTCCTCAGTGGGTGTGTACCACTGGTCAGGACAAGCAGGAAAAGTCTGTCGATGGGCATTCCACTTGCCGATAAGATGTCTCAAAAGCACACTATGGGCCTTTAGGCCAGAAATAGCCTCCTCATAGAACTTGAG
This sequence comes from Pinus albicaulis, assembly GCA_034641835.2. Taxonomy (NCBI): domain Eukaryota; kingdom Viridiplantae; phylum Streptophyta; class Pinopsida; order Pinales; family Pinaceae; genus Pinus; species Pinus albicaulis. The sequence goes on from CM076575.1 coordinate 138,251,071, forward strand.
GAGGCCTACCTGCATAAGGATCTCTTGGGTATCTGCAGTAATAGGGCGAGGGCATCCATCTCTCTCCCTATCTCTCGCCTCCCATTAGCGAATCATGTCATATTGTTCTTCTTGTTGTTGTTGCTGTTGCTCCTGTTCTCTCTGAATCATTTCCATATTAAATAATTTTTTTTCGTTAAAACATAAATGTATTTATAAATATACATATATACTTTTTTTGAAAAAAAAAACAAACATACAAGTCGGTGCTCCATAAAAATAGTCACGCACAGGTTCCAATGTGTCCTAATATTTTAGCGCACTGTCCTCAGGGCCCCTAATGAAACAGACCACACCGGATTCGGTGCAAATGTCTATTTTTCAAGCACCGTGGACTGTCTATAATTCAGAATAGCGATGCGCTGACTGAAATATACACCTGGCGCGAATAGTCCTGTCAGCGCACCGAATTCATGAAAATGACATAGTTGACGGTGTGGTCTTTTACCCGGCCACACCGTTGACCCTCTCAAAATGCAAAATGTGGTGCGCTGACATAAACTGGGGTAGCAAATGAAGTCAACGCACCGCACTGTGATTGTCGGGGTCAACGGTGCGCCTGGATAAATGAGCGCACTGCCTTTTTTATTTTTTATTTTTAGTTTAAAATTATTAGGGGCACCTTCTGGCACCGCCCCAGAAATGGTGCAGTTAACATTAGCACTGGTAGTGGTGCTGCCTGTAAATTTTACAGGTAGCACCACTATCCGATGCGCGCTGAACAGCTCAAGCGCACTGCATGACAATTTTTTTCTTTTTTTCTTTTTTAATGGTTACTTTTAAGTTTATTTCAATTTCTAATCCGCTAAAAGGCTTAATTATAGAAAAACTAGAAAAATACCTGTACATTTTGCCGTCGAGGAGGCATATTGGCTATAAAATTTGGAAAATAAAATTTACCCACTGTTTTTCAAAATGCAAGCTAGATATTGGTGGCCAATGCAGAGCAGCAGTGGTGCAATGGGTGCAATGAGAGCACCGATGTCAGGGTGGCTCAAAAATAAGGAAATAGCACCAGGGCTTGAGAGCTCTGGAGCATTGAGGAAAGTGAATAATGAAGTTTTTTCGCTGTAATTTTTTTTTAAATTAACGTTGTTTCGGTGCGCGGGGTTTCATAAGCACACCGGTGTGGTTAAATAAAACCGCACCATGCGGTATCAATTTTGGCATGTTGTTTATAACGCGCCGGGGCATTTCCCTAACCGCACATCAGGATGTTTCAGTTTCGGCACGAAAATTTAATGATGCACTAGGGCGGCATAATGGTAAAGCACCGGTTTTTTTGCCTTAATTTTTTTTTTTTTACATATAACGCTATTCTAGTGCGTGCGGTTTTTGGCGTACCGTTGCTCTTAGAGAAGAACACACCGGCTCGTTTCTGTTTTGGCGCGGTGTTTTATGATCCACCAGTGCAGAAGAGTATTGACACCCCAGTGCATTACAGTAATTGGACGCCTCGGAGGTGTGTGTACTTCACATACATTTTCCAGTGTGCCAATGTTCGGTGCGAACCAGTGCGTTCTACAATATCATGTGCACCGGTAATTGATAGCTCAGGAGCACTGGAAAACTGAAAAATCCGTGTTTTTTGTCGTAAATATTTTTTTAATTTAACCCTTTACTGGTGTGCATTGTTTATAGGTGCACCGATACTGTTTGCTACAAACGCACTGGTCTATTTGTGTTTTGGCGTGTTTTTTATGATGCACCGGTGCAGTTTCTATCTACCACACCAGGTGGTTTCTTTGTTGGCATTGTGTTTTACAATGCACCGGCGTGGACGAATTGTGAGGCGCCGGTGCTCTATTATATTATGACGCACCAGGCAGGTGTGTACGGAGTGCATGGTGTCCAGTGTGCCAATGACTTTTTCCACACCGGTGCTTTCTTTTTTTTAGAGCACCAGGGCGAGTTTTAACGATAAGAGCACCGATAGGAAAACATCCGCAAAACCCTCCGCCCGCCAACCTCCTCTAGTAACCTCCGCTAGAAACGGATGTATGGGGTTATTTTCTTTTTGTTTCCTCAAAAACATCCGCTAGAGGGTATTTTCCTTGTAGTGTGTGAAGGGTTGATCCCTCAAAAGGTCTCTCAAATGAAGCACTGAGAAGAACCTGCCAACTCTCAAACTCTAGTTCAGGAATGCGTAATTCCTATAGCTGGGAGTGTAGATGAGAGAGGCTGAAAGTGACACTGTTTTCCAGATCATGAATGCTGCCCAAGAATACCTTCCCAGAGTAGGCACTTGAAGTACCCCATGGGTAAGTGTGGGATTCCCACTCAGGAACGCCTGGTGCTAAACAACAAAGCAGTCTTAGCTAAACAGCTAAAGCATGCAAAGAAATGTCTTATGACACTCAATAATAAATGAATCAGACTCCCCTTTTCTTTGATGCCCTCATCTTCTTTTTATTGTTGTTAGCCTTCTCTAGCCTTGGCCCACCTCATTACTGCATTGCACATGTGACCACTAGCCTCCATAAAGACTGCATTGTCCTCCATGATCTCCATCATCTCTTCAATTACTCTCCACTCCCTCCATCATGTGTGCATTTAATGCACCACCTCCTCCATCACTTCATCATTATTTCTCCATTATCTTCGTCGTCTTCCCCATCATCTCTCCATGACTTCCACTCTTTCTTCACTATTATGCTACTCCACTAATCCATAATGCTACTCCACTACTCAACTAACCCACATTCACACTATAGAAGTGGATTTTATTCATCTACTGTGTTTATGGATCCCTCCAGCCTTTTATTTACTTAACTAAATAAGAAAATTAAGAACTCTAATATTCCAATTAGCTAATGGAAAATTTGGAATATTATAGTCCTCCCCGCAAAAATGTTGCTTGTCCTCAAGCAACTACAAAAGTGGATGCTGCAGATATCCATTTCCCCCCCAAGTGGCATCCTCATATGGAAGATTTTCCCATATTCTCCAATGTGTTATGAATTCTCAGCTCCATAGCTACCTCTCTAGAATGTCTAGAATGGCCTTTAGATGTGTAGCTAGATGCCTCTCCTCATTAATGAGTCCCCAAGTGGAAACCATCTGGTGTCCAAGAGACTCTTCTCTGCATGAGATATGTGAAGTGTAGCGGTTCCTTCCCCAAGTGGAAAGTCCCAACTCATAAAATATATCTCCAACCCATGGTACATGGAGTAGGTTGTGTCTCTCCATGCTCCAATCCTTGGCCCTAGTGGCCTTTCTTGCTCTAAGCATCACCTCAACACTGTGCAAAGTAGGAAATAGAGACATATGGATTGACATGTGAAGTGTCAAACCATACTCTCCCAATAGCAGTCACCGCAACAATGCCTCTTTCTGCCACACCACCTCATCATCATACCAAGTATGGTGTCCATACTCTCCTAATAGAAGCCAATGCAACAAGGCTTACTATTTCCATCCCACATCATCATTATGCAAGGTATGGTAGAATGTCAATCCATATTCTCCCAAGAGTAACCAGTGCAACAATGACTCTTGTTGCCACCCCACATCATCATAACGCAAAGCATGAAGCAATGATATACTGATTGACATGTATAATGTCACACCAAAACAACATAGCCAGGCTTTCTGCTGCCACATCATATGAGTATCATGCAAAGTCCCAAACAATAACATACCCATTAACATGTGATATGTCATGTGATGGCCAAACTCTCTCAAAAGAAACCAGCGCAACCATGCTTCCAGTTGCTGCATCTCATCACTAGTATACAAGGTAGGAAATAATGATATACCAATGGACATATAAAATGTAATGTCTTGGCCATACTCTCCCAAGAGTAGATAGTGCAGCCATGCCTCCTGCTACTGCATCACCTTGGTACTATGCAAGGCATGGAACATACCAATATGAAATGTCGAGTGGTAACCATACTCACCCAATAGCATCTAGTGCATCCATGCTTCCTTCTACCCCGTGTCATAGATCTGCAAGTATATTTTCAGCCACTTTCTCATCATCTCCATCCATCCATCCAACTATGAGTGATGAATCATATCATGTGCCAGCTCGGTATCCACCCAATGGATAAGCTCTTGCCAAAAAATTCTCATACAATAATTGTCCCCATCACTATCTATGGCCTTGGGAAAACCATGAAGCATGAAGACAACTCGGAAAGATAATTTGGTCACGGGTGAAGAGATGTACTGTGTAAAAATTTCAAAGAAATGTGCATGCCTTGACAGCGGATCAATGTCAACAATACCATCCTCCACAATATGATGACAATATTTGCACTCCATGATATGTCGAAGTGCATCCTCCTTTAGGTCTCCCCATGAGAACCTCTCTTCGATGACCTAGTAGAACCTATGAGGTTCTAAATATGCGGCATGCAAAAACTTCTCTTTGAGCTATGAGGTGTTCATCAAGAAGGCTTTATCCTGATAATGGAAAATGTTATCCATAAGATGATGTATACCATCTACCATCTTCCCATCCAATGCTTCATAAGTGAAGCGGTCATTAGAATGCTCAAATAATAATTGGGCCCTCAAATCATCACTACTCCTCAGTGACAATACTGTTGATCTCCATGATAGTGCATCTACTGCCACATGGCCCTCTCCATACACAATGATGAAATCATAGTCCTGCATTGTATTGATCCATCGTTGCTGCCTCCTTTAAAGCTACTGCTCCTCCTCAAAAATATGTCGGAGACTATGGTGGTTGGTCTTCATCCGAAATCTACTGCCAACCAAAATTGTCGAAACTTGACCAATGCATGCATAATGGCCAATATCTCTTTTTCGCAAATAGAATGCGACAGCTCATGCGAAAATAGCCTACAGTTATCAAAAGCTATGGAATAGCTTCCCTGCATTAGGACTATGCTAATCCCATCCTCAGAAACTACACACTCCAACATAAAGTGTTGTGTGCAGCTCAACAATGTCAAACTGGGATAGCTACACATCTTCTCCTTGAGCCAATCAAGGGTCCTTTGCGCAACGATAGTCTGCTGATCTAAATAAAAAATGTGCTCTGACCCTTGGTCATGCAATTTCCCTGATGGCATGACCTCACGAATCTCCATCTAATGTGATGAAATAACATGGGGTGGAAATGTTTGCATACCTTGGATCAATGATGCTTGGGAACATATTGCAAAGCTACAAGAGTTCCTCCAACCAGTGCAATTAATTCTCTAATTGTTGGTGATGGTGATGGTTGCTCCTCTATTGCTGCACCAATGCTCATATTTTCTTCCTCTTCCTCATGCGCCTCCTGAATCATGTCTTGGACTCTCAATGCCAAAGTCTTGGGAACATCTTGCCAAAATGCAAGTGCTCCTCCCACTGATTCAAGTACCTCTACTGCAGCTAGTGGTGGTGGTAGTTGTTCTTTGCCTGGCATATCATTGCTGACATCTTCCTTTTTCTCCTCATACAATTCCTCACCAATGTTGAAAAAATTCTCAATGGAAAGTGCCTTAAATTTTCTTCTGTCAAACCTCTTTACTAACCTTTGAGTGAACTCTACATACATAGTCACTCTTGCATGTTTCAATCTGCGAAACCACCAATCATTTGCTTCACCCTCAAGTTGTAGCTCTGCAATCTCAATAGCTTCATTTTCTACTACTGGGTGTAGCTGGAAGAAATCATCTAACTTCTCCATCTAATCCTTTTACTTTTGGATGACCCATCGTATGTAGGCATAAAGAATATATTCTACATATGCCATCTTCTTCTATTGCTGTTGCGGGGTATCTGATTCTCTTTAATCTGGAAAACTGCTAGAAATTCATATTCTCTTTGAATGCTCTGGGTTGATATTTGTACTCTACAAGATAATCAATCAGATTCTCATCCTCCAAATATCCTCTGTCTCGATTCCATTCATTTCCTTCTACAAGGAAAGTGGGCATAGTAGGGCGTTGTGGAATTTTCTACACCGTCAGTTGCTTATACTGCTAATAGGAAGTGCTCGGACCTTCTCCATTCTGAAACCCTCTTGAGGTTTCCTTTTTCCTTTCCCCTCTCATTCCTTTGATCTCCATGGTGAGATCTTGCATATATCTGAAGAGAAGTGTGGATAAACTCAATCCTTCCACCATTGAAGACTTCTTCTTTTTTCTGCTTCTTCTTCTTATTCCTCAAATATCATGAAATTCCAACAAGCTGAGCTAAATATCATGCTTTGAAACCACTTTAATATCCCAAAATGGGAGAAATGGGAATATAGAACATATGCACAATTTCAAATAATAATAAAACATATAAAACTGGAAAAATGTCGGAATACATCAAAACATCATACATATTAGTAGAAACAACTGAGCCATATCATTATGTATCAACATCAAATGAATATACACAATACTCCAAAAAGGGATGCACTCAAGCCATCCAAAGATGGTTGAAACAAATCTACTAAAAATAGCACTGGAAAGTAAAAACTATTGCTATTGCAGGAATCTGCTGCTGCTCCGAAGAAGATATATGTGGGAGAGGCTATTGGAGTGCTCAGAAAGATTTGAGATTTCAACCACAGAATATGAGATGTGTGCATTTAATGCACCAGTTCCTCCATCACTTCATCATTATTTCTCCATTATCTCCATCATATTCCTCATTATTGCTCCATGACCTTCACTCTTTCTTCATTATTATGCTGCTCCACTACTCCTCAATGCTACTCCACTACTCAACTAACCCACATTCACACTATAGAAGTGGATTTTATTCATCTATTTTAGCCCAGTATGACCCCGATGTGTAAGTATGTAAGCCAAAATAACAAAAAACTAAAGAAAATTTCAATAATGTCGGCTTAAACAATAATTTAGAAAACCATATAAATAAACAATTAAAAATTCATTACAAAGAAAATTTATCAAAATATGAAGAGCTCTACGAACACTAAAAAAAAATATGGTAAATAAATAAAAATATAAATAAACTAGAGGTATGGTAAATAAATAAATGTCAAAGAGGTATAAATAGGTAAGGTAGATAAATAAAAATATATCAAATAGGATTAGAAATTAACGTCTAATTATATATAAAGTCTATGGCCCAAATACCTTGGAATAAATTATTATTAATAGCATGCAAAGAAAACTTTATTGTGCCGCATTCTAGAGCCCGATGTATGACGTTTAAAATATGAAGAGTTTTATGAACACTTAAAAAAAGAGATATGGTAAATAAATAAAAATATAAATAAACTAGAGGTATGGTAAATAATTATAAATGTAAATAAACTAGAGGTATGGTAAATAAATAAAACATATTTTATATTTACTCCATAAAGCTCTTTGTATTTACAAAAACTTAAAGTTTTATTTAGGTGAAACCCATGGGCCAAATACCATGGGACAAATTA